>CM069911.1:36635210-37011210 GCA_036172215.1 Camellia granthamiana | reverse complement strand
GTGGAAGCAGAAACCCTGGCATCAATCAAGGAGAAAGACGTGAAAAAATTTGTCTGGCAGAATATCATCACTCAATTTGGCATACCCAAGGCATTAATCTCAGACAACGGCACTCAGTTCGACGGCAGAATTTTCAGAGGCTTTTGTGAAGAGTACAAGATAGAGTTCTACAATTCTACACCGGCATATCCCCAAGCAAATGGTTAGGCGGAGGCATCAAACAAGGTAGTCTTGGATGGATTGAAGAAAAGGTTAGAGAAAGCTAAAGGCAAGTAGGCAGAAGAGCTCTCTCATGTTTTATGGGCTTATCGCACCACGCCTCGACGATCAACAGGAGAAACACCATTCTCCTTAGCTTATGGCATGGAAGCAGTCATCCCATTAGAAGTTGGCCTCCCCACAATTCGGAACGAAAACTTTGATCCAGACTTAAATGGCGAAGCCATAGCATTGGAGCTTGACCTTGCGGAAGAAAGAAGAGACAGAGCATTGGTTCACATCGCCTCCTACCAACAAGAATTGTCCAGAAAGTATAACAAAACAGTGCATCCAAGGCAATTCATGATCGAAGATTGGGTACTGCGCAAAGTGATGGGAAATACCTTGGTGCCAGGAGATGGCAAGCTAGGGCCTAACTAGGAATGACCTTACAAAGTGGTCGGATTAGCAGGCAAAGGGGCATACCACTTAGAAGATGAGGACGACAAAGCGATTCCCAGGCCATGGAACACTGCCAATCTCAAGTTATTTTATTTTTAGCTTTTTTTCTTTTAAACATATGTAATTTTTTCCTTTCTCAATAAAACAAGTCAATTCTTTTCAGCACGGTTGTTTTTCTGTAAAAGATAGTTTTAGTGGGTTAGGAACATTGTAAACACTCTATTCTAAGTTGGCTGGAAAAACCAACTTAGAGGTTGGCTGGATTAAACCAACACCCCTCCTAAGCCCAGGATAAGGATCCAGGCTACAGGACGTTTGGTCGGAATAACCAAACACTCTATTCTAAGTTGGCTGGAAAAACCAACTTAGAGGTTGTCTGGATTAAACCAACTCTTGTTACTCTTCAGCCGAAGTAAGGGTATGGCTGAAGAGTGGTTGGCTGGTTTAAACCAACTGTTTGTACTCTTCAGCCGAAGTAAGGGTATGGCTGAAGAATGGTTGGCTGGATTAAACCAACTCTTGTTACTCTTCAGCCGAAGTAAGGGTATGGCTGAAGAGTGGTTGGCTGGATTAAACCAACTGTTTGTACTCTTCAGCTGAAGTAAGGGTATGGCTGAAGAGTGGTTGGCTGGATTAAACCAACTGTTTGTACTCTTTAGTCGAAGTAAGGGTATGGCTGAAGAATGGTTGGCTGGATTAAACCAACTCTTGTTACTCTTCAGCCGAAGTAGGGGTATGGCTGAAGAGTGGTTGGCTGGATTAAACCAACTATTTGTACTCTTCAGCCGAAGTAAGGGTTTGGCTGAAGAATGGTTGGCTGGATTAAACCAACTGTTTGTACTCTTCAGCCGAAGTAAGGGTATGGCTGAAGAATGGTTGGCTGGATTAAACCAACTCTTAGTACTCTTCGGCCGAAATAAGTATATCGGCTAAAAGAGTGGTTGGCTAGTAAGTCAGATTGACCAACTGAAACCGGAATACGGTATCTCGGCCGAAAATATTGCAAGTTACAGTTCGAAGTATGTGAAATAAGGAAAGTAAACCGAAATAGCAGTTGGAGTAATAGAAGACATTACAAGTGCAAGCATACAAATCAAACCGGAATAACAGTTTTTACAAAAGAAGATAATTTCCATTGATCAAGTTCAAAGCAATTACAAGGGAGGGGCTCCCAGCCCGGTTACAAGTCAAAAACGAAAAGGAGAAAAAAGAAAATTACAGAATCAGCTGAAAAGATCGTCCAGATCGGCATCAACATCAACATGAACACCGGTTTCAGAGGTTAGGGCACTCTCGGTTGGAAGCCCGGTCTCTGTTGGAAGCACATTTTCGGTCGCCAAGTTTTCGACCACTGGCTCCAACCGAGTTGACTGATCATTGGCAGGTGCGTTGACAACTGGAGTCTCAGTTTGCTCGTCCTCCTCTTCATCGTCAGACGCTTCAAGAAATTGATTCTGGACATCGGCAGCATACTCCTTCAGTGAGGCCAGAATGAAGTACTGAGGAGCGTTGTAGACCTCGGTTTCGGGTCCACAGCCGAGCTGCTCTACAGCACCTCTCCAACCACACTTGAAGAATAGATCCTTTACTGCTTCGCATTGTTGAATATAAGCTGCTTCGCCTTCTTTAAAGCCTTCTTTTTCGGCGTCATCAGCTTTCTTTTTCAGCTCCTTTATTTCGGCGTCTTTAGCACCTTCAAGCTGTGCCATCTCCTACAAATATTTATCTTTCATCTCGGTAAGAGCTCGCTGTTTGTCACTGTCAGCCGAGGCAACTAGTCCGGTTAGACGAGTTACCTCGGCCTCCAGCTCAGCCGTCCTTTGTTGAGATCGTGTTAGTTCGACAGTCTTGGCTTCGGCTTCCGCCATTGCCTGCCTTGTTGTTTTCCTCAGCTCCAACACTTTCCTATGTGCAATGTTGTTCTTCTGAATGGCCTGCAAAAGAGTAGTAACTCTCTTTAGCTGGACTGACAGTTGGGAAAAGTTAGACAAAGAAAACAGAGAGCCACTTACCAGGATCATTGATTTTGTTGATGACCGGATGGCCTTCAGCTCGGTGTTTAGTTGCTTGTTGTGGTGTTCCATGTCTTTTGGAAGGCAAACACTCTTGGCTAGATTGAAAGCCATCAAGTGATCCTTCTCAGCAACAACCGAGTCAGCTTCCTGGATATCTCAGTTTTGAAAGGTGAGAATTGGAGTCCATTTGGAGGAGTCAGCTCGGTCAGATTTCTCCGGTTGAAAGCTGGGTTGAGGGCTCGGTGGAAGAATGGGCTCGTCCTCGTCAACGAGGCGTTGCTCGGTTTGGCTAGTCCGGGCACGCTTGTGCGCCCGAGATGTCGAGGGCTGTTGAGAGGGAAGAGCCACTACGGTTTCTTGGGTTTGACTTTGTGGCGGTACTTCGGGTCTGTTAGTTTCGGTTAGAAGTGCCCTCACTCTGCTCCTTTTTGCCATTTCTTGTTCGGTAGTCAAAGGGACGAGGTTGATTTGGGGCAAGGTTGGGTCCGGTTCTGGTGCATCTTCAACAAGTTAGTCAGTCACTCTGGCTTTTCAGCGACCGCTGTATCTGTAGGTCGGCTCAAAATTTAACAGCTTAGCCCAGCTCCTTTCTTCAACTCGTAGTGCGGCGCGGAGTGTGTTCAGGTTGGGGTAACTGTACAAGGATGCAAGATGGGCTGAGTCTGCAAAAAGAATACGACTGTTAGATCGGTTATGAAACCAAAAACCGAAGTAAAATGAAAGCATGCATATAGCCGAAGTAAGTTATACCGGGGATTCCTTTTTTCCAGTTTATACTTCGGCTAGGAATCTGGGCTTGATGATCTTCAAAGTTCCTAGACACCTAGAAAAAATCGTCATCGTTTAGGTCTTTATCCGGTGTATCTTTTATTATATTCTCTCGGCGACGGCGTATTCTTAAGTAGTAGACCCACCTATCTTCTTTTGATCCTAAGGAATACTGGTGGAATATTTCGGCTAGGCCGAGGTTGAGACCAGCTTGGCGGTTTAGTTTGGCTATTCCCATTATTATACGGTATGAATTGGTGGATAGTTGGGTTGGGCATAATCTGGTCTGACTAAGGAATTCACAGATTAAGGGTTGGATTGGAAACCGTAGTTCGGTTTCTATTATGGACAAAAGGGTAAAGGGCACAAAACCGGGGTTTCCCTAAGGGTGATATCTCTTTCGGCTAGAGTAAGGTGGACGTCGTCGGGAATATTGTAATCCTTTCGGAATTCGGCTAGTCCACCTGGAGTTTCTACCAAAAACCTATACTTCCCCATTATTTTATAAATTATAAATAAATTAGTTCGGTCGAAAAATTGTGCTCAGTAGCTCAGTTGAGCGCGCAGAGGAGTGCCTGGGCAACCTAAGTCTGCAAAGTGGAAAACAAAGGTGTTAAGCACAGATCGTTGACCGTGCTACAAAATCAAAGCGAGATAAAAGAAGCCCTACTTCGGCCAAGTGGGATGCTACGGGATCTATCTCGGTTTCAACAGGATGCTAGGTAGCTCGGATTGAGCAAGGAGTTGGTTATCTCGGTTCGGACTACGGGTTTGGTTGCTTCGGTTGAGCCTCTAGGGGCAGCTTTCTGAGTTCGGTTTAGAAGCTAAGAAAGCTGGCTTAGCCCTGAAGACTCAGCTCGGTTGAAGGCCAAGGTTTCTAGTGTGCAAAGTTCAAACCTTAGTTCGGTGAGATTATCTCGGCTAAAGTCAATCAGAAGAAGGTGACTTGCTAAAACTACTAATATATTCACAAGATCTAGTCCGGTTATGATCTGGTTATATTCGCACTTAAACGCAAACAGTATCCTAGTTCGGTTGCTTCATGATTGTGGATCAAAATCAGTGTTCTATAGGATATTGTGTATGTACGAATGTTCTATGGCTAAGTTTTTTCAGGAAAAACACAAATGGAAGCAAGAGGGTATTTTTCAAAAACAAACACAAAAAACTGTGGATTGAAGAGCAGAAAAGTACAAAAACAGAGCAAGAAAGATGGATTTGCTTACCAGATTGAAGTAGAAGACCTGAAGATGGAAGCAACGGCAGTAAAACGAGGAACGTGAAGCAAGCTTCACAGTTGCAAGAGTTGGAGAGCAATGGAGCTTGAGAGAGAGGATGAACAGAGTATAGTGAGATTCAAAATGAGAGGATTATTTTGTGTAAAAGGCAAAAAAGGGCGGGATTGTTCAAAACTTGTGAAGTACGAGGGCGGCGTGACAGCTGCAAAGAACCAATCAGAGGCTGCCACGTGTCCTTGGAAAGAGAAGCGTTTTAGTTGTGACTGAAGAGACGTTTTGGCCGGACATGCACAGCTCGGCTTGAGTTTAGCTCGGCTGGAAAGGCTAAAAGTAGCTCGGCCGGAAAGGCTTCAGAGTTTTTAGCTCGGCTGGAAAGGCTAAAAGGTTTTTTAGCCCGGCTGGAAAGGTTAAAATTTTAGCCCGGTTCGTAGACAGGTAATCCCTATCATGCTGTGCAGATGAAATTAAGGGGCAATTGAGAGGGTAATTTATTTGCAAATTAGGCCGAGCTGGGCCGTCATGGGCCTCAGTGCGAAGGGCTGAGTAAAACGGCCATAAAGTTACTCCGGTCATTGAAAAGACTTAGAGTTAGTCTGGTCTCAAGCCCAGAAGTTAGACCGGTCCGAGGTACTCTTGTTGGTAGTCTGGTTGAAGTATGCTTTGCAATCAGACCGATTTAAGGATGCTTTGTACTTACACCGGTCATGGTGCAGTAAAACTAGACCGGTCTAAACCTTGATAAAAGATAGTTCGGTTTTAGGCATGCCGTGGTTAATGGAAGAGGAACTAAGGGCAGAGAACCGACCTAAGTATAGTTCGGCTCAGTATAAGCCATGATTACTTCAGTCGTATGGTAGTCCGGCCGTGGTAAGACCATCTCACTTGGTTTAAGCAGTGAGGGGGTGTTGGAGGATAAGCACTATCC
Source organism: Camellia granthamiana (assembly GCA_036172215.1). NCBI lineage: Eukaryota > Viridiplantae > Streptophyta > Magnoliopsida > Ericales > Theaceae > Camellia > Camellia granthamiana. Next base: position 37,005,604 of record CM069911.1, on the reverse strand, counting down.
TTCAGAAGTATGAATCCTAGGAGGACTCTACATGGAGGAGTAAGAGTCCTACTTGGATTGTGCCACACGAAACCTATAAAAGCTCACAAACATCACCTATGGAGAGGTAACGCAACTTTGATTCCTGAATACATAGAGCTTTTGCCTATTTGTCTTGTTTGCTGACTTAGGCATCGGAGAGGTTTCCGGCACACGCCTGCCGGCTAGCTCACGTTTGTATTTTCAGGTTGTAGAACGCCGACGTACGGAGGAACGCAGATTTGATCAACAGGATTATACGAGAAGGTGTATTTCTTTCCCATACAGCCGATATGTGGGAGTCATGAGTAGTTTAGGATTAATTCCCAGACTAACAAATAAGTTTAAGAAATGTGAAGTTTGCAGTCAAGCAAAAATAACTAAAAGGCCTCATAAAAGTGTGGTAAGAAATACTGAATTGTTAGAATTAATTCACACTGACTTATGTGAATTTGAAGGAACTTTAACACGTGGTGGAAATAGATATTTTATCACTTTTATTGATGATTTTTCAAAATACACTTATGTATACTTGTTGAAAAATAAAAGTGATGCTTTTGAAAAATTTAAAGAATTCTTTCTTGAAGTTGAAAATCAATTCGGTAAAAAGATTAAAAGGTGTAGAAGTGATAGAGGCCGGGAGTATGAATCTTTTGGATTCATTTCGTTTGCTCAGTCTTTGGGAATAATCCATGAAACTACTCCACCATATTCACCTGCATCTAATGGTGTAGCAGAAAGGAAAAGTAAAACTTTAACTGATTTAACAAATGCTATGCTAATTGAAGCAGGTGCTCCTTCAAATTTGTGGGGAGAAGCAATTTTAACTGCATGTTATGTTATGAATAGAGTGCCACATAAAAAAACGAAAGTTACACCTTTTGAGTTGTGGAAAGGGCATAAGCCAAATTTGAGATATTTGAGGGTTTGGAATTGTCTAGTTTTTGTTAGACTTGTGGACCCTAAAAGACCTAAATTAGGTGTGAAAGCTGCCACTTGTGCTTTCTTGGATATGCAACAAATAGTACAACCCATAGATTTTTTTAAATTGAAAACGAAATAATTTTTGAATCAGGTGATGCAATTTTTCATGAAGAAAAATTTCCTTTTAAATCTAAAAATGGTGGGGGTCAAAATTATAAAGAAAATATTTTATCTGAAACCGGTTCCTCTACTTCTCTTTTACAAAACCAAGATCCTATAGGTTTTGAACCTAGAAGGAGTAAAAGAGCCAGATTAGAAAAAGATTTTGGCCCTGATTATCAATGTTTTTAATGTGGAGGAAACTCCATTAACTTTACAAGAAGTTTTGGCATCTCCTGACTCTGTTTTTTGGAACGAGGCTGTAAATAATAAGATGGAATCATTATTATCCAATAAAACTTGGGTATTAGTAGATTTACCACCAGGTTGTAAAACTATTGGCTGTAAATGGGTTTTGAGAAAAAAACTTAAACCAGATGGAACTATTGATAAACATAAAGCAAGACTTGTTGCAAAAGGTTTTAAACAACAAGCAGATCTTTACTTTTTTGATACATTTTCTTTGGTTACTAGAGTTACATCCATTAGATTATTAATTGCAGTGGCTGCAATTCATGATTTAAAAATTCATCAAATGGATGTTAAAACAACCTTTTTAAATGGAGACTTGGGTGAAAAAATCTATATGGATCAACCTGAGAGTTTTGTGGAACCCGGTTAAGAAAGAAAAGTGTACAAGCTAGTTAAATCCCTATATGGCTTAAAACAGGCCCCTAAATAGTGGCATAAGAAATTTGATTCCTGCATGATTGAGAATGGCTATAAAACGAATGAATGTGATAAATGCATCTACTATAAATCTGAAGAAAATTCACATGTCATTATTAGCCTCTATGTGGATGATTTACTTATATTTGGCTCTAATTTGCATATCATCGTGGAAACTAAAAATATGCTTAGTAGCCATTTTGATATGAAAGATCTTGGTGAGGCTAATTATATTTTGGGAATGAAAATTACCAAAACCTGTGATGGTATATTTCTTGATCAGTCGCATTATGTTGAGAAAATATAATTTTTATAACTGCCAGCATGTTCTTACCCCTTTTGATCCTCATGTGCGTTTATTTCCTGTTGAAAATGATGAGGATGCAATTAATCAAAAGGAATATGCTAGTATGATTGGTAGCTTGCGTTATGCGACTGACTGTACTAGACCTGACATTGCCTATGCAGTTGGAGTACTTAGCAGGTTTACTAGCAAGCCTGGCAGTGATCACTGGCTAGCCATTGAGCGTATTATGAAATATTTATCTGGTACCATAAAATATGGCTTGTTTTATAATAAGTATCCTGCAGTACTTGAAGGTTACAGTGATGCCGATTGGAATACCTTGTCAGGTGATTCATTATCAACCACTGGTTACTTATTTACATTGGGAGGTGGTGCTATAAGTTGGAAATCGAAAAAACAAACCATTATTGCTAATTCAACAATGGAGGCTGAGCTTATTGCTTTAGCTACAGCTAGTGAAGAAGCAAATTGGTTGAGAGATTTGTTAAATGAAATCTCTTGTTGGGAAAAACCGATTCCACCTATATTGATTCATTGTGATAGCACCGCAGCAATTGGTCAAGTTAATAACCGTTATTATAATGGTAAATCCAGACCTATCAGATCCATTAACCGTTAATAACCGTTATTATAACGATAAATCCACACAGTACTGTGAGATCTTATATGAATAATGGCATCATAAATGTGGATTATATTAAATCTGATGATAATCTTGCAGATCCATTAACTAAGGCCTTAGCAAGAGATAGAGTCTGGAATACATCGAGGGGGATGGGGTTGAAGCCCATTGAATATAGCAGGAGCCATGTATGAGGATACTCAACCCAGGGACCAGAGATCCTGTAACTGAGTTCAATGAGAAAAATGATCATATGATGGCTGTAAGAAATGCACCAAATTACTTTTTACCTATCCCTATGATGTAAGTGCATTTATCCTGTAACGTTGTAGAGGTTGAGTTATTAAAAAACTCTTAATGAATTTCTGTAGCTCTTATTGAGTGGGGTGTCATAGTTATAAGAGCACCCTTGACAGAATTCACCTATGTGGGTGTAGTAGTGGGGCCGCTACCTATGAGATTTGGGCTAATTCTCAAACACACTCATGAATCATGGGATCGCACAAGGCCGTAATGTGCTAGCTTTTAAAGCTTTTGTGAACACCTCGAATATTATGTGTGTGCAATAATTATTTATTTCCCTTAAGTAGTCATAGTTCAATGCTGAGTATACTATTGGCTCTGGAGTAAATATTATTGTTTCACTAATGGAGGTTCAATACAGAGCACACCTACCATGATGCATAATATCCTTATTTGCCTAATAATCTCAGTTTTTGTTACCTATAATATTAAAATAGGTGGGGGAATGTTAGCAGGTATTTTAATATTATAATGTGTTAATGTGTTATCGTTGGCTTTTCTTTTCTTTCCCTCCAAGTTTTCAAGTCCACCATGCTTATCTATCCAAGTCTTCTCCAAGTCATCCGTTCCTTATCCACTAAGACAATCTCCAAGTCTTTGCCAAGTCTTGGTCTTGGTCCACCAAGACTTATCCATTCCAAGTCCATCTTTACTTAGCCACCAAGATAGACTCTTATATATAATTTGAACTCATGTCCTATCTTGGGTGAACACGAGTGAAGAAGTTTGTTGTTTTGTTTTGTCTTGAGTGAGATTATCAGGCAAACAAAAAGGGTGTGTGTGATAAAGCTTTGGGTTCAACCAATTGTGCAGTATTGGTTAACCATACGACTTAGTTAGGCTGTTGTATCTTGGGGGGGACAAGTCAAGGTTTTTCTGCTGCACTGGTGTGAGGCTTTGCCTAACCGCAGAGGGCTTGAATCTCCTTAAAGAGAGCGAATTTCCCGCGCCTCAGCCCTTATAATAGTTATTGTAACTTTTATTATTTGTATTTTTTGGTGTTTTATTTGTAATTATCACCAACACTTTTGAATATTTGACATCTACTGAAATATTTTCCTATCCATAAGAGTTTATTATCCTCTGTAGTATTTGTATAAAAAAAATATAGAATGTCTTAATCAACTATAATTATAGCATTACCCTATTTATGATTATATAATTTTTTTATTTTTTTATTTTTTTTTACATTTCTCTTTAAATAAATTAACGATAATGATAGGGCTATATTGGGTCCATCTCACCAGCCCAAATAGGGCTCACCCCACTCCAACATTCTAAAAACAATTGGCCTGCCCAAATGTGGAGGGATTCTATTTGAAATTAAAATATATCTTAGTGCATCTCATTTAAATTAATAAATTAAAATTTTTATTATATTATAATATGAATTTATTAATAAAGACAACATATGTTAAATCTTAAAATAATTTTTTTTCTTCATAGTACACTCTAATAAGTTATTACTATTCAAATCTCTGTATATTTTTTCCCAAGAGATTAACGTTATTTCTTCTTCTTCCTCCATTCAAAATTCCAATCCACCCTACCAAAACTCACCATCATCATTGTTTTTCATTATTTTGAAATCATAAACCCTAGAAGAAAGTTTGAACAAAATGAAATAATGGATGAGAGTAATAATCAAAATAATTTTTTGAAGCAACCTATAAAAAATGAGGTAAGTATTCATATAAAGGGGTTTCACAATATTTGTAGAGTACCATCAATTATTTTCCATATCAATTTTTTTTTGACAAAAATTAAACGACCCAATAGTTAGATTAACAATAACATATTATTGGAGTTGTTCTTATTTTATCATTTAAATAGGGGATTTTTGGTGAAACCCCCCTTTTGGGCCTTTTTATTAGGGTAAAGGATAACCGAATCAATTTTCCTTTAAAAAGCCCCTGAGTAGGAAATGCCTACCTTAATAAGGACATTTTATATTTTATATTTTTTTTATCACAATATTGCCCCTCTATATATACGTATAATACATTTGAAATATTTGAAATATGAGCTGAACGAAATCAAGAACGAAATCTCACAGAAACGAAATCAGGAACGAAATCGATGAAGACGATCTCCAAATCTGAAGATCTCACAGCCGAAGATCTCTTACTTGGTCAACAATAGACGATCTCGCCGCCGACGATCAACACTCTCAATTAAACGAGAGTTTCATTGAGATTTGTGACTGTTGATCGAGTTTTAGAGGTTTTTCTTCTTAATTAGGTATGTTGATTAATTTTTGTTTGTTTTTGTTTGTTTGTTTTTTTTTTGATTTATTTTTGTTGTGTTTGATTTGATTTCGTTTGACAAAATCAGAGTAAAATTTTACTTTGGTTCTATTGCTCTGTTTTTTGTTTCAGAGAATGAGAGTAAAATTTTACTCTGGTTCTATTGCTCTGTTTTTTGTTTGAGAGAATTAGAGTAAAATTTTACTCTGGTGTTAGAATGACAGTAAAATTTTACTATCAAGAGGTGGTCATTGCCAAACACTTCAACCGCCACAAACACTGCCTCCGCTGACGTTGATCATGATTTTACTCGTTTTTCAGAGTAAAATTTTACTTTTGTACAGAATAAAATTTTATTTTTAGATTCAGAGTGTAATATTTTACTCGTTTTTCAGAGTAAAATTTTATTTTTGTGCAGAGTCTACCATTTTACTTTTATTCAGAGTAAAATTTTACTTTTATATAGAGTAAATTTTACTTTTCGATTCAGAGTGTAACATTTTACTCTTATTCAGAGTAAAATTTTACTTTTATACACAGTAAAATTTTACTTTTAAAATCAGGGTGTAACATTTTACTCTTTGATTTAGAGTGTAACATTTTATTTTTATTTCACAGTAAAATTTTACTTTTAGATTCTTTTTGTAACATTTTACTCTTATTTCAGAGTAAAATTTTACTTTTAGATTCATGTCACAAGTTGTGTTGGTGACACACTGTATGAGTTGTCAATCTTTGGCAAACCAAATAGTAAAAATTAGCTCTAAAATATAGTACAATGTTATACTAAACCACAGTAAAATTTTATCAATTCAAACTAAACACAAATTGACTTTTGGACTTGTAGTAATAGTAAAATTTTACTATGATAGTGATAGTAAAATTTTACTTTGGTAGTGACAGTAAAATTTTACTTTGATTGATAGTAAATTTTTACTATTAATTGATTGTAGATTTGTAAAATGGTTTCACCTCTTATGTTGTTATACAAGTATGGTGATCGTACCATTGTGTTCAAGGTTGTGTCAAACTGCACGTTGAAGGATTTAACTGATTTCTTAAGTTGTAAATTGAAGAAGTTTGACAGTAGTGGTTGCATATTGTTATCGTACTGTTTGCCTGGATATTCGCAATGCATGATTGATGATGATTCTGATTTTCAGAATATGTTGTCGCTTGTTTATCCCCTTGGTGTTGACCGGGTTGATATGACTATTACTGAAATGGGCATTTCAAATGAAAAAAATAGAGTTAGAGAATCAAGAGACGCTAGTGGATCCAACATTACTGATGATAAAATGGATTTACTCCCTATGTTTTGTCAATATGAAGAAAGGACTTTGTTGTCTTGTGGATGGGTGAATGGAATTACTCATGTAGATCAAAGATTTATTGGAGGTGCAAAGGATTTCTAGACTGCATTATGTAAATATGCCATTGAGATAGGATTTGAGTTTGTGTATGTGAAGAATGAGAAGTGTCGGGTCACTGCTGTGTGCTCAATGCGGGAGTCCAAAGCTTGTTTATGGCGAGTACATGCATCTCTAGAAAGTGCTAATAATTTTTTCTACATTAGGACTCTACATGATGAGCATACTTGTGGAGCTGCAGTTCGTACTTCTAAAAACTCAAGGATGAGTTCAAATTTGGTTGCAAGTTTGATTGCTAATGAAGTTCGTGGGAATCCCCAAACTCGTCCAATTGATGTTGTGCGTCAATTTACAGATCAATACGGGCTCATCATTACGTACAATCACGCTTGGTTGAGAGTTGAGAAAGCTAGGACTACTACTTTTGGAGATTTCTCTATGTCTTATGATGAGATTCGATGGTATATGGATATTGTGATGAGCACAAATCCTGGTAGCTATTTGCATCTTGACTATAACCATCAAAGTGGACGGTTCAAGAGGTTTTTTGTTGCATTTAATGCTTCCATTCATGGGTTTAGGCATTGTCGTCCTCTGTTGTTTATCGATGGAACTTTTCTGAAGGGGAAATATAAGGGCACCTTGTTAACAGCTACAATGAATGATGGGGATCAAGGTAGATATTATTATAGTTTATTCAAAAGTAACAAGTTACTTATTCTCAGAGTACCATGTTACTTATTTTTAGAGTAACATGTTACTGTTATTCAGAGTAAAAATCTACTATATTTGTCATTTTCGTTTAATATACTTACTAATTGTAAAATGTTATTTTTCAGGTTATTTCCCTCTTGCAATGGCAATTGTCGATATGGAGACTACAGACAGTTGGGAATGGTTTTTTATGCATTTGTCGAATATATTGTTGGATGAAAGACCAATTACTTTCATATCTGATTGGAACGCAAGACTTTTGGAGGCTTTACCCAAGGTTTTACCTACTGCTTACTACTATTTTTGTCTCCAACACTTGAAGGCCAATTTGAGGGATAGGTTCTCTGGTCTAAGTTTCAGCAATACTTTCAGGAGTAGAATAGTTTTTTTGTTTTCTTCATGTGCTTATGCTCCAACAATGGGATGTTTTAATCAGTGCTTGAAAGAATTACAAGAAGAGGGAAAAGGGATCGTTTGTAGGTTTCTATCCAATTTTTCCTATGACAAGTGGACTAATGCATATTTTAAAGGACAAAAATACGGTGAAATGCACTCGAATGTGGCAGAGTCTTTCAATTTATGGATATGTCAAGCTCGTCATTTGCCCACTACGAAGATAATTGATTTAATTAGGTTGAAGATCATGGATTTGATGTCGAGAAGGAGAGAACAAACTAAGAAACTGAATACTTTTCTTTGTCCGGAGATGGATTCAACATTAGTAAATGCTCTTAAAAGTGGAAGAACTTGGTTGGTTAGTCGTTCAAGTGATCATGTTTTTGAGGTTCAATCCCGGCCATCGGTTAGCGTTGACCTCTTGAATAGAACTTGCTCATGTTACCAATGGCAATTGAATGGATTTCTTTATGCTCACGCGGCGACCGCTATCCAAAAGAGCAGAGGTGATTTGCATGCACATGTGGAACCATTTTATTACACTAGTAAGTTCAAAGATTGCTATACTGAATCCGTTTATTCAATACCCACTATTGAGAAACCTCTTGTAGCTATGAATGATCTTGCTGTCTTTCCTCCAATTTGTAAGAAGCCACCTGGTAGACCAAGGAAGAATAGGATCCCATCTAGGGGTGAGAAGATAAGACGAGTACAGTGTGGTAGATGCGGGAAGTACGGTCATAATAGGAAGACTTGCAATGAGACATTGCCGTGAAAGACATTATTGATTTTGTAATAGAAGTATGAAAATAATGCAGTTGTTCTGCAATAAATAGTCCATAGCAATAATAGTATAGTCTTTTAAACTAGATTTGTAAGGAGACATTGCAATAAAAGACATTTTTACTATGTTCTTGAATGGTTGTCTGTTTTAGTTTTTGATTTGGTTTGTGGTTAAGTTTGACATTTTAATATTTTTTTTATAAATGTGGTTGAATAAGTTTCATGTAAATGAACTTATAATGGAGTTTGTTCAGTAGGTGTGAAGGTTGGAAATGTCTGTGATCAGCTTGTGCTTTCAAAGTAAAATTTTTCAGTATTTGAGAGTAAACTTTTACTTTATTGCAGAGTAAAATTTTACTTTTTCCAAAGTAAAACATTGCCTTCACTCACATGAAAATAAAACTTTACTACCTTTCAAAGTACAAATTTACTATGTTGTTGAATGGTTGTCTATGGGTGCGATGAGCCTGTGATTTCACAGTAAAATTTTACTTTATTTCAGAGTAAAATGTTACTTTTAGATTAAAATTTTACCTTATTTCACAGTAAAATTTTACTTTTATAGAGGGTAAAATTTTGCTTTAATGTAGAGTAACATTTTACTTTTAGATTTAGAGTCCAAATTTTACTCGCCTTTCAGAGTAAAATTTTACTTTCATACAGAGTAAAATTTTACTTTTGTACAGAGTCAAATTTTACTTTTAGATTCAGAGTGTAAAATTTTACTTTTGTACAGAGTCTAACATTTTATTCGTTTTTCAGAGTAAAATTTTACTTTTATACAGAGTAAAATTTTACTTAGTCAGGCTGTAACATTTTGCTCTTAGATTCAGAGTGTAAGATTTTATTCTTATTTCAGAGTAAAATTTTACTTTTATGCAGAGTAAAATTTTATTTTTAGATTCTTTTTGTAACATTTTACTTTTAGATTCAGAGTGCAACAAATTACTCATATTTCAGAATAAAGTAAAATTTTACATTTATGCAGAGTAAAATTTTACTTCATTTTAGAGTAAAATTTTACTTTATTTCAAAAAATATGTTAGCCCCCTTAGAAAAACATTTCCAACCTGCACCAAAATTTACCACAACTCACAAACTCCCCTGATGATCATCATGCAATCTTTGTGCAAAAATAATCTAACAACACAACTACATATATCATCAGAGATACACAAGTATAACCTGTATCATTGTATTCTATCCATAACAATGTTCATTCCTAGTCAAAACAATATCCTTCTATAATAATGTATTAATCACTAAACCACGGTAAAATTTAATAGAACAATAGACATAGCATGTACTATCTAATACTCTTTTAGTATTCTTTCACTTACAATTACTTTTTCACCGTTCTTTCATTTACAAAAACCGAAATTACATACATTATTCACAGTAGTTCCCTAGAACTTGGCTACATTGTCATCCTTGAGGTCTTAGTTCTTGCCCCTCTTTTTCTAAGGTTGAAGTGCTCCTCAGTCCATGATTTTGGATAATCATTCAAAAATTGATGCACTATTGATGTTCGGAAATTGTTAATTTCATTATCTTCCATAGAATTTGCAATAGGCTCATCTCTTATGATTTGACGCATGATATAACATACAATAATTCCACGATCAACACCATTAATAAAAATCAATATCTAGTTAGATTTAGTTAAATTTCAAAACTACCAATTCAAGCATGTAATAGTAGCGTGAAATACTTACGATGTTGGGTGTTGTTGTGAACTATCTTTCACCGAAACCAAGTTTGCAAACTTTCTTCTACCTCTCTTCGTTTTGTTAGCCAACTTGTTATCCACATATGTTACCTAACATCATTGCATAATTGTTTGGCCACGATTAAATTCAAGAATAAAATACTGCAAAAAATTACTGTTAATATGATGCAAAGCATTTACAATCTTTTTTGCATCCTTAAGGTGAGGATCTTCTCTGTTGTCTCTTGGCCTTAAAGAATTGTAATGTCTCCACTCATCAAGTTTAGTGTCAAATACAAGAAGTGTCCAGTGGTAGGGTTTTTCTTCCTTCTTGTTCTCATTGGAGTTCATGCAAAACTGAAGGTATTTGTATCCACTCAAATCTTTCTCAAGCACTTGGTCAATTAAATGATTTCTTAAATCTCCATAACCCCATTTCACTAATGACTGCATTTAATCATATAAGAGTGTCATGTCATAAGTTGTGTTGGTGACACATTGTATGAGTTGTCAATCTTTGGCAAACAAAATAGTAAAAATTAACTCTAAAATATAGTACAATGTTACACTAAACCGCAGTAAAATTTTATCAAGTCAAACTAAACACAAATTAATGGCTTACCCAACAAAGGCTTGAGAAAAAGAATGACTTATTCTTTTTTGGCTTCTTTGCTTGTTGCTCAATCTCAAGCATTTCTACAAAGCTATCAATGACCTACAAAAACAAAAATCAATTAAATATATATTAGTAAAATGAACTATTTTTAGTTATTGAAGTGAACACTAGTCATTGAAAATTGTATGGCCACTTACATTATTTGCAGTATCTCCATCTCTCAGAATTGCATCCACATCATGCAATGTAACATATACTTCATTTCCTGTGCTAGACCATATGATTGCACTAGTCATAAGGTAAAAAAAATGTTGATTAACACGTTGCAGTTTGATAACAGTAAAAATCTATTGTTTGACAAAATTAAAATGGTCTTACTCTGTGGTTTCCAAATTGTAAATCTTGTTCAATAGACACTTATCATTCTCATCAAGCAATTTTCATATTGCAGCCTTATCTGGAAACATAACCCTTTCAACTGGCTTTGGTTGGCTTAGAGGCAAGTTGTCAACACAAATCACTTCATTTGATATCACTTCAATTGCTTGTTTTGTGGTCTTTTTTTTCTTTGCCTCTTTTGGCTTACATTCAAAATCAGACATCTCTTTTTTCTTCCTCGCCTTGATTTTGATTTTCTTGACCATGGATGTTTGCAGTGGCTCTACGACTATAGGCGTTTCTTTCAATGTAGTTTAAATCCCAAAGTTTTGCTCTTGTTCTACTCCTTTAGCATGTGGCATTTCTTTAGAAGCAAAAGCTTGGGTAGCTGCATGAACAACATTTTCTTCAATCTGTTCAACCAACTGTTTATTTTCAGATTCGAGTACTTCAAACTCCTTTCTCAGTTTCTCCATTTCTTTCTCTGTGTTGCTCATCTTTTCCATCATTTTTTTTTTGTTTTTGTCTCTTGATCCTCTTGTATTTTTTGCATTGTTTCCCTCATTTTCTTTAGTTCTTCAACCAATGCCACAAATTTATTTTGATGATTTATTTAATTATATTTTAATTTATTTGAAAAAGAAAAATAAAATCCAAAATTTATTTTGATGATTTATTTAATTATGTTTTAATAGAATCCAAAATTTATTTTGATGATTTATTTAAATTATGTTTTAATTTATTTGAAAGATAAAAATAGAATCAAAATTTATTTTATCCCATTATTTCTCATCTAAACTTTTATCCTAAATGTTGTTTGAATGTATTTAATATTTGCTTAAATCAAGAGTTCATTTCAACCCAAAAATAATGCCCAAACCAGAGGTTCAAAAAGCCCAGCACAACAGCAGGCTAAAAGGTTCAAGTGGAAGATATTCAAATTAGAAATGATGGAGTGGAAGATATTCAAATGAATACAACGGCTATAAGTTTTATTATATATACCGAAGCCTCTGATGTAAACAAGTTACAAAAAACTAGAAAATATTTTTTGATCTATAATCACTCACATCTATTCACTGAAAAATTCTCTGAGAAGCGTTTTTCAATTTTTGTTTACATTCTTTTTCAGAAATTATACACTGAGACATATAGCTTTAAGCCTATCTTTCCTGTGTGAGGTTTACAGAAAAACCAGAGCTTCATTTTTATATCTATCTTTGAGAGATAATTCTTGTAGCTTTCTGTGAAAGCAAAAACCCATTCTTTTCAATCTTGTAAGAGTGTAGTACACTCAGTGTTCTTGACTTAGAAAGTCTGTGTAAAATCTGTGGAGGATTGCTCCATCTGTGAAAAGGTTGCTAGCACCCTGTGAAGCTAGAGTATAGTGGAAAATCTCAAGTGAAGCTTGAGGAGTAAACGTAGGCCGAGTTGAAGCCGAACCACTATAAATTTGTTTGCCTCTCTCTCCCTTATCTCTTTATTTTATTTAAATTGACATAGCTATATTTCACATTTTCACTGTGCTAAAATCATTAACTGACATAGTTGTTAGAACACTTGTTTTAATTATTTTTATTTCATTAACTATATTTATCTATTGTGCTAGTCATAATTTTTATTAGGGTATTATTACTTTTATTTGTAAAAACCTAATTCACCCCCTTATTAGGTTGTCTTTTGGGTAACACATTATTTTTTACCTCGATTACTATTTCTTCACATCTAATTTTGGGTCTCTCTGACCTCTGCTGTGTTTGATTCTTCTCATTTTTTAGGTTTTGGGATGAAATCGATTCTAATTGCTATGCATATTTTTGGGATGAAATCGATTTTAATTGCTATGCTATGCAAAAAATAATTTTTACTATTTTTATTTACATGGATCCTGAGGTCCAAGGTGTCTTAACTACTGCCCAGAAGCACTGGCCTCACATCTATATATCTGATTTGCTAGTTATGGCAGATTCGGCTGTCAAGATGGCAAAAGCTAGTTGCCAATATATCACAGTTCTAGGTGTTGATTTTATGTGCGGGCAATCCTTGATCAGGCTGGCTTCTCAGAGGTAGTATTTTCCTCTTCTTTTCATGTCTTCTTATTTCATCACTTTGTCAGTTATAGATCCAATTCTAAAACAGAGGGCACAGTTTTCAAGTTAATAGAGTAAAAAGTGCTACTTGGTCAACAAATATTTTAATTGAAGCATAGATTTCATATTTCAAGAACTAATAAATTAACACAATTAAAACATGAAAACCAAAATCCCATAAAATGCATGCATTGAAAACTATTAATGTGAGGTAATTAGTTTTCTATCTCTATGTATATATAATGACCATTTTAATATAATACCTTTGTTCATATAATGAGAAGGGTAAAATTGTTTTTTTAAGACTATATTTTTCAAGAATGTTCTGTCACTTGGTGTGGAATTAACAAATAGCATTCACACAATCAGTTGGTGTAGAATCCACTTCAATGATTATATAATTGATATTTTATTTAATAGCATCGGTACCCAATTTGTCTACATATCATCGGTACCCAATTTCTTGCTCACTGTAGAACTGATGAGTGTTTTTTTTTTCCCTACAATCTCTGTCCCATTTTTTCTTGACAGCCAAATGGAAGATTAGTTCAGCAGCATTGCCATCAATGACAAGAATACAACACTGAGTCTACAATTCACATGGAATAAATTGTAAATAAAAAGTTACTAACTCACCTTTTGACTTTGATTTTTGCTCATCCGCTTTTGGTGCTTCCTTCTTATTATTTGGGTAGAAATTCTCATAATCTACAAATAAGAGACCCATAAAAAAACAAAACACAAAAAAAATTGGTCATCTGTCCATAAAAGCGATTCAGCAAAGAGAGAATAAACAAAGTGGAAATTCTTACCCTTCTCTCCCCTCATCTGAAGATTGTTATAAAACCCACTGCACTTAATCAACAAGCTGCTCATGTTGTTTCATAGGGCTTTCTTTCTAAAAAATACTTGGGTGAGTTAACTTGGACCTAATGCTGCCTACAATTTATTTGTGGTGGGTTTAGGGCTAGAGTTTTGTTTGGTGGAAAATAGTTTATTAGTTTTCTAATTAAAAGGGTTGAAATTGACCTGAATTAGAAAATGTATAGTAGTTAGTTTTTTAGAGAAGAGGTCATGAAAATTCTCTAGACCTCAATGTTTTATGGGTTTTGGTGATAACTCAAAGAGAAAATGATATAGGAAAGGGTTGGTGAAAAATCTAGAAACCCTAGATGTTGATTTGTGATTATGTACCAATTTTAATCAGAATATAACAATCCCAATCAAACAATCAAAGACAAATCGACACAACGATTTTACGTGGAAAAACCACAATTGGACACCTCCAACTGTGATTAAAAAACCACGGGCAACAGCCACAAAACAATCTACTAAGAAGATTTAAAGGAATTACACAGGTATACTCTCAATTAGCTAGCGAATCCACGCCTAATTGAACCAACCTCTATGTGTCTCTTCCAACCCCGTCTTCACCTCGTAATTGTCTTTACGATGAGCCACTCCAGAATCCACCGAAGCTTCAGGCTCGAATTCTTTAGAATCCACCGAAGAACAACTCTCTCTCTCTTGTGTATAACAAACAAAACCTTTGATGTACTCTCTTTAAATCATGAGTTGAATACTCAATAAAACATCAAAGAAAACGAACAAAATATCCCCAGATATAAACCTTAATATCCAACAAGAAGATCTGGAGGAATTAAATAGTTTTGGGAGAAAACCAACTATTTATAGAAAATCCAAAAGTAATCCTAGTTTTGGAAGAAATCCAATTACTTATAGAAATCCAAAAGTAATCCTAGTTTTGAAAGAAAATCAACTTCTTAAAGAAATCCTTGTCAAACGGGATTGCCAATAATAAAACCTAACAGTTGGGATTGAATGAGGACCAATAGACTTTTTGAGGTTGATTCCTGGGAAGGTGAAGATTCACTAATTAATGCTGCTTTCATGTGGTTTTGTACATGGATTAGATATGGCATGACTCATTCATTATAAAACAAAAAGCAAAGAAAAGGATATAGGTTGAGTATTATAAACCATGGCTGCTATATCTCGAGTAATAGGGTTCAGGAAGATGATTGCTACCTTTGTTCTTACTATCATCTGGTTCATTTTTGTCCATTCTCTCTCTTCGGAAAACTCTTCAACTTATATTCTCATAGGCATTTTCATTTCAGTAGAAATTAACTTGAAATTCTTGATGCTTGCATTTCCAATAGTCTACATGGAAATTCAGGATTATCTGTATATTGAGCATGAGCATCTTGGCAGGTAGTTATTCACCCAAAAAAATCTTGGTAGGCAATTTCTTTCTTACCAGGGACTGCATCATTTTGCCATAGCATTCTTTTCATTATTTCCATTGCATAATTTACTACAACATCACATTAAATAGTTCCCATCAGCCAATGAAGGAAAGCTGTGGGTGTTTAATATGATGAAAGAATCTGACACTGAGGCCCTTGAAAATTCCAGTGTCAAGTTCCAGCTTTCTCACTGAATTTTGATTTTATTAATTTTTTTTCCCACTTCAGGTTCTTTTTCTTTTTTGAATTTTGATATAATTGTTTTGAATTTTTTGATATTTTGGTTCTTCTCTATGTGCAGAAAAACATTAGCTCACTGAATTTTTTTTTCCCCACTTCAGGTTCTTTTTCTTTTTTGAATTTTGATATGATTGTTTTGAATTTTTTGATATTTTGGTTCCTCTCTATGTGTAGAAAAGCATTAGCCAATGCATTAACAGCAACGCCATCCATCTGGACTCTTGGAAATGCAGGCATGGGAGCATTGCATGTTTTTAATTTCTTGAAACAAATGACCTTTTGGAGCCTTCATATCTGTCTTCTCTTCTTCTTAACGTCATATTGTTAAGTTAATTTATTTATATAAAAATAATAGTAATAATTCACAAGAAAGTTCGTAGTCAGGGTCGTATTGGATTTGTGTGTGTTTGGATTTGTTAAAATAATTAATTGGTTTTGAATTGGACATGGGGGGTTTGCTTTTGGTTCAAAAATGTTGGAAGATTTAGCATTTGTTTTCAGAAATCTCACCAAAGATCTTTGCGATATTTAATAAGGCCATGATTTTTGGGTTTTATATGTGTATATCTATGAACTTTCTTTTTTCTCTTTTGAAAAGTTTTTGACATTATACTTTAACTACATGCCTCTTTCCAGTTATGATATTAAGAAAGGTGTATGAAACTATGGATTTAAAAGGAATGTATGAAGAGGAGTTGTTTTGGGAATTGCATTTTGGCTTCCCATCTTACTTTGTTGTTGTCTACAGCATAAATTTTTTTATTGTAGAAGTTGTGATGGATGTTAGCATCCATATTTTGTCAATCATGTAGATTTGATTTGATTGCCTGTTCTTGTGGTATATTGACCAATATAATTGTCTGATATCTTTTGACTAACAGAATTAGTTTATTTTTTGGAGTTTAGGTTGTGTTTTTTTAAGATCATGTTGTAATAGATTGTTTTTTAGACTTACAGATGAGCATTTGGAATTCCAGTTGCATACTTTGACAACCCGAGAAAATTTGAAAGAGTATGAAATGCTTGTGGTGGTACTATAGGAAATGATAAAGCGAAGCCTGGACATGTTGTCCCAGTAGGTGCTTGCTCATAATGCAAAATGATGTGTAGTAGTTGGATAATCAAACCTTTGCATGTTATTTTGGTTATATTGGTTATTTTTTTGGTTATTTTGGTCTGGGTCAAAAGCCTCCTATTTTGGTCTGTACTATAGGAATAGATTATTTGGGAATTCGGTTTTGGGGATGTTTGGGTTATTTTTTTTGTTATTTTATTCGAGTTTTATAAAGCGTATGATACAAGTAAAATTATTACAATTTTTTAAAAAAGAATAGTATTTCTTTATATATTTTCAATATTTTTATCAAAAAATATTACAGAATTCATAAATTTTAATATGATACGTATGATATATATGAATTACAAATTTTATTTACACCGTGCCTTTTGGCACGAGCATATGCTAGTATATATATATTAAGGAAAAAAAGGGCTTCTAACCCCCAAGTCTTGTGGGAGCTCCAATATCCTAATCTGAATTTTCTAAATTTTTTATTTAAAAAAAAAATTTCAGCATTTATTGATTTGGTCAAAATCCCCTGATCAGCATTTATTAACTTTTTTCAATCCACATGTCTTTCCACATGCCTGCATTAATTGATTTGGTCAAAATCCCCTGATCAGCATTTAAAATCTCCTCATATAAATAATTATAGATACAACCCATGCATAGTTACTACAATACCATTTTCAACTTTTTCCATATATTATGGTTAGTAATAAGATTATTAAATTATTTTTATAAAAAATCTTAAAAAATATAATTTATATATTAAAAAAATCTAAAATAAATATAAATATCTATAATTATCCCGTATATAATACAGTGATAGGCTAGTATACCTATATTAAAATGAGCTATTAAGCTGCATTTATAATCCCCACCAAAAGCCATCATCTGCCGGACCACAATAGCTTGTGGGTCCTCCATGAATGTTTGGTTTGGGATTGATTTTTTTTTAATTTTAATAATTTTTTTTAAAAAAAAAGAAAATAACTGTTCAATGTTTGTTTGTTTTTAAATTAATGATAAATTTTATAAATTCTAATAATTAAAATTATGAGTTTTTTCATCAATTAATAATTATTTTGGAAAAATCACACAAATCGATAATTTCTCTAAAAAAATTTAGACTTGTAAGATTTACTAGACTAGACTAATAAAAAATTAAAAAAAGAGTTACTTTTTAGGTTTAAATTAACTCTTTTTTTTTTTTGAATTTTAAAATTTTTTTAAAATTCTTTTACACCAAGACGAACTGAAAATGTAATTTTTTTTTACACAAATTAATAAAAATCACTAAAAATAAAATAAAATAATTAAAATACTGTAAATGAGGACCCAACTCTTATTGGATCCATTTTGTAACAGGATTGGCTTAATTAAGTGTTTATTTTTAGAAAAATAAAATATTTCAATTTCTCATTAAGTGGGTGTGTAGGTGCAAGAAAGGCATGCATGAATGTGAAGTAAATGTTGGCTTTTGTCATGCAGAGCCAGCGTGACTCTGCGCTGACATTTAGCGGAAGATTGCACAGTGGAGGGAATCTATGGATTATGTGAATATGATGAGTGTGCAAAATTTGAAAAAAATTAAAAAATTAAAAAGCAAACGTTACATAAGTATAATTTAAGACTGAAATGTATATGAGTGTGCTGTTAAAAAGTAAAAAAAAAAAAAAAAATTATAAAATTTAAAATCAACCGTTACAAAGATAAAATGTATATGAATGTACTGTTAAAAAGTAAAAGAAAAAAAAATTATAAAATTTGAAATCCACAATTACATAAGAGTAATCTAAGAATGAAAAAAAGGGTGATCTTGATTTGAATATTCCGGCATTACTTGCCCTTCAAGAGTGAATTTTGCGCTTCGATAAGAAAGCAAAACGGGGACAAATGGACAAAATTTTCTTTCCCATCCTGTTTCATTTAATCCATTCTAATTATATTTATTAAATCTTTTTATATGTAAATCAAACACACCCTAATCAAAGAAAATATTACATAAACTAATAATTCTCACAATTTTTTTATTAACTATATTATGTAATAATAAAACTTTGAAATTTTCAACACCAGACTCATTTAATAATATAATAAATATCACATCAATATGTAAGAAAAATTTAAAATTCCTAAAAAAATGTTGCAAAATTATATGTAGTTTTTTTTTTTTTTTTAATTTTTTTTATTTCTGGTTTTTCAAATTTAGGATTACTTGACCGTACTCAAGTTCATGTTGCTCCACTTTGAACAGTGACGACTCATAAAACACGAAAATCCCAATATTAAAACAATTTAAAACAAAATATAAAAAATAAAAGTAAATAAGATATAAGATTAAAATTCTTCACTTTTTTTTTTTTTTGAAAATTTATCTATAAATTCAAAATCCTACAAAATATATTCAATGGAGAAATAAAAATGAAATTTCAAATAAAATATGAAATTCCAACCCATGATTCGATGGTATGGTGACGGCTCTCCAGTTGTTGTCTCTTACTTTGTGTTCACATTAGCTGGTTTTGATTCGTAACCGAAAACCATAATTATGACACCGATTCACCAGAGCTTAGTTTCTTTTTAATTTAATTCCCTAATATTACTATAATCTCTTCTAACAAACTCCTGACAAATTATGTAAATATGAGATTTTCAAAATAAAAATAAATAAACAAAAGTGTAATCGACCCAAATGCAAAGCTTGTTTCCACTTCATTTTTGAAATTTCAAACACAATGTCTATACGATTATACAAAACACACAACTCAAAGGGTTTTGAAACTCGGTAATGTTTTTTTGTTTTTTCAGATTTATCCATTTTGTAAATTTTTAGGAAAATAAAGGTAGTTATAAAATTCAAACTATCTTCTATTCATTAAATCATTAAAAAAATTAGATATAAAATTGCATCACATTTGTATCCATCGCTAATATCACTACAAGAATTTACACTTTTGACGACTAAATTTTTAGTCACCAAAAGTCATCTTTTAGTCGCCAAAACTTTTTAGCGACTAAATTTTTCAGTCGCAAGAGTAGTCGCTGAAGGCTTGTCGGGAAAGGTATTTGGCGACTAAAATTATTTTAGTTGCCAAATGTACTGAAATGCCTACTAATTTCTTAGTTGCCAAAAGTATTGAAAAAAAAATTAAATTACACCTTTTCAGCAACTAAAATTATTTTGTCGTGAAAAACCTTACTTATATCTAGCGACTAAAGATTTAGTCGCCAAATTTTTTTTTGTTCCTCCTATTATTTTTTTAGCTACTAAATATATTAGTTGCCTAAAGTGTGATTGTGCTTTAGCTACTAAAAGTTTAGTCGCCTAAAGTCTCACATTTTTCGTTACTAAACTTTTAGTCGGCAATAGTGTTGTTGTTCATCAAAAATTTTTTGGCTACAAAATATTTTAGTTGCCAAATGTCAGATTATTTTTGGCTACTAAGATTTTAGTCATCTAAAGTGTGGTTTTCTTTTTTGCTACAAATTTTTTAGTCGCTAAAAGTCTGACTTTTTTGGCTACTAAGCTTTTAGTAGGCAAATATTTTGTGTTTTGCCTACTAAACATTTAGTCGGCAAAAGTCTCAGATTTTTCACTACTAAACTTGTAGTCGGCAAATGTGTTTTGTTTTTTGGTTACAAAATATTTTAGTCGCCAATGTCTGATTTTTTTAAAGTTTTAGTCGCTTAATGTCTACTTTTTGTTGGCATTAAGTTTTGTAGCCGCCATAATTGTTTTCCGAAATTTTTTATTTGGTTTTAGCTACTAACATTTTAGTTACTAAAATATGTATTTCCTTTTTTATTACAAATTGTTTAATTGCCAAAAAAATGCTCTTATGTTTTATCACAAAATTCTAATTTCTCCACAACCTATCTGTATTCCGTTCAACCTATAGTATGTATATAAACAAAACAATACATGTTTTATCAATCATTCCATAACGTAAAATTATCAATCATTCTACAATCCATATTACTTCCAACCATCCAAAAATAAATGACTTGAAATATATATATATATTTCATACAAACCAACTATTGTCCAAACTAAAATTATATTTCCATACAAAAATCCAATCCTCTATAAACAAAAATATATATTTACTACCATGCAATATGGCCATTTGGAGTGTGTAGACACCCCATTTCTGACCGTTCTCAAGACTTAGACGTCATCGTTTATGCGTTTGATGATTGTGCTTGTTTGTATTCGTTTTGAGCGCCCGAAGTCTTCGGTGGAACACTCTGTCTTTGTGCCTTTGAACCTTGTTCTTTCTCTGCCTTGTTTTGGACCAGAACTTGGTTTCTGGATCTCTTGGTGGCCTATCGGCCACCCCCCAAGGCTGTTGGCCATGGATGTGGCCGGTCGGCTACCACTGGTGGCTAACAGCCACCAGTCTCTTTTTCCAGATATTTTTGGATATTTGTTGCTAGCTGTGCTAACTATTGCTCACTGAGCTGCATCTTCATACACGTGTATGGTAGGATGTATTCAAGCTCAAGACTTGATTTTCTATATATAGGGGGTGTCCTCCCCCATTTTGAGGGGTTAGACATTTTAGACAAAAAATTTCTCTCTCTCGCTAGCTTTCTCTCTCTCACTTGATATTTTGTGCTTTGTAGTTAGTTTTCTCTACACTTTTGCACATCAACCCTTAACCAAACACTCTCACCTTTGAGCTGAGGTTCCTTGGAGCTTTGTTTGAGCCTTGGAAGGGGATTTGAGCTTGAATTTGTGGCTATTTTGTGCTGTGCTTCAAAGGTAGAGAGCTTACCTTAGTTTAAGCTTATTGTGCATACTTATTTTCCCATATTTTTCAACTGTTTTAAGGCTGTTTTGAGGTGTAAAAAAACTCTATTTTTTAGGCATAAAAATGGTGGTTTGAGCCTTTGTGAGTTAGGGGGTTGTCCCCCCCCCCCCCTTTTGGCCCCTTAGCTTGTGAAGCTTTTTGTGCTATTTTTCTTTACATTCAAATCAAACTTTTTGGGCCTTTTAACCACTAAATCTCAGAGGTTTTTCAATGGCAAAAACCTTCTTTTGAAGTCCAAAATTGGAGGGGTTAGCCTCCTCTCCTTGTTGTCTTGCTTGCATGCCTAGTTGCCTTATATGTTAGCATGTTTTTATAGCCTAACTTAGCTTTGGTCCAACATGTTTTTGCTACTGTTTTGACTTGTTTTAGCTCTATTTTGGGCTGGTTAAGCCCTTTGAGCCTTGTATGGCATGGTTGTAGTGTTTATTCTTTCATTAGCTTGGAGTTTTAATGCTTTGTTCATTATTGTTTTGAGTTGAAAGCATGTTTTAGTGTTGTTTTGCACTCCATTTCAGCATTAAAATTTCTGCAACCTCCCTCCATTCTTCACTCTTTTATTTGCTTTGAAAGTGGTTTTAAGCCCCTTGCTTGCTTAAGTGTGAAATTGAGACATTCGTGCTTAATGGTTTAATCCCATTCAGGGTTCATTACCAACAACAAGAGGTCTCTTTCATGCCCAAAGTAACTTGTGGTTTAAGTCCACTTTCCATTAGAGGACACTCACTTTTGGACTTAACCAATTAAAGAATGGATTGGTAATCTAAAATGAGTAAACAAAAAATGGACAAGTAAAAGAGGCAAGATAAGCATCTTATGTATTGCATTGCATGTGTTCGGGTCAAACGTTAATTCGAACACGAGGAAAATGGGACATTTCATACTCGAAGTGATGAAATGTGCCACTTTCCTTGGTTACCGTTACCCTTGATCATGCATGATAGGATGGTGGTTGTTTTGGTCTTGTTAGTACATTCACTAAGCTTGTACAAACTTGGTTCTTTGGCCATCATGCATGAAAATTGCTTGATTGATGGTTTGAGAGCCAAGAGTTACACTCCTTTAAGCTTGTTTGATGATAAAGAGAGTAACAGTATAGACAACCCTTGAGAATATACTGCTTTGCTTTGTTTGCTCTCTGTTGCAGCAAAATGAGGAGTTCTTGTCAACAATGGATGATCGGCCACCACCAGTAGCCGATCGGCCACCATTGGTAGCCGACAACCTCCCTTTCGGCCACCAATGAAAATTGCACAATGTGTTGGTAAGTTGAAGCAGAGGCATTCTGGAAGTTGGCACAATTTTTAGTGCTTAAATATGCGTAAACAAAGGCTCACAACAGCAAGACGGTGGCTTTTTCAAGTGGAGGAACCGAGCATGCATCCCTCGTCCTCGAGGCCATTTAGTCACTTTACTTATTTAATTAGTTGTAGCTAATTCATGCAAGTGTTGTAATTAATTAGTTAGTGTAACTAGTTATTCGATTCTGGTTTGTAATAATTAATTAGCTTAGAATAGTTAGTTAATTCATTTCAAGTATTGTAATAGTTAGTTTAATTAGTGTAGCTAGTTGGTTAGCTTATTCATTTGGACCCTTCTTCGCGAGGGCGTAATGTTGTAATAAGTGTGCGTGCGTGTGTGTATGCCTTCCAACCCCACGTCTTTCTCCATTTTATTTAATCGCTTTTGATGGTTAGATTAGGGACATTTTCTATTAGCATACCTTATGCTTGCATGTTTGCATCCATTCATTTGTCTTGCATGCATTCAGGCTCGGCGCATCATTCAAATTGCATCGCAATTTCAATACATCTTTGAATACATGTTTAATCACATGTTGTTCAAATTGCTCCATATGCCATATTAGTAGCCGAGCCTATTAATTTCATATTGCATGTGTTGCATTAGACATCTTGTATAGTTAGAATCATGCATCTTTCTAACTAGTTTTTGTTTTGGCTTGGAGTACTCAGTGAGTTTTTATACTTTAGCATACTTGCATGAGTGTGATTGCCATATTGCCATGTTTTGCATGCTTGCCATAAGGCTATGTGCTTAAATGCTAAACTATATGAATGCCTGTAGATGAAGGCTTGTTGTTTGAATTGGAACGATTCAACAAATGTGTGTTTTAAGCTTACTTTGTTGTGGCAAAAACATGTTTGAAGCCCATTATGTTTGGTGGCAAATCCGCATCTTTAATCCCACTTGAGGGTGGCAAACTCAAACCATTTTCGAAAGCAAACATGAGTTGAATTGTTCCAAGTCTTGCGACTAGTCTATACTTGCATGTGTGCGTCACATAGTAAAGCTAGTTTAATAATCAGAACAAGAACACATAATGTTTATAAAACATCATATCATGATTAGTACAGGCCGATCTTTGATCGGACGAGTGGGGGTGCTCATTTCAGGACCTTCCCCTCGCGTACCTAAGTTCCCGAGCCGAGGCAACTTTGGTGATGACGGACACATGGCCTTTGGCATGAGTCAGGGTTTCCTAAATTTCTCCAAAAAAACAAAATATTTAGGTGGCGACTCTGTATTTGGCAAAGTAGTCTAATTTTGGCATTATTTGATTTAAAATTGATTTTCTAAAAAGATTTGCCGGATTGGACTCTTTGGTGATTATCAGTTTCACATTGCACTTGTGAGACTAGATTCAGAATCGCGGGAGTCTGAACTGTGAGGCCTTTCATTTTGACCCTTTCCGAAAGGCAAGGCGCAAGAAAAAGGCGAGTCCACAGAGTGATACAAATTACCATAGTAGTTTGTACCACGACAAAAGGTTATATGCCATGCTAGCAACTATCAATTGGATTACAATAGTTATATATGTATCATCGGTGCTAATCTACACAAAAACAGATGATGACATAGTTAGCTGGATTATACAAAAGTGTCAAGTGTCCTCTATAAACAAAAATGTAGACTATACACAAGTCCACGCCAAAAGCCATCTACAAAAAATAAAAAAATAATTGCACCCATTACAAAATATCTATTCATTCAGGCATAGGAAAAATGTTGTAATAACATGCATTTAAGGAAGAAAAATCTATAAAAACCATTTTTTGAAATACAATCATATGTATGTATCATCAAAGATTTATTCCAAACTACATTTTAATTTACAAAAAATACAATTTTTAGGAGCATACCTTTTCATAAAATAAATGTTTATTGGTAGAATGTTTTGATTGTAAATTTATTTTAACTCTTCTTCATTCTCATTAGCCTATTCAGAGTAAAATGAATGAGTACTCTACACGTGCTAATTACATTCTATCTGTTGTCACAAGTCGTATTTGTCACGGGGAAGGTGGCCGTGACATCCATATGGTGGTTCGAGGGCTGATTCACATTTTCACCCCATTAACTCTCTTTTTCGGATAAGTTGAAAGTGTTTTTTGCTCTAAATCCCAAACTACGTGTGCTAATGACATTCCGTCTGTTTTCATAGTTCTTATATGTCATAGGTAAGCTGACTATGACATCCATATGGTGGTTCGGGGACTGTTTCGTAATTTTGCCCCCATAATGCCCTTTTTTGGTTAAGTTTAATGCGTTTTCGGCTCTAACTCCCAACCTACACGTGCTAATGACATTCCGTCTGTTGTCACAACTCCTATATGTCACGGGTAAGCTGGCCATGACATATATATGGTGGTTTGGGGGCTGTTTCGTAATTTCACCCCTTAATGCCCTTTTTCGGTTAAGTTTAATGCGTTTCCGGCTCTAACTCCCAACCTACACGTGCTAATTACATTTTTTCTGTTGTCACAGGTCCTATTTGTCATAGAAAAGCTTGTTGTGACATCTGTTCAGTGGTTTGGGGGCTGATTCGTATTTTTTACCCCCTTAACGCCTTTTTTGGTTAAGTTGATAGCGTTTTTGGCTCTAACTCCCAAACTATGTATGCTAATGACATTCCATTTTTTGTCACAGGTCCTATATGTTATGGGTAAGCTGGCCGTGACATCCATATGGTGGTTCGGGGGCTGTTTTGCAATTTCGCCCCCTTAACGCCCTTTTTCAGTTAAGTTTAGGGTGTTTTCGACTCTTAACTCCTAACCTAACCGTGCTAATTACATTTCGTCTATTGTCACAGGTCCTATTTGTCACAGAGAAGGTGGTCGTGACATCCGTATGGCGATTCGGGGGCTGTTTCACATTCTCGCCCCCTTGACGTCCATTTTCGATTAAGTTTAATGCGTTTTCGACTCTAACTCCCAATCTACATGTGTTAATTACATTCTATCTGTTATCATAGGTGCTATTTTTCACAAGGTGGCCTTGACATCTGTACGGTGGTTTGAGGGCTGTTTCGCATTTTCGCCTGCTTAACGCCCTTATTCGGTTAAGTTCAAGGCATTTTTGGCTCTAACTCCCAACTTACACGTGCTAATTACATTATGTCTGTTGTCACAGGTCGTATTTGTCATGGGAAAGGTGGCCATGACATCCGTACAATGGTTCGGGGGCTATTTCGTAATTTTGCCCCTTAACGCCCTTTTCAGGGTTCATCTATTGTCACAGGTACTATTTGTCATGGAGAAGGAGTCCTTGACATTTGTATGGTGGTTCGGGGGTTGTTTCGCGTTTTCGTCCCTTTAACACCTTTATTCGGTTAAGTTTAAGGAATTTTTGGCTCTAACTCCCAATCTACATGTGCTAATTACATTCCATCTGTTGTCACAGGTCCTATTTGTCACTGGGAAGGTGGCCGTGACATACATACGGTGGTTCAGGGGCTGTTTTGCATTTTCGCCTCTTAACCCCCTTTTTTCGGTTAAGTTTAATGTGTTTTGGGCTCTAACTCCCAACTTTATTCATGCTAATTACATTCCATCTGTTGTCACAAGTCCAATTCGTCATAAGAAAGGTAGCCTTGACATCCATATGGTAGTTCGGGGGCGATTTTGCATTTTCGCCCCTTTAACTCCCTTATTCGGTTAAGTTTAAGGCATTTTCAGCTCTAACTCCCAACCTACATGTGCTAATTACATTCCGGCAGTTGTCACAGGTCCTATTTATCACTGGGAAGATAGCTGTGACATCCATACGATGGTTCGGGGGCTGTTTTGTATTTTCGCCATCTTAACGCGCTTTTTCGATGAAGTTTAATGCGTTTTGGGCTCTAACTCCCAACCTACACGTGCTAATTACATTTCTTCTATTGTCACAGGTCCTATTTGTCACGAAGAAGGAAGCCTTGACATCTATATGGTGGTTCGGGGCTGTTTCGCATTTTTGCCCCCTTAACGCTCTTTTTTGGTTAAGTTTATGGCATTTTTAGCTCTAACTCCTAACCTACATGTGCAAATTACATTCCGTCTACTGTCAAGTCTTATTTGTCACGGGGAAGGTGGCCGTGACATCTATATAGTGGTTCGGGTGCTGTTTCGCATTTTCGCCCCCTTAACGCCATTTTTCGGTTAAGTTTAATGCGTTTTGGGCTCTAACTCGCAACCTACACGTGCTAATTACATTTTGTTTATTGTGATAGGTCCTATTTGTCACGGTGAAGGTGGCCTTGACATCTGTATGGTTGTTCGGTGATTGTTTCACATTTTTGCCCCTTTAACGCCCTTTTTTGGTTAAGTTTAATGTGTTTTTGGCGCTAAGTCCTAAACTGCGTGTGCTAATGACATTCCATCTGTTGACACAGGTCCTATTTGTCATGGGGAAGGTGGCCTTCACATCCGTATGGTGGTTCGGGTGCTGTTTCGCATTTCGCCCCTTAACACCATTTTTTAGTTAAGTTTAAGGCGTTTTCGACTCTAACTCCCAACCTACACATGCTAATTATATTCCTTCTGTTGTCACAAGTCCAATTTTTCATGGAAAAGGTGGCTATGGCATCCATACGATTATTCGGGGGCTGTTTCACATTTTCGCCCCCTTAACACCTTTTTTCGGATAAGTTCAAGGCATTTTCAGCTGTAACTCCCAACCTACATGTGAAAATTACATTCTGTCATCTGTCACAGGTCCTATTACGGTGGTTCGGGGGCTGTTTCACATGTTCGCCCTCTTAACGCCTTTTTTTGGTTAAGTTTATTTTGTTTTCGGCTCTAACTCCCAACCTACACATACGAATTACATTCTGTCTGTTGTCACAAATCCTATTTGTCACGGGGAAGCTAGCCGTGACATCCATATGGTAGTTCGGGGGTTGTTTCGCATTTTTGCCTCTTAAAGCCCTTTTTTAATTAAGTTAAAGGCGTTTTCGGCTCTAACTTCCAAACTACACGTGTGAATTACATTTCGTCTATTGTCACAGGTCCTATTTGTCACAGAGAAGCTGGTCATGACATCCATACGGTGGTTCGGGGACTATTTCGCATTTTTGCCCCCTTAACACCCTTTTTCGATTAAGTTTAAGGCGTTTTCGGCTAACTTCCAAACTACACATGCGAATTATATTCTGTCTATTATCGTAGGTCCTATTTGTCACGAGGAAGTTGGTCGTGACATCCATATGACTCTTCGGGGGTTGTTTCGCATTTTTTTCTCCTTAACACCCTTTTTTCGGTTAATTTAAGGCGTTTTCGAATCTAACTTCCAAACTACACGTGAGAATTACATGCTGTCTATTGTCCCAGGTCCTATTTGTCACGGAGAAGTTTGCCGTGACATCCATACGGTGGTTCGTGGGCTGTTTTGCATTTTTGCCCCCTGAACACCCCTTTTCAATAATGCGTTTTCGACTTTAACTCCCAACCTACATGTGCTAATTACATCTAATCTGTCCCCACAGGTCCTATTTGTTATGAGAAAGCTGCTCATAACATCCGTACAGTGGTTCGGAGGCTGTTTTGCCCTCTAATGGCTCGTGTTTGCCTTTTTTTTCTCACATTTTTGTCTACAATTCTTTAACCGTACGTCCTATCGACGTGCTTCTTGTTCTCACAAGTTTGTTTAATGTAGGGCGAGGTGCCGGTGATGGTTTTTGGGTAGATTGGCAGTTGTTTTGCATTTATGCCCCTTGGGGGCTTGTTTTTGCCTTTTTTCTCTAATTCTTTAACTGTGCATCCTATCAATGCACCACTTGCTCTCACAAGTTTGTTTAATCTAGAGTGAGATGTTCGTGATGGTCTTCAATAGATTGGCAGATGTTTTGCATTTTTGCCAACTCAACGGCTCGTTTTCGCCTTTTTTTCCTCATATTTTTGTCTCTAATTCTCTAATCGTGCGTCCTATCGACGTGCCACTTGCTCTTACAAGTTTTTTTAATCTAAGGTAAGGTGCCCGTGATGGTCTCCCGACAATGTGGTGGCTATTTTAAATTTTTCCCTAAATTTGAAAGAAATTAAAGATACTTACCTAATAAATGGTAATGAAACAAACTAAAACAAACAAAGAGGGAACAAACAAAACAACCTATTCACATTAATGTGTTTGGGAGGGAAAAGATTGGGTACACACCTAACATTATTTGATGTTTTGTCTTATAAAAGAAACCTAATAAGAAAAAAAAATCCAAGTTGCCAAATTTAGTGTTCTTGGCTGCTCGAAACAAAAAATAAAAAAATTAGTGTTCTCGAGGAAAAGTTTTCCATTCCAAAACACAAGTACCAAAATGTGGATTCCTAGAAAAACTTCTATTTTATTTGTTTAACTTCAAGACATCTATTGTCTTTAGAACAACACCAAAACTTTGCATGACAAAAAAAAAAAAAAACCTCAGATATCAAGATGCCATTCTACTCACCCAGTATTTCAACATCAAAACCAACATCTAATTGTGACCTTATTATACACTCCCTAAGAAATTGATCTGCTCATAAGTCAAACTCTAGAATCCATGGTACCACCATCTCAAAATTTAAGGGACAAAAGTAGTAGGATAGTTAAGAACAAAAGATCCATGTAAGACAAAATAAAAAGAACCACATGTTTATGCAGGGTGAACTATACTAGACTAACAAGTAGACCCTGGTAGGCAAAAGTTTCCAGCATCTCTGCAGGATGAAAGCATAATCAACATTGCTTTACATTTATAAGTGATCCATGTCAATAATTGGTGTAGGGATTGCAAAAGCTATGCAACTATGTTTTCATCTAATATTTCTTTTGCTTCTTTCAGTTAAAAAAAATTATTCACATTCTAATCCAAAGAGACATGTAAATAGTTAAAAAGGGCTCAATAAGTTTAATATTCTCACCAAACAGTAAATGGAGTCCCAAGAGTGTGTTCACAAAATAGGAAAGCTAATTGAACCCTTAATCTCTTCACAAATCTCAACATAAATTCTGCAGCATGTGCTCACTGAGTTCAATGACATTGCATAAGAGGCACATACATAAATCATTTATCAAAAATCAATTCAAAGCACACTCCATACAATACTAAGATCCATGAATTAAATGATGGGATTAAAGGAACAACTTGCATTAATCCAATTTAACTCCATTTTATTGTTTGTAAAACATCACGAAAAGAACTACTCAAAGGTTCTTCGAAGGAGCATAAATTATTCGTATTCCTATACGCCTACATATGGAACACAACAACAAAGAAAAGCTAACAGAATTATTACATACCAGAACCACACCTAACAGAGCCCAGTACATCTCCAAAGGGACACCTTGTAGCATACAAAAGTCCCTGCACCAGAGGTATTGTAACAGTTGAGCTACAATTCATAGAGTAATCCCTATTTCCTTACTCTTGTACAAAATGATAAAACATGTTAACTATCAGACTCTCATGTTGACACCAAGCAAACGGCAGATTAAGTTAGTTAATCTACGTTAGTTACAATATCATAATGTGATTCCCTTTTACCTTGAGTGAGATGGGGCAAATAAACCCAAGTATGAGCAGATGTAAAGTAAGATTGTCCTATTTTCAACCATCTATCTTTTCTGCCTACTTTTGTCATTTTCAAATTCATTATGTCCTTTTAACCTATTCCATCCCCAACCTACTCTTTTTGCCAAAATTCTCTTTAATTCCCCTGTAATTTTCACCTTGAGCACTTTGTACCATGAAATTTAAATAAATGCAAAACACTCGTGGTTTTGGCAGAACAAAGCAAACTTAAAATTTTGTACCATTTTGAAGTTCTCCAGCCAAAATAATTGTCATTTGGGTGCCACAAAGTTCTAGTAATGTGGCCAATAAATCCATCATTACATCCTCACTATAAATTACATCCAACCCCAGCACTTTTTTCATCCAAAATAAGAGAAAAACACAATAAGAGTCTATATAAAATTAAGAAGAAAAAAAAAAAAAGAAGAAGAAGAAAGAAAATCTAAAATTCAAAAACTTTAAATGAGCACCAAAACAACTCATAAAAGATCACTACTTGGCCTAGAAGCATTAAACAAATACTAGGTAATTTGATGACAATGTACATGGAGCATGGAACTAAATTCGTAGGTCAAGACACACCATGTGGAAGGTCAAGGTGCAAAATCCAACAACCAAGAGCTGGTATTGGTTCTTAGGAAAATTGATTACAATAGCCATAACAGTTGTAATGGCACCGTAACAGGCACTCAATGGAGTTGTAACGCCCATTATACCTACTTGGTTATAGAAACAGCCAATTTTTAAAACCTTTGTTATGTGGAAGAGAATATATAAGATCTTTGTACCATAATCAGGTAATGGTCGAATCAATTCTACAATAGGCTTCTCTCCCCAAATGAGTTGACTCACCGCTGCAGAATCATGAACATTTCAGTACAGATTAGTTCTAACGTTCTTCCTCAACAGCCTTAATCTATCTGGCAAATTAGTAAGAATAACTTCAGCACCCAAAAGGGCAGCAATGCAGCTGGAAACACAACAGAAGAAAATCATAATTTAAGAGAAGCAATGACTTTCATATAAAATTAGTAAATAAATATAGAAAAATCTGAGTGAAAATTCCACTCCTCATGTTACGCACTTACTAATCACATTCATAGACATTCATAGACTCTGTTTGTTCATATGGTACGGTATATAATGACAAAGATGGAACTTAAAAATAGTTGTTATTATTACCCAACTCATCCACAGCCAAATCCCAATTCAACGACCTTCTTGCCTTAAAGAAGCATCGTCCCTAATTCTGCAGCATGCTCTAAGAACTTCCCTAATATAACTCCACTGTCCCAAAGCATTGATCCTGTTACTCTAGGAGTTCCCTAAAGTTATAAAAATAAAAACAAATAAAAAAAAATCAAAGATCTAAAAATGATCATAACAAGAATATAAACAAAGTGAAAAGATGGTCCAAATAGTAATTGATTTACAATATTATGAGGAAGCCGTTAGCCAAATCAACTATCGCTGCTTTAGAAAGTTTGGATAAGTATTCAACTTCATAGGTCAGTCAACCTAAATATCCTTTCACCTACTGGAAATTCTTATGTATCAGCAAATGGTACAAAAAATTGTACAGTACAAAACTATAAAATATTTGCAAAGGTGTATTTGTAATTTACCCCCAGTTATGATTCTAATTTTAGAAATCGGACAAATGCATCCATTCTATCCAAAGACATTAAACATGGAGCACTTTCAAAATAGAATTACAAATATAATTTGAAAGTGCATATATCAGCAACAAATTCATACTCAAACTAATAAAAGAGAAAGGAAAAAGAGGGGGAAATATATGAAACTAGTAAAATCAAACCATATTTTGGACATCAAACCTATACTAGTTTAGAAATTAATCCACAACAGTCAAACCCATTTCAAAAATGAAAACCAAGTTCAACTGATTCAAGCATATAAAACCCTAAAGCCACAATTAGAAAAGTGGGAAACAGAGGAAGGGAGAAAGAGAGAGAGAGAGACGCAGAGAGAAACTGTGAGCGAGAGAGACAGACACATTAAGAGAGAGAGAGAGAGAGAGAGAGAGAGGGAACTTGTGATCTGCGACTGCGCCGGTGGTGCTTTGCCGTGGTGGTCGTGGTTGTGTCCTTCGTATGGTGGGCTGTGGTGAGATGTTTCTCTCTGAGGTTTGGTATTTGATTGTCTTTGTCTGAGAGGTTTGAATGTTGTTGTGTAACAGAGAAAGGGGCGGGCATCGGTACAAGAGTTCGCGCCAAAAAAATTTCAAGCTTTAGCTACTAAAATCAATTTTTGTTGGCAAAAGGGTGCTTATTGGCGACTATCCTATTTGGTAGCCACAAGTAAATCCACGGCGACTATTTTATTGGTCGCCAAGAGTATTTGGCTACTAAATCTCCATTTGGTCCCGAAAAAATAATATTTGCCCACTAAATTTTTTAGTCGCTAAAGAGTAACCATAAAAATATACCTGGTTTTTGGCTACCAACATTTATTTTGTAGGCAAAAAATAATATACGATGACTAAAAAAAAAAAATAGTAGCCTAAAATTCAGACTAACAGCGACAAATAAATATTTTAGTTGCTAAAAGTGACATTTTTGCTGACAAAAAAATAATTTGGCCGCCAATAAATAATATTTCCCGACTAAAAATTGTTAGTAGCTACATCCTATACCAACGCCGACTAATACATATTTTAGTCACCCAAAGTGACATTTTTGGCAACTAAATTTTTTTTTAGTGGCCAAAAATGGTCGCCAAAGGTGCAAATTCTTGTAATGTATGTTTTGTAGTACATGTAGCAATTGTAAGTCGATTTTATTATTTTTACTAGTCTTAAATATTTCAAAGTACATTTTAATTTTTTAGCTTTTGTGATTACAAAACATTGGGCATTTTCTCACACAGATGTATTACAGATTTACCTAAAAAGATTTGAAAATAGAAAAGAGTAAATTATGCTAGATGCCCCTAAACTTTGCACTTTTTTTTAGTAAGACAGAAAACTAAATTTATGTTCAAATAAGTCTCCCAACTTCTCAAATTGGTTCAGTTTAGTCTTTCTATTACATATGGTCCATTTTTAGCATATGAGTGTATCATAGTGGACAAACCTAAAAGGTAAATTGATAAAATTAACCCTAAAACCCTTTTTCTGATTTTTTTTTCCTAGTATTGGAAAAATCCATTAACGAACTTAGAAACATGTGGGTGAAGGAAAGAGTGCATTGAACTAATTTGGGAAGTTACCGGGCTTAACTGAGTGAAAATCTAGCTTAGGGACTTAATCAAAAAAGGAAGAAACCTTTAGGAAATTTTGATATAATTTACTTTATAAAAAGAAAAAAGAAAAAAAGAAAAGAAAATGGGGCAATAGGTAATAATGTGAAAAGAAGAAAAAAGGGGAACTTATCAATAAGTCCCATATATAAGGTTCAAAACCTATCTAATCCCAAAACAAAACACTTGCACCAATTAGTCCTACATATTTTTAATTGTTACCAAAAACTCCTTTTTTTTTTTTTTAAAAAAAAAAAAATTTACAGACCCTGTTACATCCCACTACCATCGGACTTCGGTCAGACGGTCACCGGAGACTCGCCAGAATGTTCAACATCACCGGGAAGTCGCCGGAATATCGCTGGAAAGTCGCCGGAGTATCACCGGGAAGTC
Organism: Camellia granthamiana; assembly: GCA_036172215.1. Lineage (NCBI taxonomy): Eukaryota > Viridiplantae > Streptophyta > Magnoliopsida > Ericales > Theaceae > Camellia > Camellia granthamiana. The sequence goes on along the minus strand of CM069911.1, from coordinate 36,971,436 downwards.
GCTAGAAGTTCACCAAACTGTTATGAAGGCCAATGAAAGTCACCGGAATATCCAGAACGTTTGTTGGATGTTAAGAATATTATTGAAGACTCACTAGAATGTCCAAAATATTGCCCAAAAAAAAAATAGATGGAGAAATTAGAGCAAAAAAACATAGCAAATGTGCTAAATATTGATAAACAAAAGAAAAAACGATGTAACGACAAAAAACAGTAACAATGGAAAAAAATATGTTATTTTTCAATTTTTGTAGGGTTTAAGCAAATAATCTCATCAAACTGAAAAATAAGTTTTGAAACTGTAAAATGTTACAGCTTCAGAGCAAAAATCTATTAAGTATTTATCCTTATTAATCAAACTGAAAAACATGTTATGAAACTGCAAAATTTTACAATTCTAAAGAATGTTACGAAACTGCAAAATTTTGCAATTTTAAACTATGATTCATTCCAGCGCTAAAAAAAATTGAAATTGCAAAATTTTATAATTTTCACCGCCTGTAACTAATACTCGAAAATAACTTATTCAAAATTTGAAAATTTTCTCCATTAAAATAGAAAAATAGACTTGTGTAACAAAGAAAATGTAGAAAAATTGAGAAATCAAAGGAAAAAATAGATATAAAAAGAATATTGTACTCCGGCGACTATTTTTGGTTTAGATCTAGTCTGATCTCATGTAGATTTACTCATTAGATTTGAGTAAATCTACTCATCTTCTTTGTCGTCGGTGAGGATGAAGTCACGAGTTGATGTCGTTGGTTGGTGGTTGCTTACGAACCCCAATCAATGGTAGTCGTCGGTCACCGGTGACTATATATTAGAAAGAGAAAGAGAATAAAAAAGGTCTGTTCACTGGCCGTCGTCCCCGACAAAGAAAATGAGAGAAAAACGCAAAAAAAAAGAGAGAGGAAATGTAAAGAATGAGGCAAAAAGCAGAGAGATAGAGAAAAGGAGAGGAAAAGTAGGACTTTTGGATCTACTCAAAAAGTTATTGGATTAAATAGTGTACACATATTTCAAACAGGACCTATGGGTAATTTCCCCAAGAAAAAATATGCATAATCAAAGATGGGGCTACACTCGTCTACAAAGGAAAAGGTGATTACTGTGATAGTCCTCCTTTGCATAACAGCCTTGTGTCCAGGGCCGGCCTTGGCCTAAGGCCCCAAAATTTTGGCCCAAAAATAGGGCCCTCAAACTTAGTAAAATATTATAGGCCCAATGTTTTTTTTTTTTTTTTTAGGATCAATTTAAGGGCCCCAAAATATTTTATTGGGTCCATGTATGGTTTAGCCCATATTTATTTATATGTATAGTTTGGCCCATATTTATTAAAATGAAAATATATATTAAAAAAAAAAAGTGTTTGGGCAAGAAGAACAATACATACAATATATGGGCCTTAATTTTTTATTTTTTTTTACCTTCTTTATCTATTAGATTTTAGTGGAATAAATAATTTTACCCCAATTTTTTTACTTAGGTCTTTATTAGTTTTAATTGAATAATTTTTTCCTAATTTTTTTGCCCTAATTTTGTTTCATTAAATTGTTTTGTTTATAATTTTAATGACTATATGTGCAAGTAAATTTTTTTGTGGCTACAAACAAATAAAAAATTTGTAACTTATTGTTTTATCTATGAATTTTTTTTTTTCAATATAAGAGGGGTCTCCATTTTCGAAATTCGCCTTAGGCCCTCTAAATTTTTTTTCAATGTAAGAGGGGTCCCATCTGTTACAACTATTAAATTCATTGGGCTTAATATCTGTTATGATCTCTTAAAATTTCATTTGTTTTTATTTTTATTTTATTTTTCAATCAGTTTCAAAAGTACTGCTCTTATGGAAAGAAAATATTTAAACTAATTTGAATCCAAAAAAAAAAAAAAATTTAAACTAATTGTCAAGATGAATTTCTTGGCGTCATCAAATTTTAGAAAAAAATATTTTTAATTTGAGTTTTGTCTACTAGTGGAGGATTAAAATGTTTAGCCAATAAGTTTAACTTCCAAAAATTTTACCTGATTAAAATGTAAATTCAACATATTAATATGTTAATCTACTTGCACATTATGCAAACACTATCTTTTCTCTAAATAATATGAATTAAAAAAAAAAAAAAGGCAAATTGTGCCTTTGTTCGGATTAGTTAGCACAACATATATATATTGATCGGCAAAATAAAATTTTATTAATAAATGATGAAACGATTGCCTCTTTTTTTGATCGACAAAAAGAAAACTTTATTGATGAAACACAAATAAAGTGTGATAAAATACATCAATAAAGAGGAGTTTAGAGCTAGCTCAAGCTTCAACCACCAAGTTGGTGAGAAACCAACAAACAAAGCAAAAGCAAAAACAAAAAAAGACCAACATAACAGCCACTACTAAGCATAGTAAACAAACATAACAGCTGAGCAAACAAAAGACTATTGCAGACCAAACATCACAGCTGAGCAGTTCAACCCTCACCCCTCTTGATAGTCACCAAGACTAATGCAGCCACAAAAAAATTCATAGCAGAAAAACCAGAGTTCACCCAACACTTCAATCAATGATATCTCCGCTGCTTTATACACCAAAACCTAATTGCATACTGCAATAGCAGCAAACAGCATCACAACCCAGCAAACAACAAACAGTCCACCAAGAGTTGTAGCCATTGTTGAGCATATCAGTCCACCAAATTAGCCCACTACTGAGCAAAACTATGAAACCACAAAACTATTTGGACAAAACAGCATTGTAACTAGCTGGGCCAAACTCAGCGCCTAAGCAGCAACATCAGAAAACAGCTCTGCAGCACCAAAAGATCTTCGAATTTTCCAACTCCTTTCTTGAACCCTTTCATACATTTGGCGACTCCACTGGGGAGGCGGATTGGTTAATGGTCTCAACGAGATCTGGAATCCACACAACTCCAACAAGGATGGTGGGAGAAGATGAAGTTCACCAGCAAGGATCCTCTAATGGTGGTGATGACAGGACCATAGCTCCAGATCAACCACTTTTGCTTGAAGCCATTCAAGGACTTCAAAATACTCAGCAAGAGATTCTCACCACTCTTCAGAATCTCACTCACACCATGTTGGTGATGAGTTCTAATTTTGCACCGGTACCAAACGGAAATCAAGCGGGTGGTAGAGTCATTTCTGCCAGAGTGCAAAATCAAATCCAAGGAGAAGTAGGCACCAATCAGCCCATGGCTCATGGCAACACGGCCACAGTAACACATGCTCAAACCGCAGTAGGCGGCAACAGTTTGCCTACGCCCGGGCTCCATGGCGTGCCAAGCCAAGATCCAATGGTGACTAGAGGAGGTTCTGCTGTAATGAATGGAGCTCTGGCGACTGTTGGTCTCCAGGCAAATACAAGGGGCATGATGGCGCAAAAGGGAGCTCTGCCCGTACCTAATCTTGTTACGCCACCAGTGAATGTTACTCAAACACCAAGCGGGCCTCCTTCGGTACCAACAACAAATTTGCAAGTACAACCCGGTATAGCGGCGCCGTGCGGTGGACTTTACGGGCCTCAATCCAATGTCCCATCACCAACTGGCTTGTCTATAGGCGCTGATGGCCAATATCGTCAAATGTCCTCACCAATGATGAATTCGCAGCACCAAAATGGCCAAGTCGCCCCTAGCTCAGTCTTCGGATCCATAAGCCAAATTCCGAGAATACCACCATCAAACTCTCTCCCGCAACAGTTTCTCACTCTCGCCGATGTGCAAGCCATGTTCGATCTCGAACGAGGCAAGAGGACTTTACCCTCTTTGCCTGATCCAGATGTCAAGCCGCCTTACCCTATTGAGGTGCTGAGTTATCCATACCCTGAGGGGTATACCGTGCCGAAGTTCATTAAATTCGATGGCAAACAAGGAAATGCCTGAGAACATGTTGTGCGATTCATCGAGACTCTGGGTATTCATGGTCCAAACCATGTCCTCCGGCTGAGAGAATTCTCTAAGTCCCTCACTGACCGAGCATATAGTTGGTATGTCAATTTGGCCCCAAACTCTGTCCGAAGTTGGGAGGAAATGGTTAATAAATTCCACTCTAAGTTCTTTCAAGTGGTGGAGAAGGTGACCACACTTACATTGTGTAAAGAAAAGCAGCAAGAAAGTGAAGACATCCTTGACTACGTCAAAAGGTTTCAGGACAAGGCTGTGGATTGCCATGAAGCAGTGGAGGAGAGCTATCTGGTTCAAATCTGTCTAGAAGGGGCATTGAGCAGGTACAAAATGTTTCTAGTTAATCACAAGCTGCCCACATTCTCGGCACTAATAGAAGCAGCTCGGAACATTAACATTCCTTAGGCTCAGGAGTCCGGATTTAAGGCCAGTTACAAGACTAGCTTCAAATCGTCTCGTGGACCTATTGTTGCTGCTGCCTCTGCCCCAGATACCCGAAAGTCACAAGGAGGAGGTCATAGAGGCCAGAAGAGGAAGCAATATAATGGTGAAAAGGGGAATGTTTCTTACCCATGTGGAATCGAGGAAGTAAAAGCTCTAGTTAAGGAATGGGTGGCCGACGGAGAGCTAAAATTGCCTTATGTTGAAGAAATACCATCAAAAAAGGACCGTGAGAGCCCTAAATTTTGTGTCTTCCATCGTACATTGAAACATCCGACAGAGAAGTGTTGGACTCTTAGGAAAATCTTCAGAGATAAAGTCGAGGCAGACGAATTGAGGTTCAAAAAGCAAGGGACTCAAGACATCCGAGAACAACCGTATCCTCAGCACCGAGACAAGGGCAAGAATGTTGCTATGATAACTTATGAAGGCCCGATGATTGAGGCTATTGCCAATCTCGATGACGATGATTATTATCTGGACGACATCCTCGAGCCAGAGGGTGAGCAAGTTTACTATGGAAGTGCTCTCGATCCAGAGGGCAGAACGTTTATGACTCATGGCGAAGATCCATTTGATCCAGAAGGAGGAGAAGAGTACTATGGAAGAGGAAGACACCATGTTTATGTGGCATCTTATTTTGAAGAGACCGAGGAAATGGTTAACTACGAACCTCTCAGAGTGGAAAAAGATCCAGATCACTATGCCAAAACCTTACAAGACTGTGTAAAGTTCAAGCAATTCTTCGACCAGCTTGGACTTTCCAGGGAGGCAAGAACGGAAATCACCAAGTCTATCATCAATATAGCTGAGGCACACCATAAGGAATGCATGTCGACTGAGGGATCTATTCCGAGGAAGGCAAAAGAGCAATCTAGTGCCATTACTTTCTCCGAGGCTGATCGGAAGTATCCTTTTTCTCACAATCGCTCGCTTTATGTAACTGCTTTTATTAATGGGGTTGAGTTCAAAAGAGCCTTTCTAGATAGTGGAGCCTCTATCAACATTATGACTCGCGTTACTCTAGAAAAGGCCGGAATCTCTGAAGAACGCATTGTGAAGCAGCCGATAGTCATCACTGGCTTCGGTGGAGAAAGGAGAGTTACTATCGGATGCGTAACAGTTGATTTAGCCGTCGGAGAGATTCGTTCGGCCACCAAGTTCCATATTATTGATTCCGAGGCAAATTATCATATCATTCTAGGGAGGACCTGGATGCATAGATATGGGGCTGTACCATCGAGTTATCATCAGTGTGTTAAGGCTAAATGGGGAAAGAAGACGGTGACAATTCAAGCTACAGAAAGGCCTTTCGAGACCCATGAAGCTCATTATTTTGATGCCATCTTCTTCACCGAATTGGCTGTCGAAGAAGTTCCCACCACCTCTAAGCCTCGCGGGGTCAAAATTCCTCGTTGGGAGGATATCAAAGATGACAAGGAGCCAGGGGCATAATCAAGTAAACGGCCGATGTCTAGACCAGAAAGTCCGCCTGTTCCTCGGAAGGTGATGAAAGTCCGAGAAGGGGGCAAGATGGTGTACTATTTATGAAGGTGCGGGGAGTCGGTTTCTTCAGTCACCGACTCCGAGTCAAAAGAAGAGCCTCCTGACAATGACATAATGACAAAGCCTGAAGTGGCTCTAGAATACATGCAAGATGGGCCGAAGCCTCAACCCGAACAACTTATTGAAATAGATCTGAGTGATGGACAAGATGCACCGAGGCCGATATTCGTAAGTTCGAGCCTTAGCCCAGAGAAGCGGGAACAGTTGTTAAAGTTGATAAGCCGGTACTCAGATGTGTTTGCTTGGTCATATAAGGAAATGCCCGGACTAGATCCTGACCTAGTCTCCCACTATCTTGATGTGTTCCCAAACTCCAAGCCAATTAAGCAAGCTGCTCGAAAATATCATCCAGATCTCGAAGAGAAGATTAAGGAGGAGATTGAAAAACTTCAACAGGCTGGTTTCATCCGGCCAATACAGTACCCCACGTGGTTAGCAAACATCGTGCCCGTAAAGAAGAAGAATGGCCAAATCAGAGTATGTGTAGACTTTCGAGATTTGAACAAATCTTGCCCGAATGATGAATTCCCTCTTCCTCACATCGACACCCTCGTGGATGCCACCTCGGGACACCAGATGTTCTCATTCATGGATGGATTCAGTGGATACAACCAGATTAAGATGGCTGAAGAGGACCCAGAAAAGACTGCTTTTAGAACACCTCTTGGAAACTTCTTCTATACAGTCATGCCTTTCGGACTCAAGAATGCCGGAGCAACTTACCAAAGGGCGATGACTGCAATCTTTCATGACATGATACATCATGAGGTGGAAGATTATGTTGATGATCTAGTGGTGAAATCCAAGAAAGAAGAAGACCACCTCCGAGACCTTGAGAAGGTATTCAAGAGGTGCCAGAAATTCAAAATGAGGATGAATCCTCTCAAATGTGCTTTCGGGGTGACAGCCGGGAAGTTCCTCGGGTTTCTTGTACATAGGCATGGTATCGAGGCAGATGAAGACAAGGTTAAGTCTATCAAAGCAATGCCCCCCCCTCCACATTCTCAGAAGGAGTTAAAGAAGTTCCTCGGGAAGGTGTCTTATATTCGGAGATTTATCCCAGCACTTGCAGAGATTTCTGCCCCTTTTGGCTCATTGTTAAAAGGAGATGCCAAGTTCGAGTGGAATCAAGAGCACCAAAAGGCCTTTGAGAGAATCAAAGCGGCCTTAACCTCGCCTCAGACCATGATAGCCCCACAGCCTGGGGTCCCTCTAATGTTGTACCTAACCTCAACCCCCAAGTCCATAGGGGCATTATTGGTCCAAGATGTAGACGGAGCAGAACGCCCGGTGTATTACATCAGCCGGAAGATTCGAGGAGCAGAAGTCCGATATACTCCGATAGAGAGACATTGCTTAGCTTTGGTATTCACTGCCCAAAAGCTCAGACATTACTTCTTAGCACATCAGATTTAGATTGTTACTAGAAGTGATCCAATCCGATACCTCCTCAGCAAGCCTGCTCTAACCGGGAAGGTGGCAAGATGGTTACTAGCACTGGGTGAATTTGAGATCACATGTGTAGCTCCCAAGGCAATCAAAAGCCAAGCCTTAGCTGATCTCCTTGCTCAATTTCCAAGCGGTGACTATGAACCAGTAAATGAAGAATTAAGAGGAGAGGTGCATGCAGCTATGGCTTCTGTGGAAAGCTTCTGGACATTGAGCTTTGACGGAGCAGCAGCCGGAGGGAAAGGAGGAACTGGGATAGTCCTTGCAAGCAAAAGTGGGGAAAAGTTATATTTGTCTTATAAACTGGATTTCCATTGCTCAAATAATGAAGCCGAGTATGAGGCTCTTATTTTAGGCTTGATAGCAGCTGAGAAGCACAGAATCAATAAGATTCGGATTCGGGGGGACTTAAAGCTGATAGTGAAGCAAGTTTCAGGACAGTTCGTCTTGAAGGAGCCTGCCTTGGCCACATATCGAACAACAGTCCAAAGGCTTCTTGACAAATTTCAGGAGGTTGAAATAGAGCATGTGCCTCGCTCTGACAACAAGTTTTCAGATGCCCTCGCAACATTAGGGGCAAGAGTTGACATTCCAGAGGAGGAGGCGACAATTGTTATCAAGAAAAGAACAGAGCCTTCAATAATATCCGAAGATGAAGACCTTCCGGAGGACTGGAGAGCAGAAGTCCTTGAACAACTCAGAAATAAAGTTGGAAAACTGACTATGGCCAAGCTTGCCCAATTCATAATTATTCAAGGTGAACTCTACTTCCGAGGAAGTACCGGATTCCTAGCCCGGTGTGTTGGCCAACAAGAAGCAAGCTTCCGACTACAACGGATTCATGAAAAATCCGGCGGAGATGGGGATATCAGTCTGTACAGAAGGATCCAAAGACAAGGCTATTATTGGCCCGAGATGGAGAAGGCCTCAAATCAACTACAGACAGAATGCCCCAAGTGTCAGTCATACATCCGGGAGGATGAGAGTTGCTTTGAAATTGATACCCCTGACTGGAGACAAGTCTACATTGACTATCTCAAAGAGGGGACACTACCTGAGAGCCCGAGGGACATTGCACACCTCAAGAGGAGAGCGAGGCGGTACTTTCTTGATCAGAACAAGCTTTACAGAAGAAGCATTGAGAGCGCTCCCCTGAGGTGTCTCTCCAAGGAAGAGTCGGATCTAGTCCTCAAAAGAGCCCACGAAATTGAGCATCAAGGAGGGGCTCGGCTATTCGAACAACTTATACACCTTGGGTATTATTGGCCGACTATGGAGTCAGATGCATCCCATCACGTGAAGAGGTGCCAGACTTGTCAGAAACACGGAAATTTGATCCATGCTCCAGCCGTAGACCTACATAGCATCTGAACGCCATGGCCGTTCCATACCTGGGCTTTCGATCTGATAGGGCCCATCTCCACACCTTCTAAGGGGTACAAGTGGATTCTCGCAGCCACAGAATTGAGCACAAAGTGGGTCGAAGCAATTCCTCTTAAGAACGCTACGGGGCCTGCAGTCGCGAATTTCATCAAGGAGAATATCATTTCCCGATTTGGAGTACCAAACACCATCCTCTCGGATAACGGCACTCCCTTCATAAATAAATATGTGAAGAGCCTCCTAGAGACTTACCAAGTGAAGCATCACAAATCCACACCCTACTATCCAAAAGGGAACGGGCAAGCGGAGGCCACAAACAAGACACTGATAAGGATTCTGAGCAAGATGATGGATGAATTTGGGGGGACTTGGTCCGAACAGTTGATAGTAGCCTTATGGGCGTATCGTACTTCAAAGAGAAAGCCGACTCAAGCAACTCCTTACTCCCTTGTGTATGGGTCCGAGGCAGTGCTACCCATAGAGTTGGAAACACCATCTGCTCGGATGGCTCTCGCCTCGGGGATGGTATTGGAGCCTCGAACCACCAGATTGGAAGCATTAGAGGAAAAGCACGATAGAGCTGCAAAAGTCATGGAAAGATATCATGCGTCCATTGCCCGAGCCTACAACCAGACTGTGGTACCAAGAAGATTTGAAGAAGGTGATCTGGTATGGAAGATTGTGGACCCAATCATGCGAGGACAACCTTTGCCCAAGTTTTCTCCAAAATGGGAAGGGCCATACAGGGTGGTTCAGGCGAGCTCAAGCGGGTACTGCAAGCTTGTAAGGGTTGAAGATGGCTTCCGAACTGGCCCGCTCAATGCAAAGTTTATCAAGCATTACTACCCATAGTTAGACTCATCTATGTTGAAGTTCATTTTCATTTTCATACTTTGTCTAAAGTTGTATTTCCCTTACGTTATGAAGAAGCTGGCTTTCTTTATGGTGTATGTTTTATCCCATCACTTGCAGTGAATCTATTATACTTTTGTCAAGAAAGTTGAAGAATTAATGAGAATATTTCAGCTTTTATAAACATGCGCGTATGATTGTTCTTTCCATTGTATCATTCGAAATAAATATTTTATCAAGTAGAATGAGAAAACAATGCGAAAATATCCAAACAGCAAAAATTTTGTCATTTCATTACATTGTCCTAGATAAAATATTTTTATCGAAAAGGGCAAGAAAGTAATAAAAACTCAATCTCTCCTAAACACACCCTCGAAGAAGCTGCTCGTCACATCTACATCCGGAGGACAAACAGCAGAGTGTGCCTCTAAAGTCTCCAAGGCCCGAGCATAACCTGACTCAAGTTCACGAAGAGTTGTCTTTGTCTCATCTATAGAGGTCCGATAAGAGGCAAGCACGGACATAAGTTCCATCCGATGGCTGGCGTTCGAAGCTATATCCAGGCACTTCCGAAGCCATGATAAGTCTACTTGGTGACGCTCCATGTCAGAGATCCCCTGATACACCGTCTCGACTACTTTCCCATTAAGGTCACATAACCGTAGCCTGTCCAAGCTATATAAGATAGTGGCAAAAGACTCGAGAAGAGCAGTCTGAATGAGTGGACACTGGCAAGCAAATGAAGCAAAGGTCTTCGGGTAACTAGAATGCACAAGCTGTAGAACTGAAGCAAACTCAGGAGCTACCCAATAATGGAAAAATGATACTTTGCCAGAAGCCGAAGGAGGAGTTGGGGCCGGAAAGCTGCTAGTCTCAGGAATCTCTCCAATGTCTATCAGGTTAGATGAACCACTCGGAGGGGTAACTCCCGACAGAGGCCCCGAGCCTGAGAATGCGGAGCGATAAGGGGAAAGGCCAAAAGCATCACTATCAAAGTGGAAATCACTGAGATTCAAGTCCAAAACATTCGAAGGCACTGGCGATGAAGAACCTCTAGCAGTCGTCTCAAAGGCAGGTGTCCCCCCTTGAGAAGGAGAACCATGAGGAGTCACAAAGAGAGTCGAAGTAGAGCCCAAGGCAGGTGAAGGCAGGACCCCGGTAGTAGCCAACAATGGAGCAGAGTCTGAGGCAGGTGAAGGCAGGACCCCGGTAGCAGCCAACACTGGAGCAGAGTCTGAGGCAAGTGAAGGCAGGACCCCGGTAGCAGCTAACACTGAAGAAAAGATAAGGAAATCTTATTAGGGGTAGGGAACAGTAAAGCCATTTGAGTAAAGATTTCTCACAGGTAGAAATAAATGACAAACTTTAGGAAAAAGATTACCAGAGGGAGAATCAATATGCAAAGCCGGAACAACTGAAGGACTCCTAGCATCAACAAAGTCACTGGGCCGTATAGGGAGCACCTGATCGATCTCAATGTCTGATGAAGCCTGAACAGTAGCAGTCATCCCTAAAGAAGGAAGGAGGGCCGGAGGATGAGAATCACCATAAGTGCCAGAGCGAGTCTCAGAGATTTCTAGCACATCCACCTCTGCACCATTCCCAGAGGTGCACCTCATCTCTGCATTGCTTCTAGAAGCATGGCCTGCGGCATCAATTTCTGTGGCATCGGTCCCTCCAGTAATCTCAACATCAGAACGGTGAGCCCCAATAACCTCGTCACCAAGATAGCGCTCCTCCTCAGCTACGGTAGGGCGGTGACGATGCATGCGTGGAATAAGGTCACAAAAATGATCGGAGGACTCAGCCTCATCATCATCGTCGTCTATAACTGCTATACGAGGGGTGCGCATCTTCACAAGTCTTTCAGACAAAGGTAGGGTGTCGTCCAAGTCTGAGTCCGGCCTGGGGGAGGCAGCACGGCCAGGAGCTACGGTACTGAGAACGTCAACAACCGCAGGGTCCTACACAACGTGGGCAAATAAAAAGTGTTCATTTAAGAAGGTATAATCGCAAGAAAGAAAGTAAATTCAAATCAAAAATTTTCGGATACCTCATGGAGCCTTTTGGAAAGGCGAGGAGCGGAAGGAATGGCATCAGAAGCCCTCTTATGAGCCATCTTCTTAAGGCGGGTCGTTCGAGGACCAGAGGCCCTATTCAAAGGGACTGGCTCCGGAGAAGCAATTGCCAAACTAGAAGCAGACGCCCGAGCCGGAGGGTCAATTGGAGCAGATAAGGTAAAGAAACTCTCGTACATGTGATCAGATTTCCGGCTCTCAGGCAGCCGAAGAGAGGAGTCCTTCTTATAGATCGGCGGAGGCAAACATGTGGTCGGTCTGCTCTAGACAAATGCAATAAATGCATCGATATTCCGCCGCCAATATCGCCTGAAAGAGGGGGTGAAGCCCCCTACTCGGCTCAAGCCTGGCATCGTCAAAGACCCGGATATTGGAAGCACGGTATGTACTAGTCCGCGGGTAAAGTGCCCGTAACTCTCCGAGAAAGATAATGAAGGAGGTGCTGGCCCAGGGGCACATTGGTCAAACCCGAACTGACATGCTACACGGTCAGGTCTATAAATGGCACTATCAACGCCTTCCTCATGCCATACCGGTAATGAACTCGGACGGATCATGATCAGCATGTCAACAAAAGGTGCAGGAATGTTCTTCGGCAAAGGAAAGGACACTGAACGGGAGGAACCATGATAGATAAGCAGTGTGGCCACACCCACCGGTGGGCATACATACGGCCGTGCCACAAAGCGCCGGGGATCATCCACTAGAGTATTCAAGGATAAGGTAGAAATGGTACGTGACCAACGTGTAATCAACGGCTGGCAAGACTTCGCTTTCTCAAATGTCCGAGACCCATCAGTACCGAGCACGGGGATGCCATCTTTATCCACTATCTCCCGAACAACCTCTACCTCGAATACAGTCAGAGCAGGGGCAAATTTTGGGAACCTCTCGAAGAAGAAACAAAGCAGGAACTGGCTGTGAATAAAGGAGACAGGCTCATATCAACCCACGGAGCGAACCATATCTCGATGTAGTAGATCCAGCCGATAGTAGAGATTCCCAAGAAATAATGGAGCCAAAGGGATCCGATCTCCTCTGAAGAGCCTGACTGCCAAGGGGAAGACGAAAGGATTGAGGGAATCCAGATGTGTGCTCGGAAGAATGAAGAATGAAAGGAAGCAAGCCAGAAACCCCAAGAAATAGAGCCTAGAGCCATACATCGGACCGGTCTCATACTCCCGAGAGTCAGGGTCAGCATCTCTGGCCAGGGGCTGAAGATCCTTGAAGAAGTGGCGGATCCATGCAGTATAGGAGGCACGGTCCGTCCTTACTCGACTAGTCCTCCTCGCTGAACCATCAAAAACGGAACTCCATCGGCCACAAGCTTGAAGATTTAGCTTCAAAGATTGGATCAAAGAATCATCTTCGGGGGGTGTCTGCTCAGGGTCGAAGGCATCAGGGCCGGTCACTTCCAGACGCATCAACATAAACACATCCTCAAGGGTGGGCCCCATCTCGTGCTGACCAACTATAAAGGTTTGTGTCTCGGTGCTCCACCAAAGAGCCATGGCCTCAAGGCTGGCATTGTTACGCCGGATGGATAAGGAGCGAGATATTTTCACCGGGATCAATAGCTGGACCTCCTGAAGCTGCTGACAGAGGCTCTTGTCCGAGAGGACATCATCGACCCACTCCTGCCAACCAAAAGGAGGGTTTGAGAAGGCCTTGAACTGAGGATAACAGTATGGAAAGTCCCCTCGCTCAATCCGGAAGCGTAGCACCGAGGAAGGAGAAATAAGGGCCTCATGTCCGGAGTCAGTGTCCTCAGTGAGACATAATGGAGCTCCCTTCGGAGTCAGAAGAGAAGTGGTGGAGGTAGCCGCCCGCCAGAAGGGGTCCTTCCGACCAAAATAAGGAGATTTCCTCCACTCAGATGCCGGAGGTACATCCCTCTCTTTCATGAGAGCCGGTTCTGATGACCCCGGGACAATGGGTTTCTTTCGAGAAAACATATGGCTGAAATAACAGGTATAAATGACCGTATTAAAATTCAAAATATCGTTACATGCAACATGATGGGTTCATCAACAAATTCAACTTCGGACGTCATCCTTCAAGTCCAACAAATTTTAATATCAATGGGTGCATCATCAACATACAGATTTTCGGTTTCTACCACCAATAAGAGGTGCAATATCATAGGTCGTTTTGTGATGAAGTTCAATCGGGTCAATTTCTTAAAGTCACTGTGTTCCATATTAAAGGTCCAATTTATACGGGGCTCAAAATTTGGATAGAGTGAAGTTCAATAGCAAATTTCAGGCCCAAGATCAGAAGCATTTTATATTTCTCATCCGTAGCAAGATTCAATGGGTTGTTATGCAAATTACAAGAATGTCCTTTCTAAAGTCCATATTCATAAGCCCAGGATTTTCTCTCTCCATGACAAAAATGGAGCTCAAATACTAGTCAACAAGTTATATTCGGCCTTTTCTCGGTGATAAAGTTCAACAAATTATGTTCAAGTCAAGCCCCTCAATAAGGTTTCAAGTGCTAATGTATGTTTCCATATGGCCAAAATCACAGTGTTTGAGCTAAAAAAAAAATGTCATTGGGATTGCCACAAAAAAATCAAGTCCGTATTCAGATTCAGTTTTTTATTTTATTTTATTTTATCAGATTACTTGAGCCCTCTACATTGCCACAAAAATATATTTAAATATATTTATATTTGGAAGAGGGGGCCGAATTTCATACTTACAAATTTGGGCAGTTAGAGTGGTGAAGTCCGAAGCCAATACTGGAAATTTAAGCTGAAATCAGAGAGGCTTTACAGACTGTTATCAACAAGACTGGGCTAGGCTTGGCAGGATCACACACGTTGCGTTGAGTGGGCGAACGTGCGTGGTCGGCGTCAGACAAGTTGAAGCCGGAAGCAACGCTGGTACCACAGAAGAGTCGGCAACCACACACGTTGCGTTGAGAGGGCGAACGTGTGTGGTTTGCGTTGGAACCGCTGAAACCAACAGTGAGCTACGTTGGGCGGTCGAGGTATGTGCTGTAGATGATGTCACGGAGACGACACCGTCAGTGGCTCTCGAAAGCTAGAAGCAGCAGTGGTGTTATGAAGATGCCAGCTCAGCGAAACCAAGCTTCGGGGAGTCTGGGTTCATGAGGAAATTACGTTGACTGGCTCTGCAATAACAATCAATGTGCACACAACTTCAGCTTCTAACCTGTTAAAAGAAAAAATGTGGGTCATTGAAATCATGAATTTTGAAACAAGACTTTTCACATAAACTGCCACAAAATATATATGTATATACAAGAGGAAAAGGGATCCACACACATTATCTCATGCTTCACAGCAACCTTCAAACATCTTGGAGCCTGCTGCTCATGGAAAGAATAGTAATGAAAGTTTGTTAGATGATTCACTTCAAGCAGAATACTCAGAAGATGAATGTCCCGAAAATTTGGACTCTGTTTTGTGCAATACAGTTTCTTGTGATGATTTCAGAATTCCTCAATAGTGTTATTGACTCTTCTACGGTTGCAACATCCAGAAACAGTTTGCATATTGCCGATGCTACCACAGTCCCATTGTCTTCAGATCAACATGACCAAGATTCAGAGTCAAAATCTGCCCAGAAGATTAATGCTATTGAGATTGCAGAAGACACTGTATATGATAATCAATATATATATATATATATTCTTGCCCAAAGTTTGTCAAGCAACAAAGTAAAAAAAAAACTGAAGCATCAATAACCATTGAAGCAAGCATCAGCAACCAGCAGATTCAAAGCTTTAAAACAAATAAAAAAAAAAAGAGGAAGAGAACCAGCGACAGTATTCGAGAAGGGCCACGGACAGACCCACGCCGCGTTGAGAGGGCGGCGTGGTTGTCATTGGACAGTTACAGTTGATAGGTGCAATGGCAGTATAGGAACTACGCATGAGATAGATGAAGCCAACGCCGAGCTCCGGAGTAGCTGGGCAGTCAAGGTCGGCGTCGGATGTAACAACGCAGAGAAGTAGTGACGTTGCAGGGAGGTCGGCGTCGTGTTGGTCGGCACAACCGAGCTTCGGAGTGTCTGGATCTCTAGGCTGAAATGGAGCACCTACGGTGAGACAGAGTTGGCGATGGCATGGAATAGCAGCATCCGGGGTGGCGACGTCCGCAGTAGTTAGAACTGGGGCGAGTCAGCAGCTTGGTCATGGCGTCTGTGGCAGTCGGACCTGGGTCCTCAGTGATGACAGCGGCAATAGGGCCTGGAGTGATAATGAGGGTCAGTGTGCAAGCAGAGCCGTATGGTTGATTGAAGAAGAAGGGCCCGGCAGTGGCCTATGGCAGTGCAGAATCGAAGCCTTCTTGGAGAGGAAGGAATTGGGTCTCTCTCTCTCTCTCTCTCTCTCTCTCGAGAGAGAGAGAGAGAGAGAGAGAGAGAGAGAGAGAGAAGGCTGAAATAGATGAGACGGCTGTGCAAAAGTTGGTAAGCATAATAGGGTTTCTAGCCTTTCTTTAAATAGAAAAAAAAGAGAGGCATCATGCTTGGTATATTCCATCAGATGCTCATATATATCCATAACGACTGCTAACTCATTGTTTTGCCAAACAAGAAGAGTGTGTATGGTATTATCCTTTCTCTCTTTTTGTTTAAGAATAAAAAAAAAATGCTTCTTTATTCTTTGGTTAAAAAATACATATTTTCAGTAGGGGCTAAAAAAAAAAAATACAAAAATTTTAATTTTTTGCTTGTCAATTTTTTCTGTAAATTGAAGTACATCCTGAACTTTATCCATAGGCTCTATCGTGACAACATTTTATTTATTTATTTATTTTATTTTATTTTTGAGACGTGATGCGAAGCAGAGCCGAAGAAATGACAGTATGCATGTCTGAGGAATTTAAAATTTCTCATACACGTAGGGGGCAAATGTAAGAGGGGCTAATTTGAGCCCACTAAAATTATCTAGGCCCAATAGTCCAAGATTGATAGGCCCGAATTTATCGCCATCAAACGGGCCGAATCGTTTTAAGCCTCGAAAGGGTTCGGATCCACGAACTTAGAGACTTACTCGGGTCCGGGCTCGAAAAGGTTCGGATCCACGAACTTAGAAACTTACTCGGGTTCGGACTCGAAAAGGGATTGAGCAAGCCTAGAGATCCGAGGCACTCAGACTCGAAAGGGTTCGGATTCACGAACCTAGAGGTCCGAAGCACTTGGCTTCGAACGGATTCAAATGCAATCTAGAAGTCGCTCCGTTAATGAGTCCCAGAACACTTGTGGGCTCGGAGCTTTCCGGGATCTACGTACCAGAACCATGGGCGTAATGGAGTTCGAACAAAGGACCCGATCCTGAGGATGGTGAGTGGAGATAAATTCACTCTTCGGTTAAACTAGCCTATACCCGGGTCGAGGTGGCACGACCCCGGGGGGTCCTTGAGACTCGGCAATATTTCGCGGCAGGACGTCCTCTGGGACTATCCCTGACCCTTTGGGATGATTGGGGATCATTGGTTAGGTGTGGCTAAGAAGAAGGGTTCGCCGAGGGGTTGATCTCTTCTTCGGGGTTTTTCTCATCCTCGGAGAGGTCACCTCCTCGGAGAGATCACCTCCTCGGACAAGGTGCTTAGAGAGAATATTCCCCATGTGCCTTGTACATGGGCTCCATCCTACATCATGAGGTGCCTATAAATAGCACCCACCCATAGCTTTACAAGGGATGGATTTTGGAGATTTTTCAACTCTTGGGAAAGAACTAATTTCCCCTCTCCATTATCAACCTTGAGAGTGAAAGTGGGAGATCCATGGGAGAGCCTTGCCATTATTCTCTCTCTTGCCATTTTGCCTTCTTCTTCACCCAATCTCTTATCTCCATCATCTCCTTTGTTTTTGTGTTCCTAAGTTGAGATTATTGAAGAATCTAAGCCTCTCATCATATTCTAGAGAATTCGAAGTTGTTCTTCAAGGATCTTCGAAGATCTTCGAATTTTCCAACTCCTTTCTTGAACCCTTTCATACAAAGCATAACATCATAGAAGAATTAAAATCATCCAAAGAGACAATAACAGACCACACCCGTGAATGTTTGAAACTAACCTCCCTTGTTGGCAACCAACTACTAGCATCCAAAGCGTATTTGCTGCAAACTGCTTTCCTCCACAATGACTTAGTCTCATTTGCGAACCTCCACCACCATTTGACTAATAAATAAAAAATAACATCTCCAATCCTTCTAATTCCCAGCCCACCTTGATCAAGTCTCTTTGTGACTTCTTCTCATTTGACTAAATGAATCTTCTTTCTTAGGTCAGAACCTCCCCACAAGAATGCTGCTTGAATTCTCTCCAGGTCCTTTGCAACCCCTTCAGGCATCTTGAACAAAGAGAGATAATACACTGGCAAACAAGCAAGCATAGACTTAATTAAAGTCAATCTTCCAGCAAATGAGAGAAGCCTTCTTTTCCAACCTACCAGCTTTGTTTTTACTTTATCGATGACTATTTTCCAAGGTTTCCTCCAACTAGGATTGGCCCCTAAAGGTAGCCCGAGGTACTTAATTGGCAAGGATTGAATCTTACAGTTAAGTGAATTAGCAAAATCAGGCAACATGGTGTGATAACTCTGTTCCGTATTATGCTAATTGATCTTAATTATGATTGTGATTATGTGTTTGATATGATTTTGAGTGTCATTTATATGATTATATGTGGTTTTGAATTTCTATCTGTTCACCGTAGGAAAATCTGTTCAACTTATTGTTATGAACTGATGATTGAAGGCCTTATCAGCCATAGAAACCGAAATTGACTACACCATTGTGAATGGCGTAATTTTTAGAGCCTATGGTGAAATTTAATTGAAAATTTATTCAGATCAAAATAATTAGATTCATAACGATTAATTAAGCTCAATTACTTAGCCTTAATCAATTTGATTAGGCCAACATATATATAAGTGGCCTATTTACATTTTGAGCATGGTTTTGAGCTCATTTCACTCATTTGGTTGAGATTACACTCTAGAGAGAGGGAGAGTGCCGAATTTAGAGAGAGAGAGAGAGAGAGCTCAAGATAGAGAATTGACCAAGGAGCTTGGTGATCTTGAAGATAAACTCAAGAATTAGCTATAATTTGGAAGATTTGAGCTTTTAGGTGAGTAAATTCATGAGTTTAAGGTTGTGATTTTGATGAATTTGAAGTCAATAAATACATGCATGTAAGAAATTGCCATGTAATTGCATATTTGCATGTAAAGCATGTTGATCATGATGAAATTGAGAACAATGTGTGCATGCATGTAACAATTTGTTATGAGTCTTCATGTTGTGTATAAGACATGTTAATATGGTATATGGCCATTATGAATTTCTTGAGTTTATGATATATGGCCATTATGAATTTCTTGTTATGCCATTTGGAGTGACTAATGCTCTTGCAGCATTTATGGACCTAATGAACCGAATTTTTAAGACCTACCTTGATGAATTTGTTGTAGTTTTTATTGATGATATTTTAATATATTCAAAGAATAGACTTGAACATGAACAACATCTGAGGACTGTTTTGCAAACACTTAGGCCCCGTTTGTTTTCAGAGGTAGAATGAAGGGGATTAATAGTGAGGGGATTGTTAGTGAGGGGATTGATAGTGAAGGGATTAAGCAAAATTGTGTTTGTTTTGATGATAGTTGTTAGTGTAGGAATTGTTAAATTATTTTTATATAAAATAATAAAACAAATAAAAAAATATAAAAAATTAAACATTAATATTTTAAAAAAAATTCCCAATATATAAAAAATAAAAAAAAAAAAAAAATTTCTAATCCCCTCACTATTTTTCTAATACCATCTCTAACTCCTCCTTCCCAATCCCCCTTCCAAGGTCTTTACTAATACCAAGGGATTAGGAGTCCCCTCCCCATCTCTCAAAACAAACACCCATATAGTTGTCCCATCTCACTATCAAATCCAATCCCCTCCCTATAACCCCAAACAAACGGGACCTTAGGGAAAAGAAATTTTTTGCCAAACTAAAGAAATGTGAATTTTGGTTGGATGAAGTTATCTTCCTAAGGCATGTTATCAACAAGGAGGGAATTTCAGTGGACCCGCAGAAAGTAAAGGCAATTGTGAATTGGCTTACACCGACAAATGTAACAGAGGTCCGTAGCTTCATGGGCTTAGCTGGGTACTACAGGAGATTTGTGAAGGACTTTTCAAAAATAGCTGTGCCTCTTACCTAACTGACACGCAAAGGGCAATCGTTTGAAAGGAATGACAAAAGAGAATCTACTTTTCATGAACTGAAAACGAGATTGACCACTGCACCAGTTTTGACACTACCATCAGGTACAGAAAACTTTGTGATTTTCAGTGATTCATCTTATAAAGGCTTGGGTTGTGTATTAATGCAGAATGGAAAGGTGATTGTCTACGCCTCCCGGCAGTTGAGCCCACACGAGAAGAACTACCCAACACATGATTTAGAATTGGCCGCAGTCGTATTTACTTTAAAAATCTGGAGGCATTATTTGTGTGGGAAAAAATACAAAGTCTACACAGATCACAAAAGTCTGAAATACTTCTTTACACAGAAAGAGTTAAATATGCGACAGAGAAGATGGCTCGAATTGATAAAAGACTATGACCTTGAGATTCAGTATCACCCTGGGAAAGCTAATACAATTGCTGATGCCTTGAGCAGAAAATCGACGGGGAGTTTGGCTTGTTTACTCACTGAACAGAAAGAGATCTTGCAGAATTTTGAGAAGTCCGGGATTGAAGTGATATTGTGTGAACAGGGCGGATTGATAACCACCATTTCAGTTGAACCAACAATCATTGATGAGATTAAACAGAAACAGAAAGAGGATGAATTCTTTAAAAAGATAGTTGATGAATTTGAAATGAATCCGAGACCAGAATATAGTGTGGTAAATAAGGTGCTGAAGTTCCAAGACAGATTGTGTGTTCCAAACATTCCTGAGTTAAAGAAGAGAATTCTAGATGAAGCCCATAAATCAATATTTGCTATGCATCCGGGTAATAACAAAATGTATCGGGATTTGAAACAGAGCTATTGGTGGCCCAAAATAAAGAAAAAGATTGCAGAGTATGTGTCCAAGTGCCTTCAATGTCAGTAAGTTAAAGCTGAACATTAGAAACCGGGCGGCCTACTTCAGCCTCTCCCTATTCCCGAATAGAAATGGGAGCATGTGACTATGGACTTTGTTGTTGGTCTACCTCGCACTCCCGAGGTATGGACTCTATTTGGGTTGTAGTTGATAGACTGACTAAATTTGCATATTTTTTGCCCGTTAAAACTACATTTGATGCTTATAGATTGGCTACTATATATGTTGATGAGATTGTTCGTTTACATGGAGTTCTGGTATCCATTTTCTCGGATAGAGATCCGAAATTTGTGTCTAGATTGTGAAAAAGCCTACAAAGAGCTATGGGAAAAGAATTGAGATTACTGCGTTCCATCCACAAACCGATGGGCAATCAGAACAGAAAATACAGACCTTAGAAGATATGCTTCGGATGTGTGCTTTAGATTTCCAAGGGAGTTGGGAAGATTATTTGCCATTAACAGAATTTGCATACAATAATAGCTTCCACTCCAGCATCGGCATGGCACCATACGAAGCTTTGTATGGTAGAAAGTGTAGATCACTAATTTGTTGGACAGAGATCAGAGATAAGGCCTTATTTGGGCCTGAAATTGTGCAAGACACTTCTGAGAAGATCAAAATTGTTCAACAAAGGCTCAAGACAGCTCAGAGTCGGCAAAAGAATTATGCAGATGTTCGAAGAAGACCTCTTGAATATGAGGTCAGTGATCATGTGTTTATTCGTGTGACGCCGATGAAGGGCCAAGTAAGATTTGGAAAGAAAGGTAAATTGTCGCCCCGTTACATTTGGCCGTTCCAAATTCTAGAAAGGCTTGGTCCTATTGCTTACCGAGTCGCTTTGCCACCAGGATTTGAACAAATGCACAATGTATTCCACGTATCAATGTTAAGGGGTTATTTTCGAGATCCGTTTCGTGTGATTGATTATCACCGGAAAGCTCTTGATGAAAATATGGAGTACGCAGAATGGCCAGAACGAATCATTGACCGGCAAGTGAAACAGTTGAGAAGTAAGTCCATCCCGATGGTGAAAGTGGAATGGAAAGAACACTATAGGATGGACGCTACATAGGAAAAAGAGGATGAAATACGATTACACTATCCACATTTGTTTCCCGACGAAGGCAAAATAAGTTTGGAGGACCAAACTTCCTAAAGGAGAGAAGACTGTGATAACCCTATTCTGTATTATACTAATTGATCTTAATTATGGTTGTGATTATGTGTTTGATATGATTTTGAGTGTCATTTATATGATTATATGTGGTTTTCAATTTCTATCTGTTTACCGTAGGAAAATCTGTTCAACTTATTGTTATGAACTGAAAATTGAAGGCCTTATCGGCCACAGAAACTGAAATTGACTATGCCATTGTGAATAGCGTAATTTTTAGAGCCTATGGTGAAATTTCATTGAAAATTTATTCGGATCAAAATAATTAGATTCATAACGATTAATTAAGCTCAATTACTTAGCCTTAATCAATTTGATTAGGCCAACATATATATAAGTGGCCTATTTACATTTTGAGCATGGTTTTGAGCTCATTTTACTCATTTGGCTGAGATTACACTCTAGAGAGAGGGAGAGTGCCGAATTTAGAGAGAGAGAGAGAGAGAACTCAAGATAGAGAATTGACCAAGGAGCTTGGTGATCTTGAAGATAAACTCAAGAATTAGCTATAATTTGGAAGATTTGAGCTTTTAGGTGAGTAAATTCATGAGTTTGAGGTTGTGATTTTGATGAATTTGAAGTCAATAAATACATGCATGTAAGAAATTTCCATGTAATTGCATATTTGCATGTAAAGCATGTTGATCATGATGAAATTGAGAACAATGTGTGCATGCATGTAACAATTTGTTATGAGTCTTCATGTTGTGTATAAGACATGTTAAATGAGTTGAATTGGAAGTCATTTAAGACATACATCCATGAAAAATGAAGTTATGGGACTCAACTACAAGTTTTGAAGATGATGAACCTATGAAAGATCATACATGCATGAGCCTCAAAATTATGAACATGGAATTGAATGATTTGAACTTGATTTTGAACAATTGACCTCATATTGCTTATATCCTTATGATATATAAGGTGTTTCCACGTTTTTGAACTAAAAACAAGAGTTTTGGGCCTTTGAATACTAAGTTTGAGCTTCAAGAACAATTCTAGAAATTCCAGAATTTTGCACGTCCGCTTGAGCGGGTAAAGCGCCGCTCGAGCGTGAAATGTTAGTTCCCAAAACTTTTGCAGATATTGATGTCCGCTCAAGCGGGGAGAGTCACGCTCGAGCGTCAGTCACATGTGTCGACTCTCAGCTCGAGTGTCCGAAGTCACGCTTGAGCGTAAAAATAAGGCAACCAGTACTTTTGCAGACCAAAGGGATTTGCTCGAGCGGCGGAAACCACGCTCGAGCGGGGATCCCTATTTCAGAAATTTTGCAAAGATGATTCTATCTTTTGTTTCCATTCTCTTTCACTCCTAAGCACTCTTAGGCATACATTGAGTATTGTAAATGGACTAAGAAGGTAAGAAAGAGGCCTAAGAGGAATATATGAGTTAAGAATGGATTGAATCGTTTGTGACTCGATATGTGTTATGTATCATGTAGGGTCGAGCACAAGGACGAATCCACCAGCAGAACACTGTGAGTAATATCTTAGTAAAGACATTTTGAAGTATGCTATTTGTCCAATCGCTTACTCCTATTTGAGCTTCATAAGTTTGTTAATTTGAATTATGGACAAATATCCATTTGATATGAATGATTGGGCCAAAGGCCGTTTGATATGAATGATAGGCCAAAGGCCGTTTGATACAAATGATTGGGCCAAAAGCCGTCGGACATGAACGATTGGGCCAAAGGCCGTTGGACATGAACGATTGGGCCAAAGGCTGTCAGATACGAATGAATTGGACCCGATGCCGTCTAATACGTTTGGATCTGTAGTCGCTTGATACACTAGATGGAAACACAAATTGGGCCCAAGGCCGTCTGATGTATTTGTTTCAAATTCCGTTCATGTATCTCCTTTATTGATATTATTCACTAGGCTTTCGCTCACCCTCATTCATGTTTTTGTAGGTGAGCCAAGAGATGTCCAAACCCAGCCTCAGTAAAGTATGTGGGAAAAAGTTAAAGTTTGAGGAGTCAGCCTTAACGTCTCACGCGCAAGACTTGTTTTTGCCCTTTAGTTCTTTGGTTATATTTTTGCTTTGTTGGCGAAAACGTTGAATACCTTTGTATATATGTTTTGTTTGGATGACTGTACTGAAAGTTCCTGGATATAGATTAACTCTATGGGCATGTGTGAGTTATTACGAAATATTTTTGGAATGATTTTGCTATACCATGTAAGCACAGCTCTATAGACAAAATTTTTAATCTTGCTTCCGTTTTGGCCCCTTAACTCTTTTGAAATATGTCTGAGAATTGTCTGAGGCCGTAGGTAATCCCTTGATTACTGGCCGGTTATGACCTTAATCCATAGGAGCGGGTTCGGGTCATGACACATAGCTTCCTTAATGCCCACCCCACAGACCACACTCTTATGGTAATTGATTTTAAGGCCGGAGACAAGCTCAAAGCACCTAAGAATCTTTTTAATAATACTAATTTCAGCCCCATCAACTTCACAAAAAAAGATAGAATCATCAGCAAATTGAATGTGAGACACCAACAACCCATTGACTCCCACTTTCACACCTTTAACCAACTCCAACTCCACTGCTCTTGAAACAAGCACATTAAGACCTTTAGCCACGATGTTGAATACGAGAGGGGAAAGAGGATCACCCTGCCTAAGCCCTTTTTGGAGATGAAACTCATCTGTTGGTGAACCATTCACAAGAACAGATAACTTGGATGTGGATACACACTCCTTAATCTATGAAATCCACTTCATTCCAAAGCCAAAATTGGACAACATTGAAAAGAGAAACTCCTAATTCACAGAGTTGAAGGCCTTCTCAAAATCAAGTTTAATAACTACACCCCTCTTTTTTAATTTTTTCCACACCTCCACTACTTCATTTGCAATCAAGACACCGTCAAGGATATTTCTACCACTCAAGAAAGAGGATTGAGTTTCACTAATAATCTCAGGCAACACCATTTTTAGCCTATTAGGGAGAATCTTAGCCAGGATCTTATACATTGAACCCACGAGACTAATGGGTCTATAGTCTGCCAAACTAACTGTGTTAACTTTTTTCGGGACCAGGGTTATAAAGGAGCTATTTACACCTCCGACCAATCCTCCATTAGCATGAAATTCTTTCATAAACTGCATAACCTGCCCCTTCATTACCTTCCAATACTTCTGAAAACACACAAGATTGAAACCATCTGGGCCTGGGGCCTTATTACATTCACAACTGTTAACGGCATTCCAAACTTCTGATTCTGAAAATTTTGCCTCAAGCCCCACAAATGCAATATTGTTGCTTACAAATTTAAAACTACCACCCAGAGTTGGTCTGCTTCTCCATTCCTCTATGAAATGATTGTTGAAATAAAGGAAAACCTCCAGCTTTACTCTCCCTGGATCCTCATAAACAAAATCCCCAACCGTGACAGAATGAATCCCATTTCTGCTCTGCCTATTGGTGGCCATGACATGAAAATATCTTGTATTGCGATCTCCTTTCAAAGACCAATCTAATCAAGCTTTCTGAAGCCACACCTATTCAGCCATCCTAGTCAACCTCCAAACATCATTAACGACCGCTTTTCTTCTTAATTTTTCTAACTCAACAAGCTCTCTACCTTCTTCTAAGAGATCAAGCTTATTCACTTCATCTTTAGCTGCCTTTAACTTACTAGATATATCCCCTTAGTATTAAGATATAGTAAATAGCTCATAACTATATTACTTTTATAAGTAATAATGGAATATGATTGCAAGTGTTCATTGAATATTTATGAAACTTTCAAGATTGAAGCAAAATAGTATGCAACCGATCATTTAATAATTTCATTGTGTTGTTTTCGAACATTCATGATTATTTATAATGGACATTGCATTCTTTTTCTTTAAATTAAACAATTTTATCTAATAATCATGAATCATGTCGAAAAAGTAGTTGATTAAACCTTTGTAAGTGCTATTTAGCAACTTTCAAGATTTAAGTAGATCATCATCTACAAAAGTTAACCGTTTGCATGGTTTGTTAGTGTCATAGTAATTGTTTTCGTCTTAGACATTTTGTCATTTGACAAATTTCATTGTTTTCAATTTGTCATATTATGTCCATTTAATCATCTTCCATGTGAATTGATTGCTTTCAATTTGTCGTATTATGTCCATCTAATCCTCTTTCAGGTATTGTCGTTTCTAACATCAATAACAATGACTTACAAGATTTTTGTAATTTATTGCTAACTTTTCATTAACGGTTGCGATTGGATATAGGAGTATTTAATTCAGTATTTTGTGTCTCCACAATTTATTTCATTAATCATTTAGGAACTTATGAGAATCAAAGTAAATTCTCGTTTGGGCAATTAATAATTTTGAACTTGTCACTTTGTGCCAACATAATTTATTTTCACCCATTGTTCGGGAAAAAGAGGTGATATTTGTTCTCATATCATTTTCACCTTGTCGCAAAAAAAAAAAAAAAAGGAAAAAATTCATACTTTTAGAGTTGGCATAAACTGTCGTTTGTGCAGACTAATCATTTAGCAACTTCCAAGAAATCAATTAAGGTGTATCTTGTCGTGTTAGTGTAGTTTGCTTTACATTTTTTAAACGTTGTGATTTCTATCTTTGACATGTTGGCATAAATTGTCGTTTGCGCAAACTAATCATTTCGCAACTTCCAAGAAATCATTTAAGGTGTATTTTTTTTTTTTTAATCGGCAAAGAAAAATTTCATTAAAAACATGAAATTTCAGGTACAAGAAAAAAAAAATGCAATGAGAGAGATTCGAAGAGTAAACATTCACTCTCCTACTACTGCTACTCGCGTTTTTACAACCAACCCTTTAACCTCACGATTTTAAATTTTAAAATACAAGAAAAAATAAAATAAAATAAACCACACTCTTGAGCCCACACCTAAAATATATTTTACAGCTAAACACCCAAGCTTCTATATTCGCCCAAGCTGCTACACACCTGCTACACTGCCACACTCCCATGCTACGCTGCTACAACACAGCTGCACTCCAGCCAACACTGCTACACTCCCATGCTGCTACACAACTGCTGCTGCTACACTCCCAATGCACAAACTATTATTCACCCATGCTGCTACACGCTAGACCCACCAAACTACACACCTGACTCGAACATACCCCAACCATCAGACTCAAACAGCTACACTGCCACAGCTACACATCCCATCAGACTCAAACACTACAACACTCTTGAGCCCCACACCTAACCCGAACAACCAGCACCATTGCCGGACACTCAACCTCCATAATTGCCGGATCCTCAGGCTCCAATGCCGTCGACAGCCTCTTCTTGCTTCACTCTCCTCTTCTACATCTGCAGCAGCCTCCTCCTTTGGTTCATAGCCGAAGACGAACACCTAACACCATCGAAATGAACGGAAATCATCCCTCAAACTCCCACTCGCACAGGAGCGCCCGAATGGAGATCCAAAACAACTCTGAATCCTCCACCCCTCAAACTTGTAAAATTTGCATATTCTACAATAATCTGATATCCTTTTAATTCTAAGATTAATTAACTTGCTACAGTTTTCCTACTACCAATCTTCTACTTGGCTACAATTGGCATGTTTGGTAACTCATTTTGTTCATGACAACAACATATTCAAAATTTGAGTAAAAAAACCATAATCCTTAAAATAAGAACTAAAGTGGGCAGTAAAATGCAAAAATTATGGTGGTAAAATGCTTAATTAGGTTAGTAGATTGCTAGGTCAACCTTTGCCACCATACGTTTCCAATTGGAAAGTGAAAAACCAAATAAAAATAAGTTTAACTAGAAACATAGAAAGAAATTTTTTATTTATACATAATATCCATACCAAAAAAAATGAAAGGTCGTTGAGAGGGGAGATCCGCACCGGTTGGTACGACCGAGCAAAGATGACGTCAGGTGTCACGGACTTCACGGCGGGGTTGGAACGGCCGAGCAGGAAGGCTTGCGCGGTGGAAGGTGCTGACCGGTCAAACATCTTGGTGTAGCCGAGCTGTGGATTGCTCGTGCCGGGTGAACCTCGCAGTGACGAACATTAACCGAGCTGAAGGATTACCCCGGCTACACTGAGGATGCGGCGAGGCCGGTATGCCTCCGATCATCCAGCCGAGATGAGGCAATTGCGGTGACCGAGATATGAGGAAGAACGGTTGGAGGCCGGCATGCCTCGCAGCCAGGTGGTCCGGTTGAACCAATCGAGAGTAGTTCGGCCAAGGTGGGAAGGCTTTCGCCCAAGTCACAGGTCGGTGACACGTAGCGCGGTTAAGTGCATGTGATGGCAATTTCCCACGAGTGCTAGGCCGGTTGTGGTACTCCGGTTATGTGTGCCACCAGGGCCAATGGCGCGAAGGAAAGGACATCTGCTCCACGCATGCCACAATACCGTTGGGCAGTTCTGCGTGTACTGGTGGGAGGATTAAGCCTTTACACGTGTAAGATGGTGAGAGGCGAGCACTGCCACCTGTCCAGGGAAGGACAGCAGAGGTAGTGCGCGCACAATCTCGAGGCTGCATGGCCAGCCTAGAAATATGAAGGAAGACGAGCGTAAGAGGTAAGCCAATCGACTCCTCCACAATCACTCTCTCTCTCTCTTAATCTTCTTCCTCCTCAAGTGGACTGACTTGATCGTCGGAGGGTCTTTCCGGCACACCACCACCGGGCAGCTCACCATCTTTGTGTTGCAGAGATAGACGCCGTCGCCAGAAGCTTAACGTTCAAGGCGTACGGAGAGCAAATGATATTACGCCCCCGTACAATTGGCGCCGTCTGTGGGAAACTTGGTATTCAACCCTTGTTCTTCGAGCTTCATCGACCATTTCCATGGCCAACAATGACGAAGTTCCGCTGTCCGTCGTCGATGGTGTCACTCCGGAGTATGTCTGAAGGAGAGAAGGCCTCCCGAATGTTCCAGCCATGGCGGGCCTAGAAACCTCTTCGTGAGGTGCGCGAGACAAACGTGGGAGGAGTTCTGATCGCTCGCAGAGCCCAGAAGGTCGCCGACGCCGGGGGGAGTCCCGTACACAACGCCTGGAGCACAAACTCAAAGACCAGGACGCCCTCATTCGCAAGATGGCGGCGGAGATGGAGTTGCTGAAGCGCCAGATTAAGGGGAAGGGTGTTGCTAGGGAGGGCAACCTCAGTGAGCGCACTCCCTCCCCTCGTTCTAGCAATCGCCGCCAGGGGAGGACTCACTCCATCTCCATCACCAGGAACTATGGGGTGGGAGATTCCGACCAAAGAGAAGGCAGATCCCTCACTCGCGACAGCACTTACCATCCCTCACGCTCGACGCCGACGTCGCGATCTTCCTTCTCCACACGTTCCAAGGACTTGAGGGATGTATTGGAGGAGAGGGCGCGCCGTCGGGAGGCCCAGAGAGTGCCAGCGTTGCAGAGGTTGAGTGCTCCAGTTCGTTGTAGTGAAGAGGTGGTGATGCCAGCTCCCAAAGTGATAGCCCCTGTGTTGGAGGACAAAGAGCTGACGCGACTGACTGCCACGCCGTTGTCCCCGGAGATCGAGAGCACACCACTCCCTGCCGGATTCCACCAGCCAAAGTTCACTTTGTACGACGGCAAGACGGATCCGTACATGCATGTGAGTCATTACCGGCAGGTGATGGCTGGTCACCGGCGCAGCGACGCCCTAATGTGCCTCATATTCCCAGCGAGCTTGGGAGAACTGGGTCTGAAGTGGTTCGAAAGGCTCCCGGAGGGGAGTATAGAGGGGTGGCAGCAGCTAGCAGAAGCCTTCGTCACCAGATTCAAGACCAACACTCGAACACCGAAGGAGGTCGACCATCTCCTGGGCGTCAAGATGGAATCTGGGTGTTCGCTGAAGGCATACAACGCGAAGTACTAGGAAACTTACAACGAAATCCTCGACTGCCCTACCAATCTGGCGATCACTCAATACAAGCGAGGTCTTCCAGTCGGACATAGGCTGCGAGATTCGCTCACGATGCGTCAGCCCACAACCATGGAGTCATTGATGCAACGGATCAATGAACACATCCGTGTGGAGGAGGATGCCGCCTCTACGACCGAGAAGGTGAATCCGGTCGCGGCGGACAGAAAGGTGGCAGGAAAGGTTCACTCGGTCGGGCAGGAGGATAACCGCCCAAGCGACTGAGCAAAAGATCAACGCCGTGGATCAAACCGCGATGACCGAAGCAAGGGTCGCAGAAACGACCGAGCTGATGCGCACCGCGATGCAGCAGAAGATGCCAAGAGAAAACTGAAGGCACGGACAGGGATTACCACGGTCTTCAAAATTCCCATCTACCGAATTCTGAGCGAGATTCGAGGTGAGCCCTTTGTCCGTTGGCCGGCCAAGTTAGGGAGTGCGCAACGAGGCTTCAATCCAAAATATCGCTGCACCTTCCATGAAGAACGGGGGCACCGGACAGAAGATTGCTTGCCGCTCAAACAACATTTGGAAGAATTGGTGGCGGCTAGGCATCTTGACCAATATATTGATGGGGGAGTCAGGGCCGCGCCAACCGGACAGACCGAGCCTAACGGAATGGCCGCCCTAGAAGCTCCCCCGCAAGGTGTGATCAATGTCATCCACGGCATCATTGAACCAGCAAGGGTTTGCGAGCTGAGAGGGATGATCAAGAAGGCTGAGCACATGAGGGAAGTGCTCTCCGTCCAGCCCGCTGTAAAGAAGGGAAAAACCGAGGAGAAAGACGTCCTTTCGTTCTCAACCAAAGATTTGGAAAGGGTGCAGATGCCGCACAATGACGCCTTGGTGGTGACCCTTCGCGTCAAAGATTTCGATATCAAGAGAATATTGATCGACCAGGGGAGTTCGGTCGAAATAATGTATTATGACGCGTTCAAACAAATGAAGTTAGAAGACAAGGATTTGGCTCCTGTAACGTCTCCATTGGTCGGCTTCAATTCACAGCTGGAGTGGCCAATCGGAAAGGTTATTTTGCCGGTCAAAGCGGGTTCGGTGGTGAAGCAAGTAGAGTTCTGGGTGCTCAAAGTTCCATCGACTTACAATCTGATCTTGGGAAGGGGCTGGCTGCACGCCATGCAAGCGGTCGCTTTGACCTTCCACCAAGTCATGCGCTTTCTGGCATCAAACGGACAAATAGAAGAAGTTTGGGGAGACCAGGTAATGGCGAAACAATGCTTCGTTGCGGTAAATGGCAGCCGAGCAGCCAAAGGGTTTGTCCAAATGATAGAAGGGCCCGAGGGAAAGGAGGTCCTCGAAGACGTGAGAAGAAAGGCCGAGGAAAAATCGGCCGAAGATTTGGTGGAAGTGCGCATTAATGAGGATGATCCAGCTAAGTTCTTCCTCTTAGGATCATCATTGTCTAGTGTTGAGCGGTCAGAATATGTCGACTTCTTGGTTTCCAACTTGGAGGCTTTTGCATGGACGCCTTACGATATGCTTGGCGTCGACCCAAGCTTCATTTGCCACCAGCTGAACGTCTTCCCTAATGCACGGCCAGTCATACAGAGGACGCGCCTTTGGCCTTGCACCATGCTGAGGTGGTGGCGGAGGAAGTGAAGAATTTGCTGGAAGCCGGGGCCATAGAGGAGGTGCAATACCCTCGGTGGATATCTAACACGGTGGTGGTTCCTAAGAAGAACGGTAAGTGGCGAGTTTGCGTTGACTACAAGACTGTCAACCGCGCTTGCCCGAAGGATAGCTTTCCCCTCCCTCGAATTGACCAGTTGGTGGACTTAACCGCTGGCCATCAGAGGTTCAGCTTCTTGGAAGCATATCGCGGCTATCATCAAATAGCCATGTACGAGCCGGACAGAGAGATCACGTCGTTCACCACCCCCAGAGGCTTATATTGCTACAAGGTCATGCCGTTCGGATTGAAGAACGCCGGAGCAACCTTTCAGCGGATGGTGACAAAGATGTTCGCTCCTATCTTGGGCCGAACTATGGAAGCCTATATCGACGATATGGTGGTAAAAAGTAAGGAAAAGTCTCAGCACCTCGCCGACCTAGCAGAAATGTTTGCCATACTTAAACATCACAAGCTTCGTCTGAACGCCTCCAAGTGTGCCTTCGGCGTGGGCACCGGGAAGTTTCTGGGTTTTCTGGTTACCAACAGAGGAATTGAAGCCGACCCGTCCCAAATCAAAGCAATACAAGAGTTGGAGCGCCCGAACTCCACGAAGGACGTGCAACATCTTGCTGGGATGGCAGCCGCGCTGAACAGGTTTATCAGCCGGTCTTCGGATTGTTGCAGGCCCTTCTTCAAAACTTTGAAGTCCAAGTTCTTTTGGGATGAAGAATGCGACCGTGCTCTGGCAGACTTAAAGGCATATCTCTCCTCAGCCCCAATTTTGGTCACGCCTCAGCCGAGCGAGGAGTTATATCTTTACTTGGCGTTCTCTCAACATGCGGTGAGCGCTGTTCTAGTCCGCGCAGAAGGCGTTCAACACTTGCCCATTTTTTATGTGAGCAAGACTCTGCTCCCGGCCGAAGCGAGATATCTTCCCTTGGAAAAGTTGGCGTTGGCTTTAATGATGGCGTCACGAAAGCTGGCGCACTATTTTCAGGCCCATACAATAGTAGTGTTAACCGAGTTCCCGCTCAAGGTGCTTTTCGAAAAAGCGGACTTCACTGGGAGAATTCTGAAATGGGCCGTGGAATTGGGCCAGTACGACATTAAGTTCCGACCGCGCACCGCGATCAAAGCTCAAGCCCTTGCAGATTTTGTGGCGGAATTTGCCCCTGGAACACATCCAGTCTGCCCGATTGACCTGGTTCGTGCGGATTTGGCACCACCCATGGTCCTGGCAACAGAGATAAGTGTTGACTCGCGAGCGGGAGAAGGGCAGAGCTCGACCGAAATAGCAAAGGCCGACGACTCATCGAAAGAAGAACCCAACGAAGACGGGGAAAGAGACCAGATTGAGCCTACCAGAGACTTGGAATTGAGAAGCTCCCAAAATCCATCCGATTGCTGGAAGCTATTCATTGGCGAGGTGTGGAAACTGTTCGTCGATGGGGCGTCCAATAGGCATGGGGCCGGGCTGGGAATTATGCTGACTTCGCCAGATGGGCTGATTATAGAGCAAGCAATTACGCTCGGCTTCCCAGCGTCCAACAATGAGGCGGAGTATGAAGCCCTCCTCGCCGGTCTAAGAAGCGCGCTGAGAATGAAGGTCACAGCCCTTATGGTGTTCAGTGACTCCAAGCTGGTGGTCAATCAAGTCTCAAGGGAGTATGAGGCCAAAGATGAAAGAATGGCCAAGTATCAGGCGCTGGTGCGAGCGGAAGTCAAGAAGTTCGATGCCATCAGAGTTGAACAGATCAACCGCGAAGGAAACAGCACGGCCGATGAATTGGCCGGTCTCGCTTCCACTCAGACAACCTTTCCCAATCCCTTGATGATTGAATTTTTACCCCGGCCAAGCATTGAGGAACTAGAATCAACCGAGGTACACTGCACCGACTTGGGACCTTCCTGGATGGACCCCATCGTCGCCTTTCTGAAAGATCGAATTCTACCAGAAGAAAAAAAGGCGGCCCACAAGATCCGGGCAAAGTCAGAGCGGTTTTGGCTCTCACCTTCCGGAGCCTTGTACAAGAAATCTTTCACGGGGCCGTTTCTGAAGTGTGTCCACCCCTCTAAGGTGGAAACTTTCCTCTATGAGATCCATGAAGGCATCTGCGGCAGCCATACTGGGGGTAGATCTCTAGCATACCGAGCAATCTCGCAGGGTTATTGGTGGCCGTGCATGCAGGCGGACGCACAGAAATATGTTCGTAAATGCGAGAAATGTCAGAAATTTGCTCACCAGATCCACCAACCGGCGAGGGAATTGCTCTCCCTTACAAGTCCTTGGCCGTTCACACTTTGGGGATTGGATATTGTTGGACCCCTCCCAGTCGCACCGGGCAATCGCAAGTTTTTCATTGCCGCCACCGACTATTTCACCAAGTGGGTGGAGGCCGAGCCATTGGCGACCATTAAGGAGAAGGATGTGAAGAAGTTTGTTTGGCAAAATGTTATCACTCGCTTCGGTATACCCAGGGCCCTCATCTCAGATAATGGCACTCAATTCGATGGAAAACTCTTTCGCGGATTTTGTGAAGAATTGAAGATTGAATTTTACAATTCCACTCCGGCTTACCCGCAGTCCAATGGTCAAGCCGAGGCGTCAAAAAAAAACCATTCTGGACGGGCTAAAGAAGCGGCTTGAGAAAGCCAAGGGACAGTGGGCAGAAGAACTCCCCAACGTGCTCTGGGCCTACCGCACTACGCCAAGACGGTCAACCGGGGAAACACCATTCGCTCTGGCCTATGGCATGGAAGCTGTCATCCCACTGGAAATCGGCATGCCAACCATCCGCTCAGAAAGTTTTCAGCCAGATCTAAACAATGAAGCTGTGGCATTGGAGCTAGACCTTGCTGAGGAAAGGAGGGAGCGTGCCTTGATCCACATAGCGGCCTATCAGCAAGAACTCTCCAAAAAATACAACAAGGCAGTGCACCCCCGACTATTCAAAATTGGGGACTGGGTCTTACGGAAGGTGCTTGGCAACACAGTGGTCCCTGGCGAAGGAAAGCTTGGTGCAAATTGGGAAGGCCCATACAAGGTGATCGGTCTAGCTGGCAAAGGGGCATACCATCTGGAAGATTTAGATGGCAAGGCTGTCCCCAGACCATGGAATGCAGCCAACCTTAAGGTCTTTTACTTTTGAAATGTAATCTGCATATGTTGTTT
Source organism: Camellia granthamiana (assembly GCA_036172215.1). NCBI lineage: Eukaryota > Viridiplantae > Streptophyta > Magnoliopsida > Ericales > Theaceae > Camellia > Camellia granthamiana. The sequence goes on along the minus strand of CM069911.1, from coordinate 36,936,774 downwards.
AGCTTTTCTAGACCCCTAGCCCTTTGGCATTTGATGTAAAAGATAGTAATGTTTTTGTAATGAAAATTAGCCCTCTCCTTGTTTGGTATTACGTTTGTCCAATGATATAGCAAGACACAAGAAGCATTTATGGATGCCAGGGGCAGGAACCGACCTGAATGTGACCGGACTGTTTTCCTCGGAATGGGAGCAGACCGCACAAACGGTTTGCCTATGACATTAGGGCTGAGCTGGTTTTGCTCGCCCAGTTGAAATGTTGGCGGCATGACCAACCTAACTAAGACATTGGTGTTTTGCCCAATGTAGGAGCCGAGCTGATTTTGCTCGGCCCGTTTGGCATGTTGGTGTCCTGTCCAATATGAAAAACGAGCGGATTTTGCTCGGCGAAATTCACGGTGTGGCTATTTTGTCCAACCGATCAGTGGCCGAGCCATCTCCGCTCGGCAGAACGGCAATGTTGGCAGTATAGTCAACTCACAAGGCGAGCCGATTTTTGCTCGGCCTAATCGACGTATTGGAATCTTATAATTGTGCGAACTTGCCCAAACCGAGCAGGTTTCGCTCGGCCGAGTTCAATGTCAGTTTGTAATTTTACAGGGGGCGAGCTGCCAGATCTGTTTGAGAGCGTTCTAGAAGATCCCACTTTCGCATATTGTGCAACTCTGCCGACCTGGCACTTGTGATTTATAAACATTTAAACAAAGAAATTGGTATACATGCGACCGAACAAAAGTAGGCACTGAGCGAGCAAAAAGTCAAAATTTCATTGATAGAAGAAATTTAGTACAACTAGGGGGACATAGCCCGGTTACACAAAAAAAAAAAAAAAAAAAAAAAAGGGGGGAAATCTTTAGTCCAGTCCAAGGTTTTGCTCGGAGGTCTCCTGCGTCTGCTCGGCAGCGTCGACAGTTTGCTCGGGCAAGCTTTCCTCGGCTTCATTGTCAGTGCCTTCCACCGTGACAACCTCCCGATCAATCACCTCGTCTTCAGCATTTGGAGATGCTTCGGATGGAGTTTGCTCGGCCTGTTTCTCGGCGGCGGCTTCTTCCTCAGCCTCCATCCTTGCCTCCGCAATGAGTCGGTTTTGTTCGGCCCTGGAGTAGGCCTGCATGTAGACCGGGATATAAGCAGGGGATGGATTGATGAACATGTCAGAATCCTGACCAAGTCCAACTTTCTCCACGGCCGCCTTCCAGCCGCACTGGAAAAAGATGTCCTTGGTCGCCTGGACCTGCCGCTCGTACGTTTTTTCCCCCTGGGCATATCCCCGGTCCTCGGCGTCACTAACGGCCTTGTCCCTCTCTTCTTTATGGGCGTCGCGCAGCTTTCGGAGCTCGGCGAGATACCGAGCTTTAGTCGATTTCACGGCTCCCTGTTTGTCCTCGTCAGCTCGGCCGACTTTTTCGAGCAGGGTATCTCGCTCCGCCGTCACTGCTTCTTGCGCGGCCTTCAGTCTTGCTATCTCGCCCTTTTGGGCTTTGTTCTCCGCGATGGCATCGCGCAGGCTCTGCCGCACTTTGATCATGCGGTCGTGGGCAAGGTAAGTCTTTTGCGCGGCCTGCAAACAAATAACACAGTATTAGCATTCAAAAACCGAGCGACAACCGAGCAAACAGTTCAGGAAAAAATGAAAGGACCTACCAGCACAATCGATTTCGACGCCGAGCGGAGGACCTTTAGGTCGGACAGTTCGTCGTGTTTTTTCATGTCCGCTGGAAGGATCAGCCCCTTGGTCATGTTGAAACCGAGGGTATAATCCTTATCTGCGTAGACGGAATCCTCGGCCGAAACTGGACGGCCTTGATAGACGAACTCGGGCGCCCAGACCAGGGGGTTGGCTGGGCCCTTGCCCTTGGATCGACCGGCCGGGGGTTGCTCGGTCTGGCACCCAGTTCGGTGGAGGCAACTTCAGTTGAATCTTCATCAAGGAGGTTTTGCCCGGTTTTTTCCTTCCTTAATCTTTTCCTCGACCGGCCAGCCTGTTGTTCGCTGGCAAGTGCAAGAACAGCCCCTTCTGTTTGACCGGCTGGGACCGTGGACGTTCCCCCGGTCGCTTCTGGGGACTGGGACTCCCCCTCCTCCCCGGTTATCATGGATTTAATGGCCCTGATTTTTGCCATTTCCTGCTCGGCTGTGAGGGGAACTAGTCTGATCGGTGGTAGGCTCGGATCGGGTTCAGGGGAAGGGGCGCGGAGGAAGTCGGTCACGCGGCTTTTGCGCGGTGCCTAGTAGTGATATGTTTGTTCGAAACCGAGCAGTTTTGAGGCTTCTCTCTCTTCCTCGGGGTGACGAAGCAGAGCTCGGATCGCTTCTGGGTTGGCCTGATGATAGTCCGCTGCCAAGTGTCTATCTGCAAGAGGAAGACAAGTGTTAGACCGGTGCAAAATAATAAAGAAATTGACGCGTTATAAAGATAGCATGGTGAGCCGGGCTACTCACCAGCATGGCCGAAGTCTTTCCTAATGTACCAGCCCGGTATGGGCGCCTCGGTGTCCTCGTAATTACCGGACACCCAGAGGAAGTCGTCATCATTTGTTTCTTTGTCGGGGTTGCCCTCTATAAGTTTTGCTCGGCCCTTCTTCACTTTAAGGTACCAGCAGAGCCCGCTCTTATTCCTACTTAAGCTATACTGATGAAAAATCTCAGCAAGATTGAGATTCAGACCGAGCCTGCGGTTTAGCTCGGCGACCCCATTTATTATCTTGTATGTGTTATTTGAAACTTGGCTCGGGCAAAGCCTTGTCTGCCTTAAAAATTCGCAGAGCAAGGGCTGGACCGGGAAGCGGACGCCTCCCTCTACTATGGAAACGACCGTGAAGGGGCACCGGTCTAGATCCCCCCAAGGGGTGTCTCCCTTTTTGGCGAGCTCTAGGATGACGTCGTCAGGAATTTTGTACTCCTTTCGGAACTCCGCCATCGCATTGGGCGAACTGACCATGAACTGGTACTTCCCCATTACTTCGGTTTTATTTGGTTTGGTATGTATCTCGGTCAAAAATGTTGGTGTGGTTGCTCGGTCTTTGAGCTCCACCAATTATAATGCTGGACTGGCTTGGTCGGTCCTATTTGTTCTGCATGATGAAAAATAAGGCCAAGGGTTAGCACGGCAGATATTGCGCGGCTCCTAATAGGAAATAGCTCGGGAAAGGATTTGGTGTTCTGACCAACGAGTCTCAGCTCGGTTTAACTACGTGTGTGCCTAAGCCTCCTAATCCAGTTCTAGCTCGGTTAAGGCTGCGTGCGGGATCTAGTTGATCCTTCAGCTCGATCGAGGTTTTGGGCGGGGGTTTCATTGTCGTAGTTTGGTCCACTCAACTCGCCGATCTAGTGGGGAATTCAGCTCGGTTGCAGCTTCAGCGAGGAGTCACAAACAGTTTCTACTCGGTTACTGTTCTACCTACGGATCTAAATGAGCATTTTGCTCGGTTCAGCCCAGATTCGGAGTGTTCATATCAAATGCAAAGGGTTTGCTTAGAGGTTTCATGGATCGAGGGGCACGAAGACCCCCCACTCCACCAGTTCCAGTTTTCCTAGTGTGTGCAGGTGTTAAGACCACAGAAGAACAACCAAAAGCAAGCACGAAGAACAGTGGAACAGTAGTCCAAAAATGAAGAACTGGAAAAGTGAAATGCAATGGAAAAAAAGGGGGGAAACTCACTAGTAAACGAGGACGAAGCGAAGCCCTATCCCTCTGAAGCTCGACTGCAGCGGCGACAACGGAAACTGGAGCTCGAAAATAGCAAAAATAGAGAAGTTGCAAGAGTTTGGAGGCTAGGGTTTGGAGTTGAAGAAGAAGGTGAAGTATGAAAGGTTTGAACCCTTCGAATAGGGTTTATTGGTGGGGGGAAAACCCAAACGGCGCGGCCGTTTGAAATTCGGCCCGTGGGAGACAGCTGGCTGCACGACCCAACGAGGCGAGGCCACGTGGCACTGCAAAAGCGGCTGTCAGTACGGTTGTACGACCTTTGATGGGACTGCGGAGGTGACGGCCGCGCAGTTGTGACAGCTCGGCGACAGATGGGCCCCCAATTACACTCGGCTTGGTGATGGCACCGCTTAACCGCGGCTAGGCGATAGACGTTTCCCCAATCCAGCTCGGCCTAGCAAGAGCGCAACTTAACCTAAGCTCGGACACAGTGGTAACCCCAATCACGACCAGCTCGGATGGGGTTAAGGGGCAATTGAGAGGGGAGATTCGCACCGGTTAGTACGACCGAGCAAAGATGACGTCAGGCGTCACGGACTTCACGGCGGGGTTGGAACGGCCGAGCAGGAAGGCTTGCGCGGTGGAAGGTGCTGACCGGTCAAACATCTTGTTGTAGCCGAGCTGTGGATTGCTCGTGCCGGGTGAACCTCGCAGTGACGAACATTAACTGAGCTGAAGGATTACCCCGGCTACACTGAGGATGCGGCGAGGCCGGTATGCCTCCGATCATCCAGCCGAGATGAGGCAGTTGCGGTGACCGAGATATGAGGAAGAACGGTTGGAGGCCGGCATGCCTCGCGGCCAGGTGGTCCGGTTGAACCAATCGAGAGTAGTTCGGCCAAGGTGGGAAGGCTTTCGCCCAAGTCACAGGTCGGTGACACGTAGCGCGGTTAAGTGCATGTGATGGCAATTTCCCACGAGTGCTAGGCCGGTTGTGGTACTCCGGTTATGTGTGCCACCAGGGCCAATGGCGCGAAGGAAAGGACATCTGCTCCACGCATGCCACAATACCGTTGGGCAGTTCTGCGTGTACTGGTGGGAGGATTAAGCCTTTACACGTGTAAGATGGTGAGAGGCGAGCACTGCCACCTGTCCAGGGAAGGACAGCAGAGGTAGTGCGCGCACAATCTCGAGGCTGCATGGCCAGCCTAGAAATATGAAGGAAGACGAGCGTAAGAGGTAAGCCAATCGACTCCTCCACAATCACTCTCTCTCTCTTAATCTTCTTCCTCCTCAAGTGGACTGACTTGATCGTCGGAGGGTCTTTCCGGCACACCACCGCCGGGCAGCTCACCATCTTGTGTTGCAGAGATAGACGCCGTCGCCAGAAGCTTAACGTTCAAGGCATACGGAAAGCAAAGGATATTACGCCCCCGTACAGTCGTCATTTTTATGATAATTCTGTATAAATTTTTTGTTTGTATATTTATCATCACTCACATTAAAATCAATCACAAAACTAGATATAATGTTTTTCATATGAAGTAGGTTCCATATTTTTGTGAATTCTATGTCTATATAAGAGAGTTGTATTCTATCCTGTAATTTATATTTGTGCAAATGGAAGAATTGCAACAAAGTCTACCTCCTCTTCTTTGTAGAGAGAGCAAATTACAGATACTCTCCATTAAATGCTACTGCACCATCTCCACACCCCTTGCATTAACTGCTCGCTGCCTTAAATTTCAATTTTTAGACCCTTTTTTTTGGGGGGAAAAGTTAGGAATCATGAAAATTTTGTTATGAAAATGATCATGAAAAATTTATGATCCTTAGATTACCTTGATTAGTGTGTAGTGCTTTATTCTAAGTGTAATCCAAGGGTCACAAAGCTTTCATAATTATTTTCATGATAAAATTTTCATAATACCTAGCATTACTGTTTTTTGGGGGGGAAAATTTCAGTGTAGTAGTGTAAGTTTTGAAAAATAATTATAAATAAATGATGCTTTTCCATCAAAGTCACAAACTTTTCCATCAATATGTAATTTTTTCTGAAAATATGATGATTTTTTCAAAAAAAAAATCCCTTTTTTCCCCTTCTCTTTACCACCACTCTCTCTCTTTATCGCGATTCTCTTCCTTTCTCTTCTTATCCCCACTGGCTGTATAACACCTTTTCAGCGTCACTTTCTTTCTCATCCTCATCTCTCTATCTACACTCCTTGGCTGCTTCTTACCCCCTCCACTGCCTCAGGTCCACAACAACCCCTATAAAAGGCCACCGCCCCCCTCATAAACCACACCAACATTTCCTTTCTCAATATCTCTGAGTTGCTCTCTTCAACTAGAGACTCCCTAATACAGTCCCTTCCCTTTCTTAATAAGCTCTCTTCAAGAGATCTTTAAGAGCTCTTCTGTCATAGTCTAGCCTTTCAGTACTTGTACGTACACACTTCCCTTGTTTAACCAATCTCTCTTCCCAGTTTCATGGTTTTACAATACCTCCATTGTTGTTCTCATTTCATTATTCAATACTTCCGAATTATCAACTCATCACCTTGATGAAATTGACTCATTTTGATGAGTTGAATGGCAGGCAAGGTGGTACTTTTGAATTACTCGAGAGTACCATGTGCATACGCCATGCTAATGTTACGGAAGTATTAAAAAAAATTTCTAGGGCTCACTCAGTTATAAAAATAGCAATCAACTCTATTGTTTTTTTAACTAAATAAAGGAAAAAACATTAAGTCCATTTAGCATCTTCAGAGATACAGATATGTCGATATCTATATGTATATACATAATCTGTTATGTACTACTGATGAGTTTTTATATCTATTGTTTCGAGTATTTCGGGGGTAAAACATGTCAAACAGATTCATGAATCCAACGATGACTATTGGAAGTAGCAGCAACCGTGCCCCAAAAATTGGATCTTCTTCTGGTGTTAATCTTGAACAGGTCCTTTTGCTAACTCTTTATTTTCACTATATTTTTTCTTTTTTCTTTATTTGTCTAATTTGTGATTTACTGTTACAGGTACTATATATCAGCTCATATCAGACAATATTAATTGATCCATCTATGTTAAAAATCTAAAATAAAATATCCTTAGATCAATTTTCATGATTTCTAGACCTCCTTTATGACCGATTAATTTTTGACTCGTTTAATTTGATAACAGCAATAGTAGAGGGTTATAATTTTTGTGACTAAAATAGTTTGAAATTGTCAAAACAAGGTCGTTTTGAGTACAAAATAACATCAAAATTGTCAAAACGATATCTTTTTAACAATTTTAAGCCATTTAAATTATAAAAATTATAACCCTCAAACATTTTTCATTTGATAATTTGAATTGGCTGAGGAGGGCTTTTTATAAAGTCATTTTGACTTTTTTTCCAAGAAAAAATCCTTCTCGATTGCCGGAAAGCTCTGTGAGAGAGAGATATTCCATCGCTACAAAAATTCTGGTCAGCCGCTTTCTTATATCAGTTTCTTTCTTTCATTCTTTTAATTTCAACAAGTGGGTTTTTTTTCCTGTACAAAAAAAAAAAAAAAAAAAAAAAGAAGAAAAAGAAAAAAAACAAACTGTGGGTTTTCTTGGAGAGAATAGAAACAAACAAAACACCTTTTCACACTATTTGATTTCTAAAAAAATGATATCATCGCAGATATTGGACATATATAGAAGCAAACAAAGAATTGGCATATGCGAACGAAATTTTCAAAGTAATGTTGGAAATACAAACACTAAATATAAAATAAAACATATATGTTATATATGAAATGAGATTTATATGTTGCGGGACTTATACGTAGGATCCACTCTATATAAGATATATGTGTCTTATTCTGTATTTAGTAATTGTGTTTTAAATTTTTTCAAATTTTAAAGCAGGTACATTTTTTAGAAGTTTTGTTTGTTGATATTGAATTTTATATTGGAATTTTGTGTTTTATATTTTTATTTTATTTCTTGATGTTTAATAATCTTAAATTAATAATTATTTTAGTCCCCTAAAAAAAAAAACATAAAAAATTTAGATTCCAATTGCATAAATAACTTTCTTATCATATTTTATTTATCATGTGATATATTATCATTATATTGATAGAATAAGTCTCATCACTCATATTATTATCAATATAATATTAACACATCACATATAAAAATGGAAAGTTATCACTATAACTAAAAAAATGTTTTTAAATTAATTATATTTGTTATAAATATTAACATGTAAGATTCTAAACTTTTTTTTTATAATTTTGTAAATAATTTTTTCATGTACCACTGACAACTAATTGCTCTTATAAAAATTCAAAATATAATAAGACAATATAATCATTGTAATATTATTGTCATACTATTTAAATCAATGAAAAAAACAAATTAATTACACAAACTGTTTATTTTATATGATATTCATAAAATAAAAAAATAATAATTACACAAACTATTCATTTTAGGGAAAATTATTGATAAATTCCATTTAGAAGTGTTTTAACCCAAGAAGTCCATGAAGGAATTTTTTAACTCATTTAGTCCCATGTATGTATAGTTTTATTCCATAAAATCCTTTTTCTTGATTTACACTATTTTCTTGAACACTTATGCCCTTATATTTAATGTTGATATCCTTATAAATATTTTTTGAACGGTTAACAATTTTATGATGTGAACATTCATATTTTAAAATTCACATTGGTAGGAATGTAAAATTGGCCCGTGGGCGGCCCGAAACCCGTCTGCGAGCCGGGGCGGGCCTGGCCCGTTGACAATGTGAATATTCACATTGACATGTTAACATTCACATTAATAAGAGTGTAAAATTGGTCCGCGGCCCATGGGTGGCCAAAAGCCCGCCCGCGGCCCGGGGCGGGCCCGACCCGTTGACAATGTGAATATTCATATTGACATGTTAACATTCACATTGATAAGAGTATAAAATTGACCAGCGTCCCGTGGGCGGCCAAAATCCTGCCCGCGGCTCGGGGCGGTCCTAGCGCGGCCCAGGGCGGGTTGACAATGTGAATATTCACATTAACATGTTAACATTCACATTGATAGGAGTATAAAATTAGCCCACGCCCCGTGGCTGCCCGAAACCCGCCCACGGCCCGTGGGCGGCCAGGGGCGGGCCCGGTCGGTTGACAATGTGAATATTCACATTGACATGTTAATATTCACATTGATAAGAGTATAAAATTGGCCCGCACCCCGTGGCAGCCCAAAACCCGCCCACGGCCCGTAGGCAGCCCGAGGCCGGCCCGGCCCGGCCTGTTGACAATGTGAATATTCACATTGACATATTAACATTTACATTGATAAGAGTATAAAATTGGCCCGTGCCCCGTGGCTGCCCGAAACCCGCTCACAGCCCGTGGGCGGCCCGGGCCGAGCTCGGCCCGGCCTGTTGACAATGTGAATATTCACATTGACATGTTAACATTCACATTGATAAGAGTATAAAATTGGCCCGCGGCCCATGGGCGGTCAAAAGCCCGCACGCAGCCCGGGGCGGGCCCGGCCCGGCCCATTGACAATATGAATATTCACATTGACATATTAACATTCACATTAATAAGAGTATAAAATTGGCCCGCAGCCCGAGACAGGCTTGGCCCGACTCGTGACAATGTGAATATTCACATTGACATATTAACATTAACATTGATAGGAGTATAAAATTTACCCGCTGCCCGAAGCTCGCCCGCGGCCCGGGGTAGGCACGGCCCGGCCCGGCCCGGCCCGTTGACAATGTGAATATTCACATTGACATGTTAACATGCACATTGATAGGAATGTAGAATTAGCCCGCCGCCCATGGGCTGCTCGAAACCCGCCCACGGCCTGGGACAGGCTCGTTTGGGTCCAGGCCCGAGCATGTTCGAGATCCTAGGCTAGGGCCTAGGCCATCACTTTGAAGCCCGGACCGGCCAATCGGCCCGCTTAAGTCCCATTCAAGGCTCAGTCCGAGGCTCAGCCCGCCTGAGGCATAATGTCTTTTTTTATGAAAAATAATAAAATTTTGGTAAAAAAAAATTAAAAAGAATTAAAAAAAAATGGCCAAGCCCGCCCAAGTCCAGCCTAAGCTCGAGCCTAGGCGTAGGCCCACCGGCCCGACCCGAGGCTGTCGTCTTCGGGCCGCGAGCCAATTTTACACTCCTATCAATGTGAATGTTAATATGTCAATGTGAATATTCACATTGTCACGGGCCGGGCCGGGCCCACCCCGGGTAGCGGGCGGGCTTCGGGCCGCCCACGGGTCGCGGACCAATTTTACACTTCTATCAATGTGAATGTTAATATGTCAATGTGAATATTCACATTGTCACGAGCCGGACCGGGCTCGCCCCGGGCCATCCACGGGCTTCGGGCCGCCCATGGGACGCGAGTCAATTTTACACTCTTATCAATGTGAATGTTAACATGTCAATGTGAATATTCACATTATCAACAGGCCGGACCCGTCCCGGCAACGGGTGGGCTTCGGGCCGCCCACAGGCCGCGGGCCAATTTTACAGTCCTATCAATGTAAATGTTAATATGTCAATGTGAATATTCACATTGTCACGATCCAGACCGGGCTCGCCCCGGGCCGCCCACAGGCCGCGGGCTAATTTTACACTCCTATCAATGTGAATGTTAACATGTCAATGTGAATATTCACATTGTACATGGGTCGGGCCCCTACACATTGACGATATGAACATTCACATTGATGGTGTGAACATTCACATTAGGGGTATTTTGGTAATTATGTCACCCATAGGACTTATTGAAACATAAAAAAATAAAATGAACTAAATAGAACATAAGTAGATGAAAAGAGTATTTTGGTCTTCTTATTTCAAATAGGACCTAATGGAATAGTCAAAAAGAATATGGATCGGATGGAACATAAGTAATTAAAGTTGGATTTATGGAAAAAGCTCCCTTCATTTTATACGACATTTATTAATAATAATAATAATATGATGAGGCTAACATGATGGACGTCCAGCATTACCCAGAGGAGGTAAATGAAAACACAGGAGAACAAGAAGCTGATCTCAGAAGGATGAGCGAAGAGGAAGTGGAAAGTAAATTTGGCGGCAACGATAACAACCAGGAAGGCGGCTACGACGAGGATCAAGGAGAATCCAACCACCTGCGCAAGAAAAGGCGGTATCAACGGCATACCCATGTCCAGATTCAAGAAATGGAAAAGTAAGAACTCAAACCAACAACATCACACACATTTAACATTACTCTTTGTTCAATTCATCTTCATTAAAAGCATTTTTTATTTTATTTTATGAGTTGTTTTCCTTAATTTTTGTTCATTTTTGGTTTTGTTGTGTGTGTGTTTGGTCTTAGTTTCTTCAAGGAGTACCCACACTCTAATGATAAGCAAAGGAAGGTGCTGAGTAGGGAATTGGGGTTAGAACCTTTGCAAATCAAGTTTTGGTTTCAAAACAAACGCACCCAAATTAAGGTGAAATGTTTTCTTTTATCTTGCATATTTTTTTAGGACAAATTTTTTTTTTTTTTTTCTTTTATCGGCAAAGGAAATCTTTATTGATGGAAGCATACAAAGTATGATACAATGCATCAATAAAGAAGAGTTTGGAGCTAACACAAAACTCTAAACGCCAGTTGGTAAGGAACCAACAGACCAGAGATCGAAAGAAGCATAAGACCAACAGACAACACAAAAAGAACACCAAAAGTAGATTTGCAATAGAGGCACAAACACAACATTTCACCCCAAAGCTCCAAAAACAAAAACTGCAGAGCATTCGGACAAAACTGGCGCAGTCCAAGAACATAGCATTTACCAAGAACACAGTATTCACACAGCAACCATCACCACAAATAGAGCATTCAGTAATTCAACACAAAAATGCAGAGCTTCACCCAAAGCTAACACAGTCGTAGAACAATAGCACAGCACCAGCTCACACAGCAGCATTCGCATATCTACCAATGTTTTGAAACTCGGACCGGTGAGTGAACCGGAAAAGTGATCGGGTGGACGGGTCACTGGTTCAACCGTCGGGTCAAACCGGTCGAACCGTGACGTCATAATTACGTAATAAATATATTAAAAATATATATATATTAAAATATAAATAAAAAAAATAAAATAAAAAATTTAAATTCAACAAAATAATAAAATTTTAAAATATCACCCAAATATCAAGAGTTGTGTAATTTATCTTTTTATATTTGTATAATAGTACATACTTCTAGATGATGATGAAAGGATCGAGACAGAAATACTGCTCCTTTGATTGCCAAGCATTATAAAAGTCAAAAGCTAAGGGACCATATGCATGCACCTATCTCTGCTGGAATCAAAAAAAAGAAGACTTGAATAAAAAAACAAAAAAGGTCCTCGTCTCTGCACTCTCTCTCTCTCTCTCTAGCTACCACGGTGAAAGGAAAGGAAGAGAAATGTCTTGTGGAATGGACAGAGGGTTATGCAAAGATAGAGGAAGAGAAAGGTGCCGTGAATGGAAGAGAGGATTACACACAAGATGGGACTGTGGATCTCAAGGGTAGACCAGTCTTCAGATCAAAAATTGGGAGATGGACTGCCTGTTCCTCCATTGTTGGTAAAGTATCCCTATCTATGCACACCCCACCCTTTGTGCTCACCTCACTGCCGGATTTGTTTCCTCCATAACTTCCGTTGACCACCAGAATTCTGCAGAGAGAGAGTGAGATTTCAGGCCAACAAACCCGCCCGGTTCCTCGTTAACCCGTCCGGGTCACTGGGTTTGCCGGTTGAACCGGCGGGCCATCCGGTTCTCTCATTTAAGAAGGGTTTTGAGCCTCCTCCGGGTTTACAGGGTTGGCCGGACCGGAACCAGGCCTGGTTCCCGGTTCGACCGGCCGGTCCGGTCCGGTCCGGGTTTGAAAACCTTGATATCTACCACAAACCCACCCAAGCACTTTCTAATTTGCCTCAAATTAATAATAAAATCCTGCACTGAAAAATAGAAATCTGTAAGATGTGATTGTACCCAAAAAACAATCATATACTTGATTAAATCACAGAGATCCTCCAAATTTGAGATGGTTGCTCTAAACACACAATCATTTCTGCACTTCCATATTGAGCACATCACTACTAATGGAATTACTCCTCAAATCTTCCTTTCTATCTTCTTTAACTTCCCCCCTGCCCACCACAGAAGAAGACTCTTCACAGAGCCTGGTATAACAGCTTGGATATCCCACCATTTCAGCATTTCAGCCCAAATCTTCCACACAAAGGGACACCAAATTAGTACATGGTTCACTGATTCACTACCACTACCACTGCCACAGAACACACAAGCTGTGGAGGCACTTTGATTGACCACACCCAGTTTTTGTAAAAACTCCTTGGTCTTCACTCTCCTTTTCCAAGCAAACCAACCAAAACCTGCACCTTAGGAGGGATGTACTTAAGCCATATCAGTTTAGTTATACTCAAAGTGGCACCTGCATTATCCACAACAAACTTATTCAAATCTGCTACATTTAGAACCCCAGAAGAAGAGGCTGACCAAACAAGATGGTCAGGACACTCTGGACACAGAGCAGGAGTTGCCAGCAGTATATTAATTAGCCTATCCAGCTCCAGCTTCTCCCATTCATATAACTCCCTTCTAAAAGCAAGGGACCAACCACCAGCTATGGTTTTCTTTTTAACCATAACTCTCAAGGACTCCTTTTTTTTCCATAGACAACCTATACAAAGTTCGGAATTCATCCTTCAAGCAAGCAAATTGGCACCATGTATCAGACCAAAATCTGATCCTCACCCCATCCCCTACCTTCAAATGGAAGTTATTCAAATAAAACTCTTTTAGGCTATTACACTGTTCAGCAACAGAGATGATCCATTTCCAAACTACAGAGTAGCTATTGGATGGAATGAGTGATGGAATCCAACCACCTATCTCCATCTTATATTTGCTGCAAATAACTCTTTTCCATAAAGCATCCTTTTCACTACCAAACCTCCACCACCATTTGATTAGCAAACACTTGTTCACATCCCTCAACTTCCTAATGCCCAAACTACCTTGATCCATTCTTTTAGACAAGTCCTCCCATTTGATCATATGGATTTTCCTTTTCAGTTCAGAATCACCCCATAAGAAAGTAGCTTGAAGCTTCTCCAACTCTGAAGTAACCCATTCAGGCATCTTAAACAATGATAAGTAAAACATCGGCAAGGCTGAAGTTACTGCTTTAACAAGTGTTAGCCTCCCCGCAAAAGACAACATCTTCCTCTTCCAACCAGCCAGCTTGCTTTTAACTTTATCCACTACTGGTTTCCAAGTGGCCTTCTTTCTTGGATTAGCTCCTAATGGCAGCCATAGATAACTGAGTGGCAATGATTTAATTTTGCAATTTAGAACTGCAGCCATATCATTCATCATTTCCATAGAAACACCCACACCACATACAACACTCTTGTGAAAGTTTATTTTCAGGCCAGACAAGATGTCGAAGTACCTTAGCACCCTTTTCAACTTCCTCACCTCCTCCACTTCAGCTTCACAGAATAAAAGCGAGTCATCTGCAAACTGTAAATGAGTTAACAACACACCCTCACAGCCTACCTTAACCCCTTTAATTAGGTTTAGCTCACAAGCTCTGCTCAACAACATATGTAAACCTTCTGCTACTAGATTAAACAGAAAAAGGGAACAGTGGGTCACCTTGTCTTAGAACTTTTTGAGGGCTAAACTCTTCAGTAGGAGATTCGTTGATGAGCACTAAGACTCTTGCAGTTGTTCTACACTCCTTCATCCAATTGATCCACTTAGCTCCAAACCCAAACTTAGAAAACATAGAGAAAAGAAAGTCCCAATTAATGGAATCATATGCCTTTTCAAAATCCAACTGAATAAGCACTCCCTTCTTCTTGGCTTTCTTCCATCCCTCAACAACCTCATTAGCAATAAGCACTCAATCTAGAATATTTCTTCCACTTAAGAATGCAGACTAAGGCTCACTAATGATATGTGGCATAACAAATTTCAGTTTATTTGCCAAAAGTTTTACTATGATTTTGTAAATTGAGCCCACCAAACTTATAGGTCTATAATCAGATAGTCCTGTTGGATTATCCCTCTTAGGAATGAGGGTTATGAAAGAATTGTTTATACCTTTTACCAATTTGCCATTCCTATGAAATTCTTTCACAAAATTAATAACCTCACCCTTCATGACCTTCCAAAACTTCTGAAAACACAGCAAATTAAAACCATCAGGTCCTGGTGCTTTATTCCCATCACAATTCATCACTGTTGATTTGATCTCTGCTTCTGTAAATTCTATTTCTAACAGTCCAAACCTCACCCTACCTTCTACTGATGGAAAATGACCCCCTAACTTAGGTCTTACTGGCTAGAGCTCTGTGTACTGATTTTTAAAGTATTCAAACACCTTACTCTTCACTTGCCTCGGATCTTCAAACACCACATCCCCTTCTGTAATAGAATTTATTTCATTTCTTGTTGTTCTACACTTTGTTACTACATGAAAAAAATCTTGTATTCTTGTCCCCTTTCATCGCCCAGTTAAGCCTAGACTTTTGCAGCCATAATCATTCCACCATCCTACTCAATCTCCACATTTCAGCTCTAGCTTTACTTCTCCTTAATTTTTTCTCCCCATCAAGGTCTCTAACCTCAACCAGAAGATCAAAGCTATGAAGTTCAACCTCTACAGTCTTCAATTTGTTTAAAACATTTCCAAAAACCTCCACATTCCAACTTTTAAGGCCACTTTTCAAGATCTTCAACTTCTGAATCAGAATAAACCCAACCCAACCTACAACACTGGACTCTTTCCACTTTAACTCCCAGGAACTCTGAAAATTTTTGTGCAAGAACCAAGCATTTAGAACTTTTGGACCCTAGTCCCTTTCATCCTCCATCATAAGGAGAGGGCAGTGATCAGAAACCAGTCTAGGTAAACCCCATAGCTTAAGGTTGAACATCTCAAGCCATTTTGGGTCTACTAAAATTCTATCTATTTTGCTCCACTTCTCACCAGCATATGAATTGCACCAAGTGAATCTTCTCCCAAGTAGTGGTAAATCAAATACCTCACACTTATCAATAAACTCATTAAATTCTTTCATGCCTCTATCTCTCCTAGAACACCCTTTCTTATCCCCAATCTGCCTAATCTCATTGAAATTTCCTTCTAAGCAGCAGGGATTATGGAATTCCTTCTTCAATTTCAATAGACAATTCCACAGATTCCCTCTTGAGCCCACATCATTAAGTGCATAAATGTTTAGAATAGCACAATTAAAATGGCTAAAGAGGGTACCTGATAATAAAATAAATCTTCTATTACTACAGCATTCCTTTGCTTGGAAGACATCTAAGTCCCAGGTGCACAGTAATCCCCCTGCAGAGACTACAGCATCCACCACCATAAACTCCATTTTATCCCTAACCCACACAGATCTAACTTCATCCTCTGTTAATTTTGACTTTTTTATTTCTTGGAACAAAGAAATATCTACATTCCTGTCCTCTAGGAGCTTCTTTACTTTGCCTCTCTTCTCCTTCCTCCCCAACCCTCTAACATTCCATGAAAGAATCTTCATAATTAACCATGATTACTCCTATACATCCTCCCAGCTTGTGTTCTTTAGACCCCAACTCTCACCTCCCTTTCAATATGTTCCTTGTCCTTCAATTCAAGGTCCACTATTTTCTTCAACACTTCAGCTCTCTTTCCATTGAACTGTACACCGAGAACTTCTCCCATTTTTAGAGTTGCTTCAGCTTCATTCAAGATAACCCTCCCTTTATCAACTCCACCCTCTATTGATGCAGATAGGAACATTGTCGCTACTGCTGCCCTCCAGACTGCAGCCCTAGGCAGTGCTTTACTTGTTGAGGCACCTCTGCTCCCATACTTCCTCATTAGCTTGAAGGATCTTTTCCTTAGAAAATTCTGGTTAGATTTTTTTCTACTGCTGATCTTTTTCTTCCCCTTTCTAAGCCTTGAATGTCTACTATTGGGTTCCTTCTCATGGGCTTCAGAGAGGCTTCACACTCTCCCACCTGACCCGACTTCATCAGACTTATTTCTTGGAATTAACTCCTGCTGGCCCAGCCCAGTTTGTGATTTGTAAAGCCCACCCACCTGCTTTAGTGTATTGTTCTAGCCCAGAATCACTTCAATATTCACACCAAACCTTTCTAGGCTTGACCCACCTAAACTTCTAACATAACCTGGCATATACACTTGATTTTCCAAGCTCTGACTGACAACCGTCTCCTCTGTTGAGTCGATCCTCTGGTTTCACACTTCCATCATTTTGTTTTTGTTGCACTTCCATCATTTTAGGACAACTTTTGGCATAAAAAGAAGATAGAAGTCCAAATATATATATATACATATGTTTAAAAAGTGACGTTAAATAATAGTGTGAATTTAAATTGAACCAATTTACATGATCGTGGACTTATTTTGGTTTTAGTAATCTAAATCACTTAATTTATATATTATGTAAAAATTGAATTTATTAGATATCGATATATCATTTTATATTTGTATTAAAAAAATGGGCCGTTTGTTTTCAAAATCATACTTTTTGTCTATTTTTTTAGAAGAAAAATGTAATTTAATAATGTAATTGTCAATATTCAATATAATTAATTTTTTATATAAATGATATGCTCCATAAGTTATACGAGTTAAATGGGTCAAATCAAATTATTAAAATGGGCCAAGAGTGGGCTCATAACCATGTAAACTGGACCATTCAGTCCAAAAAGTGGCCTGGAGGCAAGTTTGATTCATTTAAATTTAATTTGATACGAGTCACTTAATAATTGATCGACACGATACTCTTTGGATAATTTATTTTTTTCTGCAAGTCCATTCTACTTAACAAGAACTCTTGGACTACCATTAACGTGCAAAGAATTAAGTCTTGTGACAAGCAAGACAATCCTCCCTAGGCTACACTTTCAACCTACTGAAAAATTAAATTAAATATGGGTTCAAATTAGTTGGCTAGACTTGTATTTTCAAACTTTCAATTTTAATTTTAATGTTTTGGTGACATTGTAACTCACATAGATGAGAAACGAGCGCATCGAGAACACACAGCTTCGAAACAACAATGAGAAGCTTCGGGCTGAAAACATCCTATACAAGGAAGCCTTGAGCAACTCCTTCCGCCCTAGTTGTGGAAGCCAAGCTGATTTAGGCCATATATCACTCGAGGAATATAATCTTCGTCTTGAGAATGCTCGCTTACAGAAAGAAGTACTAACACCCCACCCTCTTTTTTTTTTTTTTTTTTTTGTCATTTTAATCAACAATTTTCATAAATCTTTGTTACAAGTTTTGTTTTCTACCGGTTTTAGGTCGACAAGATGTCAACTATAGCAGCAAATTATGTAGGCAAGCCCTTGTTGGACCAAGTCATGTCGCCTCCACTCAGTCCAGGTTCTTTTGAAAATGAGGTTTTGGGCAGGCAGCCAAGTGCTGGAGAAGGGGAGTTATTGTTAAGTGCACCAGGAGACCTATTTGGGTCAAATTGTGGACCTACTTCTGAGCATTATGAGAAGCAGATGATTTTTAAGATGGCAGTGACCGCCATGGAAGAATTTACTGTGACGGTCCAGATTGGCAATCCATTGTGGATACCGGGCATTGAGAGCAACAGTTTTGTGCTGAATGAAGATGAGTACTTAAGGATGTTTCCCAGAGCAGTCGGGCTTAAGGCTCCAGGTTTCAAACGTGAAGCTTCCCGTGGAGCTGCTATTGTTCTAATGCCCAGCATCAACATTGTTGAAATTCTCATGGATGAGGTAACCCTATGTATATATATGTTTTTTATTTTATTTTATTTTTTTTATTAATGTAAAAAACTTTTTTTTGTGATCGATATTTGGATTGATTCTCACCCTTTGTTTTGTGATGATTAGGAGAAATGGTCGAATTTTTTTTCTGTCATCGTCGCAAGAGGTGTGAACATTGAAACACTATCAGCAGGAGTACAAGACTTAAATGGAGCCTTGAAAGTGATAACATTTGCGTTTCATTTCTCTTTCGCTATTTTATAAATATTGGAATGTGATCAATTGAATTGTTGGTAATATAACACTAGAGTTCAATAAAGCAAGCCCCAAGATGTACACAAAATATTCTTTGTATTGATAAATTTGCTTCTCAGTGCATAGCTTTGTACTCAATTTTTTGATTTCCCAGATGAGTGGTGAATTCCAAGTGCTTTCACCGCAAGTCCCGGCTAGGGTGTTTAATTTCATGAGGTACTGTAAGCAACATGGCGATGGGTCATGGGCAGTGGTGGATGCTTCGGTGGAAAGTTTGCGCCCTAGTCTATTGGTGAAGAATCGAAGAAGGCCATCTGGTTGTTTGATTCAAGATCTGCCTAATGGATACACAACGGTGAAAAACTTAAATAAATTTCAGTATACATGGTGACAAATAAAACTGCATTACCAAATGATTTAATTCGACTTTAGTACTAGTTCACTAACTTTGAGTCTCTCTCTCTCTCTCTCTCTCTCTCTCCAAATGTTGTAGGTTACGTGGATAGAGCATGTCGAAGTGGATGACAGAGGTGTTAGTAACATATACAGGCCACTCGTCAATTGTGGTCTTGCATTTGGGGCGAAACGCTGGCTTTCTACTCTTAACAGGCAATCCGAACACCTTGCAATACTTCAGCCAACCAATCTTTCTCCTAGCGATGTTGGTAAGAATGGTGATTATGATCACCCAACTTCGAACTCATATAATCACACGATAAATTTCTTGACAAGAAAGAACAGGGCTAGCTAATTCATTTAATTTTATCTCTGTTGTTATTACAAAGCGATTACTTCTGTACAAGGAAAGAAGAGTATGATGGAACTGGCTGAGAGAATGGTCATCAGCTTTTGTGGTGGAGTGGGTGCATCCGCTACTCACACATGGACGACATTAGCTGGAAGCGGTGCTGATGACATAAGGGTCATGACCCGAAGGAGCATTGGCGATCGAGGCTGCCCACCTGGCATTGCTCTAAGTGCTGTAACTTCTTTCTGGCTTCCTGCTCCAGTGAAAGAAGTGTTTGATTTCCTTCGCGATGCTCACCATCGGAATGAGGTATCAATCAATTGAACATCTTGCTGGTTTGATTTGGAATTGAAGAATATATCTAGCACTGATCACCGCTTATTGCCTTACAATCACAGTGGGACATCCTTTCCAGTGGTGGAGTGATTCAAGAAATAGCACATATCGCTAATGGTCACAGAGCTGAAACCTGCATATCGTTATTGAGAGTCAATGTAAGTTCCATATCCAATTTATTTTCACATTGCTGAACATAACATAAAGTGATTCAAAAGTTGAAACTAATCATCTTTTGCAAATAATCTTTAGAGCGTTTTTGGAGACCAGAACAACATGCTGATACTTCAAGAAAGTAGCATTGACCCGACTGGCTCATTCGTCATTTATGCTCCTGTGGATGGTACTGCGATGAATACGGTGTTACATGGGGGAAACCCGGACAATGTGGCTCTTCTTCCGTCAGGATTCGCTGTGCTGCCAGATGGGCCAGGTCGACATGGAAGTGGCATTGGTGAGGCTAATCCTGGTGGATCTCTAGTGACAGTTTCATTTCAGATTTTGGTTGATAGTACTCCAACAGTTACCATCAGATCTGTTGCGACTGTCAACAACTTGATCACTTGCACTGTTGAAAGGATTAAGGTGGCAATGGAAAATTAAAATGTGTGAATTGCAGAGGCTATATTATGGGTAAGTTTTTTAAATTTGTGGCAATTTACACCAATTCAGTGTTCATTATTTGTTAGAAACAAATTTTTTTTTTCAACTGAGGTCACTTGAAGGTAAATCTTTATGACTACTTACTCATAATTTACTAAATATATAAGGTTTCAACTTATGTGATTTTAAGTGGTTGACTTCAAAATATTATGATTTGATCATTGAGAGCTGCATCAAACACTTTGTCACAGATTTTCAACCCAAAAACTAAATAAGGAAAAAGGAAAAAGGAGAATCCAAACATCTTCATGTATATGAAATGTGTTTAACTTAATGTTGTTTATTTAATTTATACCGCAATTATGCTTCTTTTATTTGAACTATTTGCGTAAGCTTAATCTTTTCTCTATGTGATTGCAGTAAGCGAAGAATAAGGAAAAAGAGAGAGCTGCTGGATTAATAGCTATGGGGGATGCATGAGTAGAAGTGAATATCGCACCTTGTTTGTTTATTTACAGTGTTTGGTGCATCTGAAGAAGCAACCTAGTCATTTCAGTAAACAAAGCTAAAGAGAAGAAAATAAAGACATTAGTTTATATTATGGGTTTCGTCAAAGCTTCAAGCCTTTGTACTTTCTGTTTTTTTTTTTTTTTGTGTTGGTTTAGGGTCTTCATGAGTGTGTTTTGGTCCTATGCAGCATCTTCTTCCTTCTTTTGTGTGTTTTTTAAGATTGTGTGGTTTGAATAACTTAAACCTGTGGTGAACTCTTTTTTCCATTTCTTCTTATCTTTTGTAATGGTTTTGCTATGGGTTTGTTTCACTAGGGTTGGAACTCCGCAGCAGCTTGATGGGTGTTTATTTTGGTGTTTGATTTTATTGTTTGCTGTATAAGAACAATAGGTGATGTACTTTGCTTTATCTGTATATCACTTGTAATTTTTCTCAACTTTTGAAGGAAAGTCTATACGTGGGTACCCTTTTGGGGATTTTCTCCATTTCCTCTAAATTATAAAAGGAATTTGACTTTCAGATTGCTTCCCCACTGTAGTAGTATGGTGTTGCTTCATTCATATATATTAGTCATTACTTTTTTTGTATTAAAGTTTTCACCTTACCATATATTTGTGATTCTGATAATTCATAGATATTTCTTTTATTAGCAATTTGATAAGTTGTCGGACTTGCATGCATTGCAGTCTACCCTTTCCACTCAAGTCAATGCAAAATTTATCAACCATGCCCGGTATAAAGGACTGTATAGTGTTCTTCACTATTATTCTTTTTTCTTTTTATATATTATTCAAGACATAAATAATGTCAGTGATAAATTCATTACTTATTAGAGCATGCTTTAAGAAAAGATACTATATGCATGTGCTCAATTCTCTTGTCCCGTGAATACACACACACTACAAGAAAAAACATTTTCTGTGACCAATATTTTGGTCGCGAAAAGTACCATATTTGGTCACTAAAACCTGTTCGCGACCAAAATATGTTGGTCGCGAGTTGGTCGCTAAAGCCTCGTCACAGATAGTTTTCTGCGACCAAAAAAGCCTTTGGTCGCTAAAAGTGACCATTCGCGACCAACTTTTTTGGTCGCGGAAAGTCCAATTCATATTACCCAAAAGTAAACTTTTAACGACCAAAGGTAAGTTGGTCGCCAAAAGTCAGCACCTTGACCCAAAAAATATAATTCTTTTGTGTTGCCTGGGACTTGAACTCTTGACCAAGGAGTCACCATGCACCCAATCCACTCTGCCAACAATATGCTTCTTGTTCATATTTGGAAATAAAAATATATAACCCATAAAAATTGGGTTATATATTATTTTATAAAACTTTTAATGCCTAAACAAAAAAAAAGCATGTAATTACAGTAGTATCCTTTTTTTAAAAATTTATCCCGCCATAACTTTTCGCGACCAACTTTTTTTTTTGGTCGCCAAAAGGTAATCTTCCGCGACGAAAAAATCCTTTTGGTTGCCAATAGTATACTTTCCGCGACCAACTTTTTTTTTTGGTCGCCAAAAAGTGATCTTCCGCGACCAGAAAATCCTTTTGTCGCCAATAGTATACTTTATGCGACCAACTTTTTTTTTTGGTCGCCAAAGGGTAATCTTCCGCGACCAAAAAAGCCTTTGGTCGCCAATAGTATACTTTCCGCGACCAACTTTTTTTTTTGGTCGCCAAAGGGTATACTTTCTGTGACCAACTTTTTTTTTGGTCGCCAAAAGGTGATCTTCCGCGACCAAAAAAGCCTTTGGTCGCCAAAGGGTGATTTTCCGCGATCAAAAAATTGTGGTCGCCAAAAGTTAAATTTTAGTCGCAGAAAGTGGACTATTTGCGACCAAAAAAAATAGGTGGTCGCCAAAAGTGTTTTTTCTTGTAGTGACATATATATATATAAATATAATGTTATGATTTTAAAGCATGAAATAATTGTGAAGTCCTTAATTTTTTTGACTCTGTCGTATATCGTATGTTTGGATTATGATTTTTTTTTTTCCACAATAATAATTATTTTAAATATGATCGGCAGAAAAGGTTGAAAAAATTGTGCAGTTATACACATTTTAATGTGGCACAATAAATATTAAACATTATGGAGTCCACACTTTAGTTACACTAACAACCCTTCAGACTTTAACACCGTTACCTGAATGGACTTTTTGACCACTGTGATTGTAAGGCAATGAGTGGTGATCTGCTAGATATAATCTTTAATTTAAAATCAAATTTGTAAGATATTCAATTGATTGATACCTCATTCCGATGGTGAGCATCGCGAAGGTGGGCGGCCTCTATCGCCAATGCTCCTTCGGGTCATGACCCTTATGTCATCAGCACCGCTTCTAGTTAATGTCGTCCGTGTGTGAGTAACGGATGCACACACTCCACAACAAAAGCTTATCACCATTCTCTGGGCCAGCTACATCATACTCTTCTTTCCTTTTTTTTTTTTGATCAGCAAAAAGAAGGAACCTTTATAGATGGAAAATCATTCAAGATATGAGATTACATCATACTCTTCTTTCCTTTGTACAGAAGTAATCGCTTTACAATAACAATAAAGATAAAATTAAATGAATTAGCTAGCCCTATTCAATCGATTGTTATGTCATCTCCATCTACGTTACCAGTGTTGTCCCCATTATGCCACTGTCGCTGTCACAGTTCTCGTCGCCATTATCGTCAACGATACATCTCTCTTCCTTGTCCAGTGCTGCAAAGCGCCGACCCCTTATTCCTCTTCCAGCGACTCCAACGCCACCTCTCACTGCCCTTCTTCCCCTTTCAATCCCATCTCTCTTTAGGAAACTTCAATGGGAAGTTTTGAAGTTGGGGCTTCATCAATTGGTTTGTGGATATTATTTTAGGGTTTTGATTGGGAATTTATAGCGTTTCACGCCTTGTCTCTTATGCTCCGTTTGGATGGAAGGGTTTGGTGAAAAAAAAAAAAGAAACGGTGCGGATAGAAAATCCCTCTACTTATTTTGATGGTCAAGTAAATGAGAAATACCGAGAAATGATGAAAAATAGTGAGAAAATGGTTCTTACCAAACATATGTTTTGTTTCTCACTAAAAGCGGTGAGATTTGATTAAAAAAGAATTGAGTTTAATGAAAAAAAATTAAAATATCAAAAGTATCCTTATAAAAAAAAACATAATTTATTAATATGGAAGGTTATTTTAGTAAAATAAAATATAACACTTTTTTTTTTCTTTTATTTACTCTATCTATGTGAGAAATCACATTCTCTTCTTTTTTATTATCCAAACATAAGGGTGAGAAACTAAAATCATTTTTTTTATTTTCTCACATAACTGAGAAATCACAATCATTTCTTTTCTCACATCACCTAACGATCCAAACGTAGTGTTAGGGGAAAAAAGTTGGGGTTTATTCTTGGCATCAACGTATAATTGGTCTTTAGTAGGGGAGTAAGTATATGTGCACAGAAGCCAAATAGAGAATGGAACACAGCCTTTTCATAAGGGATGGGGTCCATATGTATGGGTGGGGCCCATCTCAAGGGGTGGGGCCCATATGTATAGGTGGGCTCCACCCGCCACCCACATATGTGAGTTCCACCCCTTGTGAGAGGGTTGTGTCTCATTTTATATTTAATTTATGTGTTCCTAACATTACTGTTGGTGTAGTGGTTTATAATTGTAATTAGTATTTATTTTTTAGGATAAGTTACAAATACACTCTCCTAAAGTTTGTTTAACTTTTTGTGATTTTGAAAATTTTATCTCACCCATTGAAATTTTTAATCTCATAACAAATGACCATTTTTAGTAATAAATTATCAAATTAATTAACAGTTTTTAACGATATTATAAATATATTTCAATTAATAATTCAAATAATTTTATTACCATATAGGAGAGTAATTATAAATTTTATTTTTTCCGGTAATTCTGTTAAATAAATTTTTTTGACAATGGGGTATTTGTAATTTTTCAAATCACATGAGGCAATCCGTATTTTAAGCAAACTTTAGGGGGTGTATTTGTAATTCATCGTATTTTATACTAGTTAAAGTATGAAAAATGTATGCTCCTTATTTTACATATTTATTCATACAAACTAGTTTAAAAGAGTCTTTCAATACTCTCAAAATGTAGATAACGTACAAGAATCTTGTTAAAATAATTATTATACTAGCCAGTCTAATAGTTAACCAGCCTCTTTTAAAAGGAGGTGGACTCCTTCCACTGTTTGAACCTCGTTTCGATAATCCGAACCATTTATTTTGTCGGGTACTTTATATATTTTATCCATACAAAAAATTAAGTCGATCCAATAATTGTAACTTACTTAATTTATCAAGCTTTTAATCAAAAAAATGTATGGTTTGTTTTTTAAAACACAAATTTTTTTGTGTGTGTTAAAAACGCGATAAATTGAGTAAATTTCAATTGTCGGATCGACCTAATTTTGTGTGTGGATAAAATACATAAAGTGTCAGATAAAATGAACGATTCATATCATCGAAACGGGGCCCATTGTGAGTCCCACTAACCTAAATAGCACCCTCTAGTTCAAATTTCAATGGGTGGGATGTAATTTTCAAAATCACAAAAGGTTAAACCAATTTTAGAGGAGTGTATTTGTAATTTATCCTCATAAATAAACACCAATTATAATTACAAACCATCACACCAACAGTAATGTTAGGAACATGAAAACCAAATATAGAATGGGACACAACTCTTTCATAAGGGATGGGGTTCACATGTGTGGGTGAGACCCTTTCACAAAGGGTGAGGACCCACATGTGTGGGTGGGACCCATCACAAGAGGTGGGGGCCATATATGTATGTGGCCTCAACCCTTGTGATGAGCCCCACCCACATATGTGGGCCCCACCCCATGTGAAAGAGATGTGTCCTATGCTGTATTTGGTTTCTGCATTTTTAACATTACTGTTGGTGTGGTGGTTTGTAATTGTAATTGGTATTTATTTTTTAGGATAAATTTCAAATACATTTTAACATTGTGTGATTTTGAAAATTACATTCCACCCATTGAAAATTTTAATTTCATAACGAATGACTATTTTTAGTAATGAATCATTAAACAAATTAATAATTCAAGTAATTTTATTACTATATAGGAGAGTAATTATAAATTTTATTTTTTGACAATAGGGTATTTGTAATTTTTTAAATCACATGAGGCAATCCATATTTTAAGCAAACTTTAGGAGGTTTATTTGTAATTCATCGTATTTTAAATTAATTGGGCCTAATCGAAACCTAATCAGAAAGCCCAATAATTGGTGAGCTTGGAGAAATTATTGCCGAATAGGCAAAGTGAATTCTATTGAACGGGCCCACAAGAAAGCCAACAATAATGTTAGGAACAGTAATGTCAGAAAGCCTATAAATAAATACCAATTGTAATTACAAACCATTACACCAACAGTAATGTTAGGAACACAGAAACCAAATATAGAATGGGACACAACTCTCTCATAAGGGGTGGGGTTCACTTGTGTGGATAAGATCCTTTCACAAAGGGTTAAGACTCATATGTGTGGATAGGGCCCATAACAAGGGGTGGGGGCCACATATGTGGCCCCCACTCCTTGTGATGGGCCCCACCCACATATGTGGACCCTACCCCTTGTGAGAGGGTTGTATCCTATTCTGTATTTGGTTTCTATGTTCTTAACATTACTGTTGGTGTGGTGGTTTGTAATTGTAATTTGTATTTATTTTTTAGGATAAATTTCAAATACACCTTAACTTTTTTGTGATTTTGAAAATTACATTACATCCATTGAAAATTTTAATTTCAAAACAAATGACTATTTTTAGTAATAAATCATTAAACCAATTAATAATTCAATATAGGAGAGTAATTATAAATTTTATTTTTTGACAATTGGGTATTTGTAATTTTTTAAATTACATAAGGCAATTTGTATTTTAAGCAAACTTTAAGAGGTGTATTTGTAATTCATCGTATTTTAAATTAATTGGACCCAATCGAAGCTCAATCAGAAAGCCTAATAATTGGTGAGCTTGGAGAAATTATTGCTGAATAGGCCAAGTGAATTTTGTTGAACGGGCCCACAAGAAAGCCAACAGTAATGTTAGGAACAGTAATGTCAGAAAGCCCATAAATAAATACCAATTATAATTACAAACCATCACACCAACAATAATATTAGGAACATAGAAACCAAATACAGAATGGGACACAATTATCTCATAAGGGGTGGGGTTCACATGTGTGGGTGAGGCCCTTTCACAAAGGGTTAGGACCCACAAGTGTGGGTGGGGCCCATCACAAGGGGTGGGGGCAACATATGTACGTGGCCCCACTTCTTGTGATGGGCCCCACCCACATGTGTGGGTGAGACCCTTTCACAAAGGGCTAGGACTCACATGTGTGGGTGAGACCATATATATGGCCCCACCCTTGTGATAAGCCCCACCCACATATGTGGGCCTTACCCTTTGTGAGAGGGTTGTATCCTATTCTGTATTTGGTTTTTGTGTTCTTAACATTACTGTTGGTGTGGTGGTTTGTAATTGTAATTGGTATTTATTTTTTAGGATAAATTTCAAATACACTTTAACTTTTTGTGATTTTGAAAACTACATTACATCCATTGAAAACTTTAATTTCATAACAAATGACTATTTTTAGTAATAAATCATTGAACCAATTAACATTTTTAATGATATTATAAATATATTTCAATTAATAATTCAAGTAATTTTATTACTATATCGGAGAGTAATTATAAATTTTATTTTTTGACAATAGGGTGTTTGTAATTTTTTAAATCACATGAAGCAATCCATATTTTAAGCAAACTTTAGGAGGTGTATTTGTAATTCATCGTATTTTAAATTAATTAGGCCCAATCGAAACCCAATCAGAAAACACAATAATTAGTGAGCTTGGAGAAATTATTGCCAAATAGGCCAAGTGAATTCTATTGAACGGGCCCACAAGAAAGCCAACAGATTGGGCCGAGGAAGACCCATCAAGCAGATATCTCTAAAGAGAGTTCCACATGCCCATTCGAGGAGGCCCAGATCATACGGGTGTCTGAGGAGGTTAACTGTTACTTTCAGAAGAGATGAAACCCTCAGAGAAGATCCTTTTTCTGAGGTATTTGCTTAGTTTTGAAAATATTCGGAACCACGAACTTAGAAACCTATTTGAGCTCGAACTCGAAAGGGTTCGGCTCCACAAACCTAGAGATCCGAAGCGCTTGGCTTCAAACAGATTCGGATGCAATTTAGAAGCCGCTCCATTAATGAGTCCCAGAACACTTGCGGACTCGGAGCCTTTCGGAATCTATGCACCAAAACCATGGGCATAATAGAGTCTGAACAAAGGATCCGATCCTAAGGACGGTGAGTGGAGATAAATTCACTATTCGATTAAACTAGCCTACACCCAGGTCGAGGTGGCATGATTTAGGGGGTCCCTAAGACTCGGTAATATTTGCAGCAAGGTGTTCTCTTGAACTACCTCTGACCCTTTTGTGGTAGCGCATCCTCTGGGACTATTCCTGACCTTTTGGGATGATTGGGAATCATTGGTTAGGTGTGGCTAAGAAGAAGGGTTCGCCGAGAGGTTGATCTCCTCTTCGGGGTTATCCTCATCCTCGGATAGGTCACCTCCTCAGATAAGTGAGTTAGAGAGAATATTCCCCATGTGCCTTGCACATGGGCTCCATCTTACATCATAAGGTGCCTATAAATAGCACCCACCCATAGTTTTACAAGGGATGGATTTTGGAGAGAACTCTTGGAAAAGAACTAATTTCCCTTCTCTATTATCTACTTTGAGAGTAAAAGTGGGAGCTCCATAGGAAAGCCTTGCCATTATTCTCTCTCTAACTACTTTGCCTTCTTCTTCACCCAATCTCTTGTCTCCATCATCTCTTTACTATTGTGTTCTTAGTTGTGACTGTTGAAGAATCTAAGCCTCTCATCATTTCTTGAGAATTCGAGTTTTCTTCAAAGATCTATGAAGATCTTCGAATTTTCCAACAACATTCTTGAATCCTTTCATACATTTGGTGACTCCACTGGAGAAGCGGATTGGTTAATGGTGTTGTAACAAGCCCGCGAAGGACCTCGCTACAGTTCGGACTCGATTCGTGTCACGGTTCTTAATCTAAACCAAAGAGTCCAAATCCGGCAAATCGTTTTGAGAAAAAACAGATTTTTTGAAAGAAGTGCCAAACATGGACTGCTTTGCCAGATACAGAGTCGCCACCTAAATATTTTATTTTGGGAAATTTAGGAAACCCTGACTCGTTGCCTAAGGCCATGTGTCCGTCATCACCAAAGTTGCCTCAGCTCGGGAACTTGGGTACGATTGGGGAAGGTCACTTCGTGAGCACCCCCGCTCGCCCGATCAAAGATCGGCCTCTACTAACCATGATATCAAGTTTTGAAAACATTATGCGTTCTTATTCCGGTTATTAGCCTAGATTTACTATGTGATGCACACAGCATACAAGTATAGACTGGGTCACCTGAATTGGAACAAAACATTTCATGTTTGTTTATTTGAAAATGGTTTGATGGTGCTACTCGCAAGTAGGCTAAGACGTGGATTTGCCACCCTCGGGTGGGCTTTAGAAAACAATGATTTTGCCACTATCTAGTGGGCTTAAAACAAACAATCAACGCATTGTTCCAATTCAAATAACCCAACATTCACCCACAGGCACTCAGGCAATTATATCACATAAGCATATAGCCTCATGGTAAGCATGCTATCATGGCAGTCACTCACACGCATGCAAGGATGCTAAAGCATAAAAACTCACCGAGTACTCCAAGCCAAAACAGAAACTGATTAGAAATCCATGCATGATCCTAAGTATACAGAAATGCCTAATGCAACACATGCAAAAATGCAACTATAGCAGGCTCGGCTATTCTAAACATGGCATATGAGATGCAACAGTTAACAAGTATTCAACTCGGAATTGAAATACAATGCAGTTAGTATGATGCGCCGAGCCCGGTGCATGCAAAACAGATGAATGATGCAAACATGCTATCATACTGTATGCTAATTGAAACATGCCCTAATCTAACCATCATAAGCTGGTAAATAAAAGGGAGAAAGACGTGGGGTTGGAAGACATACATCATACGCACACACACTTATTACAATTGTGCCCTCGCTTGGAGGGTCCGAATAAATAATATACAGTCCCGAATGAATAAATAATACAGTCCCGAATAAATACAAAAATCCTAATTAATTAACAAATTAACTAAGAAAGTTATAAATTGGCATGCAAGCCAGGGACTGCCTCGAGTCTGCTCCGGATGATGAATGATGCATGTTCGGGTTGCTTGGCGCGGAAATCCATTGCGACGCCCCGATTAGCCTCTGTTTGCAATTGTTCTTGGAAAGTGCGCCAAACTCTGAAAGTTTGCTGATTCTTGATTTGCTGCAACAGAGAGCGGGAAAGGGGCATAGCAATGTATTTTCACATATGTATGCATGCCTCGATCCTCGTGCCACCAATCACGCATCTCGATGCATGATGGCCGAGGAGTCGAATTGCACAACTCAATATGGAATGAATGCACAGAAAAACACAACAAGACCAAGACTCCATCATGGATAATCCGGAGTGTCGGTGATTGGAAATTGAGACACGTTCCGTCACTCGGAGTACGAAATGTCCCTCGTTTCCCGTGCTCGGGCTAACTCCTATCCCAAGCACAATGCAATATGCATGCCATGCATAAATGCAATCTAAGATACAACCTAACATGCACAATACTATGCAATGACATACACGATGCACGAGGTAACATGGCATACACAATGCGCTAACATACAACCTAGCATACACAATACTATGAAATGAAATGGCATACACGATGCATAATGGACTTACACCAACACAAGTGGACCTCAGCCACACTCACATAGGAGGCCATTAGATGGAAATGAGACACTCGAAATGCGTGCACTCATGCACGCAAACTGAGGACCGAACTTAAGGCACGAATGCCACTCTACCAAAGCATGGTAAGGCATGGAATATGGCATACAAACATGCAAGTTTCAGCACTAAAACATGATGCTAAACAGCCCCGAAACATGGCAATATGGCACCCAATGCATGGAATGGTCCCGAAACACAAAACTAGGCGCATGCATTGACCTATAGCTATACAAAGCAAGCATTATGTGATCATGAAATGTAAAGACAGAGTCAAGACAGTCCCAAAACATGAATATTTCCAGTTTTAAGCAAGGCCAAACGGTGAACACAAGTAGGGCTAAGCTAACATGCAAAAATGGCCTCGAAAGAGAGATAAAGAAGCAAGTAACAGCTGCTGGCCCTAAATGGCAAAGAGCCCTTCAACAAAGTTGAAGAGGGGCTCAAAATGAAGCACTTTACAGTTTACAACTAGCCACGAAAACAAACACAAGTATGGCTAAACTATTATGCAAGAAATGGGCCAAAAGGGAGGCAAAGAAGCAAGTGATGGTTGTTGGCCTCAAACAGAGGAGGGCCCTTCAACAAAGTTGAAGAGGGGCCCAAAACATGGTATTTTACAGTTTATGACCAAGCCCAAAATAGTGCACAAATAAGCTTAAAATATTATGCAAAAATAGGCCTAAAAGAGGGTTTAAACACAAAGGGTAAGAAGGAAGCCTCAAACAGGGAAAGACCCTTAATCAAACATGAAAAAGAGATAAAAATATGACTATTTTCAGTTAAGGTCGGAGCCCAAAAATGTAAGCACAAAGAGTTAGAATATAGATCAAAATAATGGACAAAAGAGGGAAAATGGGACTCACCCTTGTAGAACCAATCTTTAGCAACCTTTGGACCAAGTTTGGGAGCTTTTAACCTCTGGAAGACAGCCTCAAGCTGCTGGAATGGATGTTGGAGGTATTGTGCTATGGCTTGTAGAGTAAAGGGTGTAGGAAGCTTAAGGTTTTGAAGTGTGGAAGAGAGAGGGAGAGGGAGAGTCAATGCAAGAGGCTTAGACCAATTTTTTGTAACCCTTAAAACTGAAGGGGAGGGGCTGGTTTTATAGGCAAAGGAGTGGAAAAGAGGGGGAAAATGGGGGGGAAAACCAATTCAAGTTTCCCCCCCCAAAAGGCCAAACCCTCGGACATGAGTGAAGTGCAAAACAAAATACATGGCTGGAACACACTTGGGACAAGGATCATGGCCGGCCAGCTCAAAAGGGCAAAAAAAGGTCATCCAACTAGGTAAGTGGCCGGCCTGCTACTTTTCAGGACAAAAAATGGGTCTTCCGGAAAGAAAGGTGGTCGGCCAGTGCTAGGGAAGTCCAATGGTGGACGTTCAAGTGTCCAAATTGAAGCCCCGAAAGTTAGCTTTCCAATGGCGCAAACCTTGCATTAAAATTCCTCCTGTGGAAAAAGTTATGCCCTTTTTGGTGAAGCCGCGCAGATTTCGGTCCAACCGGAGTGATGCCCTACTTCAATCAACTATATCTCCCCCGTCCGGAATTGGATTTAGGAGATTCTTGAGTGAAAAATAAAGCCCCGGAAGTCTTATTTCCAACGGTGGTGGCCTCATAGCTTGATTCCAAGTATGCAAATGAATAGGCCCGATTCGGCGAGGGCTGTTCGATTCTTTCTTAACGGTTCATGCCCATTTTCTCCCCCAACTGGATTTCTTCCCTCATCTCCTCTTTTCTTCAAATCCAAACCCCTAAGTAAGGTGTTTTGAAAGATTTTTCAAAGATTTCATCTCTCTTTCATTCATTTCTACTTTGTCCTTGCTCGGTTTACCGAAAAGCGCAACATTTAACAAAAATGCGAGCCTCGGAACATCGTAAAAACTTTATTTCAAAAACGTTTTGAAAGAGAGGGTTTTAAGGTCTAAAATCTTTTGATCAAGATCCTTTTGGTCCAAAAGGGGGTATGAAGTTGAGCTTTGACTCTCTCTCTTTGCCGAAGAAATTGAACCTTTGCCCTGCACATCTTCCAAAACCATCAGTCGCATCCAAGTCTTAAAGGTGGTCAAAAATGGGGTGTCTACAGGTGTCAACCAGATCCAAAATCTACACAACTCTGGTGAAGATGGTGGGAGAAGAAGAAGTTCATCAACAAGGCTCTTCAAATGGTGGTGATAAAAGGACCCAAGTTCAAGACCCACCTCTCATCTTTAAAGCGATTCAAGGACTCCAACACACTCAACAAGAGATTCTCACGACCCTTCAAAATCTCACCCACACTATGTTGGTAATAGGTTCAAATTTCGCACCACCGGCAACAAATAGTGGTCAAGTCGGCGCCGGCAAGCATCAACAACTTCATGGTGATGTTGGGAATGGTCAAAACCATCAAGAACCACCCCCCAATTCTCCCTGAAGTTGCTCAAAATGGTGTGCAAAATCAAGTGCTAGGAGGAACAAGTTATGGCCAACCTGTGGCCCATGGAGTGCAAAATCACGCACTTGGAGGATCTAGCCATGGTCCATTAGTGGTTGGAGGAGTTTCCGATACAATGAATGGTGTTCCAACAGCAATGGAAGTTCAAGAAAGGCCCACAGAAATTTCTTTACAAAATGGTGCTCCATTCATGCGTAATTTTGTTCCATTGATTGTAAATTCTACTCATGTACTGAACGGGTCTCTGTAGACGTCCCTGACCGCCCCGGAAGGGATGAGTCCCGTTCTGTTCATTTTGGGCTCACTACAGTTCAGGACTCAAATTGTCACGGTTCTTAATAAAACAGATTTTTGAAAGAAGTGCCAAACATGGACTGCTTTGCCAGATACAGAGTTGCCACCTAAATATTTTATTTTTTGGGGAAATTTAGGAAACCCTGACTCGTGCCTAAGGCCACGTGTCCGTCATCACCAAAGTTGCCTCGGCTCGGGAACTTGGGTACGATTGGGGAAGGTCACTTCGTGAGCACCCCCGCTCGCTCGATCAAAGATCGGCCTCTACTAACCATGATATCGAGTTTTGAAAACATTATGCGTTCTTATTCCGGTTATTAGCCTAGATTTACTATGTGATGCGCACAGCATACAAGTATAGACTGGATTGCCTGAATGAATTGGAACAAAACATTTCATGTTTGTTTAGAAAGTGGTTTGTTACTCGCAAGTAGGCTTAAAATGCGGATTTTGCCACCCTCGGGTGGGCTTAGAAAAGATGGTTTTGCCACTATCTAGTGGGCTTAAAACTCACAGTTGATGATTCGTTCCAATCTAAGTAACCCAGCCTTCACCCACAGGCATTCAGGCAGTTATATCACATAAGCACATAGCCTCATGGTAAGCATGCTATCATGGCAGTCACTCACACGCATGTAAGGATGCTAAAGCATAACCACTTACCGAGTACTCCAAGCTAAAGAAAGAAGCTAATTAAAAATCAATGCATGATCCTAACTATACAGAAATGCCTAATGTAACACATGCAAAATGCAACTAAGATAGGCTCGGCTATTCTAAACATGGCATATGAAATGCTACAGCTAACATGTATTCAACTCGGAATTGAAATACAATGCAGTGAGTATGGTGCGCCGAGCCCGGTGCATGCAAAACAGATGAATGAATGCAAACATGCTATCATACTGTATGCTAATTTAAACATGCCCTAATCTAGCCATCATAAGCTGGTAGATAAAAGGGAGAAAGACGTGGGGTTGGAAGACATACATCACACGCACACACACTTATTACAACATTGCCCTTGCTCGGAGGGTCCGAATAAATAATACAGTCCCAAATAAATAATACAGTCCGAATAAATACAAAAATCCTAATTAATTAACAAATTAAATCTAAGAAAGCAGGGAATTAGCATGCAAGCTATGGACCGCCTCGGCTCTGTTCCGAATGATGAATGATGCATGCTCGAGTTGCCTTTGTTGGAAAATTCCTTACGATGCCCCGGTTTGCCTATGTTTGCAGTTAATCCCGGGATGTTGTGCGAAGCTCCAAAAGACTGCCGGTTTCTGATTTGCTGCAACAGAGAGCAAGAAAGGGGCATGGCAAAGTATTTTCACATATGTATGCTTGTCTCGATCCTCGTGCCATCAATCACGCATCTCGATGCATGATGGCCAAGGAGTCAAATTGCACGACTCAATATGAGATGAATGCACATGAAACACAACAAGGCCGAGACTCCATCATGGTTAATCCGGAGTGTCGGCGACTGGGAATTGAGACATGTTCCGTCACTCGGAGTACGAAACGTCCCTCGTTTCCCATGCTTGGGCTAACTCCTATCCCAAGCACAATGCAATATGCATGACATGCATGAATGCAATCCTAACATGCAACCTAACATATGCAATGCTATGAAATGGCATACACAATGCACGATGTAACAAGGCATACACAATGCTCTAACATACAACCTAACATACACAATGCTATGAAATGAAATGGCATACACAATGCACAATGCACAATGGACTTATGCCAACATGAGTGGACCTCAGCCACACTCACATCAGCGGCCATGAGATGAAAATGAGACACTCGAGATGCACGCACACATGCACGCAAACCGAGGACCAATCTTAAGGCACAAAGGCCACTCTAACAAGGCATGGCAAGGCATGAAATATGGCATAAAAACATGCAAGTTCCAGCACTGAAATGTGATGCAAAATGATCCCAAAACATGGAAACATGGCACCCAATGCATGGAATGATCCCGAAACACAAAACTAGGCACATGCATTGACTTATAGCTATACAAAGCATGCATTATTTGATCATGAAGTATGAAGACAGAACCAAGGCAGTCCCAAAGCATGAACATTTCTAGTTCAAAGCATGGCCAAAAGATGCTAGCAAGATGGACTAAAATAGCATGCAACTTTGACTAGCAAACATGGTTGACATGGCATGTATATGAAGCAGGTGAGAACTCATCAAACCAGCAAAAATCAGTGAATAAAACATGCCAAAAAATGCCTAAATAACCTCTGAAATGTAGCCAACACATGCACAAATGATGGGTTCTTTTAGAGGGCATACAAAGGGGTTATTAAGCACATGCATCAAGGACATTTAGCATAGCCAAATCAACTCTGAAAATCAAATATCATAGCCCTAAAACTCATCAAATTGGTCTTGAAATCAGTCAACAAAGCATGCAAGATAGGGCCTCTTCGGAAGGCCAAAAAGACCATTAAGTAAAACAAGGAGAGAGGGGGTCACCCCCCTCTGATTTTGGCCTTCAAGAACACACCTAAGCCACTGAAAATCCACTGGATTTCAGTGGCTAAAAGTCCAAACAAAGCATGCAACAAGGGCTTAGTTGTAAGGCTCAAAATAAGAGGCAATCAAGCATATAAGGAAACATATGACCTCAAAAAAAAGAATTCCCTTAATCAAACATCAAGAGGGCCTTAAAACAAGACTTTTTCCAGTTTAGGTCGAGGTCCAAAAAGGCTCACAAATAAGGCTAATGTATCATGCAAAAACAGCCCTAAAAGAGAGATTGAACAAACAAGGCAGCAAAAGACCTCAAACAGTAAAGAGCCCTTCAACAAAGTTGAATAGGGGCTCAAAATAAGACACTTTAAAGTTTATGGAAAATCTCGAATATGCTCACAAGCAAGGCTATAATATGATGCAAAAATGGCCCTAAAAGAGAGATAAAGGGCAAGAGGCAGCAGATGGCCTCAAACAGCAAAGAGCCCTTCAACAAAGTTGAAGAGGGGCTCAAAATAAGGCACTTCACAGTTTGGTTCAAAGCCCAAAAATGTTCACAAGCAAGGCTAATATATCATGCAAGATAAGGGCCAAAAGGAGGGATAAAGCACAAAGGGTGGTGGGAGACCTCAAACAGAAACAGGTTCTTGATCAAACATAAAGATGAGCTCAAAATAGGATTATTTTTAGTTCAGGCCGAAGCCCAAAAATGTAAGCAAAAGGAGCTAAAATATCATGCAAAACAAAGCAAGAAAAGAGGAAATAGGGACTCACCCTTGTAGCACAGATTTTCAGCAGCTTTTGATCTAAGAAAAGGAGCTCCTAACCTCTGAAAATTAGCCTCAAGATGTTGGAATGGAGTGTGGAGGTGATAGGCTATGGATTGTAGTGCAAAATGGCCAAGAAACTAGGGTTTTGGAGCTTGGAATAGTGAAAATGGGGGGAGAAGGGGGGGAGCCTTGGATGATTTTTTCTAACCCTTAGAAATGGAGGTGGGGGGTCAGTTATATAGAGGGAAGGAGTGAAGGAAAAGGGGGGGAAATGAATTCAAATTTCCCCCCCCCCCCCCAAAAGGGCAGACCCTCGGGCAGGGGTCTTGTGCAAAACAGCTGGCACAACTGTAATGTACCAGGAGAGAGAAGAATGGCCGGCCAGGTTCAAGAGGTTCAGGTGGCCGGCTGACCACCTCCCCTGGCCGGCCGACCAGGGTCAAAAGGGTCAAGCTCAATTGTTGGCCGACCACCCCAAAAAAGGCGGCCTCCCATGTGTGTACTACACAGCTGTATGGTCAAAAGCTGGAAAAAGTGAACCAGGAGAGAGAAAAGCCAGTTTTTTTAGAAGGGTTCAAAAGGGTCAGGGGGAGTTAATGGCCGGCCTATCCATATTGGTGGCCTCCCAGGTGTGTACAACACAATGGTGTGGTGGAAAGTCAGAAAAAGTGGCCCGGGAATGGGAAAAATCAGCTTTCTAGTGAAGAAAACAGGCGATGAAGAGCGATGAAGGACTAAAGCTGGTTTTCAGAACAATTGCTGGCCTCCCACCTTCCTACAACCTTTCTAACAACGAAAATAAGGTCTCCACCAAAAATGAACCCAAACCGATGCAAAACGAAGGTTCGGGGGCCAAAACGCGCAGTCCGGGGCCCCGAAAACTGACTATTAAGCACCGGAGGTGGCGTTCGACCACGAAGTTGGTCTCTCGGACCCCAGTGTCCCTCAAAAGGGAGGAAATAAGATGTGTGCCAAAAACCGGAGCAAACGGAGGTGGTTAAGCGGTCCCGAACCGAGGCACACAGCCGATGGCTCCGAAAATCGAGAATCGGGCTCCAAACGGGAATAATGGCCTACGACCACGAAATGTAGCCCACGGCCACTGAGAGATGATCTACGAGACCTCTCCCTCCCTTCGGGAAGAGAAAACAGAGAAAACGGGACCTGGTTCGTAAATCGAGGCAAAGCACAAAAGAGCCCCGAAGTCCGGAGGCAAGGCTCGCGGCCGAGATTCCGCAACTTCAGAACAAGCACAATATGCAGCATCACCGAGCGCTCAGTTGGTGACGTCTGGGTCTTATGGCCGGTCAAAAATGGGATGTCTACAGGTGCCCCTTTTTGACAGAACTCGAAAGTCATAAGTGACGGGAGTGAATGTCAAAGCCCAGAGACGACCCATTTTTGACAAGGCCGAAGACTCAAACAAAACAGGCAAGATAAATAAAAAGATGTGCCTGCAGGCATGTCCGCAGGCAGGAGGCAAAATGCAAAGCGATATGCACAAAGCCGGATGTAACTCAATGATCATGCGAAACAGCAAGCTGTAATGAAGCAAATATTCACAATAGATGCAACAGTTTTAAGCAAGAATGCAAAGCAATACTACATTTCATGCAGTTGAAGAATGCGGAGAATCATTAGATCCTCGCCACGTCTCACGTGGAGGGGACACAATACCTGTGTGGCTCGTCTGGTCGCACCAGCCCCAAATGAACCGTATATACAATATCGTGCCTGCAAAAGGAAGAAACTCAACAAGCACAACATGATTAGCAATACATGTTCAGCATGATATCGAATGCAGACAAACGCAGTATTGATGGGTGAATATATCGCAATGCGAGAAGCAATGCGCGTGACAATGCGAGTTTAGGCATGGGGGCATGACAATACCCGTGAAACGTGCACAACAGTGTAAGTGATGTGCATGAGAATGCAGGTGATGTGCACAACAATGTAGAACAAGTGTAAATTTGAATGCACATCTTGAAACGAAACAACGAGCAGATCAATGCAAGTTTCGACGAAAGCGGCTCAATCGCGACCCCTGGTTTACCTCCCGGAGGGGTCACAACATGTTTGAAAAGGATACACTTCGCTTTTGACGAGTAATGATAAGACACGCATCGAAAGTTGGAGTTGAAGTTCCCGCGGATAGATTTCGCGACGAAAAGTGCACTTTCCTTGTACTTTCTCGGGTACCGGGGACTCCAATCATCACCAAAATTTGCAGAGACCTTGGAGACCACCTTGGGAATGCTACCGGCTAGGTTTGGTCCATGGGGGAGGCCACCGGCCCGGTTTGAGGGAGAGGGGTGGCCGGCCTGCCAGAAAAGGTGGCCCCGGCCGGCCACCTAGCCCAAATCAGGGGCAGTTTGCTCTTTTTGCTCTCTTTTCTTTAAATGTGCTTATCCAATGCACTTGTCCTCATAACTTTAGCTCCAAAATTGCTCTCTCCTCCTTCCCAAACCATTTTCTCTCTCAGATCTATGCTTTATACGCGTTTTCCAATGCCCCACGCAAGTTGTTTTCGCGAAATCTTTCAGTTTTCGTCACTTTGAACCGATTAGATTTTGATTTCGGTGCTTCTTTTCTCATTTTCACCACTTGAGGTAAGTTTGTCTCAATATTTGGAAGATTTTCTCGGGAGTTGACTTTTGTTGACTTTTTCATTCCCCGAGAGTTGACTTTTGTTGACTTTTTCCAATTTTGGCTCATTTTGCTCATTTTTGCTCCTTTTTGCAGATTTCTTGGGATGGCGGGTCATTTTCCCCATGGTGGAGGTTCTCCAGGTGCCGGAGGTGATCCAGATATTATGGCTTTACCCCCGAGGGTTCAACCATTCATCCCTGAGAGGTACGACCCTCCTACACATATACTCCCTCAGGCGATTTTTCATCATTTCACTGATTTCGATGACCAAGCGCCCAGGGATCTGCTTTTGTGAGAGCCAGAGTCTCACCTCTCTCATTAGGCACGAGAGGTATTTACTTCACTTTTACACTTTCTGCAATGTATTCTGCATTTTCTGCGCATTTCGTGCTTTCGCTATGTTTATCTGCTCACTCAAGCATACAGCTTGTTTTGAATGATTAGTCTATAACACCGCATTCCGTTTGCATCTTGAACACACAGTTCAAACACTCTGATTTTCTGAACACACAGCTCGTATATTGATTGTGAACACACAGCACACACTTGTTGAGAATTGAACACACAGCCCAAACTTTGAGATGAACACACGGCCCACTAATTTTGAAATCTGAACACACAGCTCAAATACT
This sequence comes from Camellia granthamiana, assembly GCA_036172215.1. Classification (NCBI taxonomy): domain Eukaryota; kingdom Viridiplantae; phylum Streptophyta; class Magnoliopsida; order Ericales; family Theaceae; genus Camellia; species Camellia granthamiana. The sequence goes on along the minus strand of CM069911.1, from coordinate 36,896,599 downwards.
TGATGTTGAACACACAGCTCAAACTTTGAGATGAACACACAGCCCACACTGATTGAGAGTTGAACACGCAGCCCAAACACTTGATGTCGAACACACAGCTCGTTGTTGAGGTGAACACACAGCACACACTGATTGGGAGTTGAACACGCAGCCTGTACTTTGAAATCTGAACACACAGCTCAAATACTTGATGTTGAACACACAGCTCGAACTTTGAGATGAACACACGGCCCACACTGATTGGGAGTTAAACACGCAGCCCAAACACTTGATGTCGAACACACAGCTCGTACTTTGAGATGAACACACAGCCCATTTTTCTGATTGTGAGCACACAGCACATATTCGTTGGGAGTTGAACATACAGCCCAAACTTTGAGATGAACACACAGCCCATTCTGATTGAGAGTTAAACACGCAGCCCAAACACTTGATTTCTGAACACACGGCTCATTGTTGAATTTTCTGAACACACAGCTCAGATTCTGTATCTGATTTGATTTTGCACGCAGCTCATACATTTCATTTGCACGCAGCTCATTTCTTTCATTTGCACGCAGCTCATTCATTTCATTTGCACGCAACTTATACGTTTCATTCTGAAACTGAATACATGTGTTTATCCTGAATGCAGGTGACTTCTCGTATTGCGGCGAGAAAGTGGTACGCCGAGCTCCCGGAGGCTGTCCGGGATCTGGTTGACGTGGCAGGGTTTGGGCCCTTTTGTACCGGGATATCCCGCTGTCTTGCTAGCAGGACGCTGATGGGTGCTTTTGTAGAGAGATGGTGGGACACCACCAACTCCTTCCACTTCTCTGCTACCGGGGACATGATTATGACCCCGTTTGACTTCGTAGTATTGACTGGCCTTGATGTGGGAGGTTGGGCCATCCCATATGACGAGGACATGGGCCAGTGGGAGGCAGCCTGGATATACTTATTGGGAGCTCGCCCGCCAGTGGACAAATCTTCGGGCAGAGTCCGATACACTTGGTTTTCTTCCCATTTCAGGAGGGTAGAGATGGAGCCTGAGACTCCTGAGGAGGTAGCACAGTATACCCGCGGATTTCTGATGTTCCTCTTCAGGACCACTCTGTTCGCCAATAGGGGGAACACTGTCGGGCTTTACCTGTTGAGTGCTCTGGTGGACCTATCACAGGTCAGCAGATATGACTGGGGTGGTGCCAACCTGGCTACTCTTTATTGCTATATGAGCGCAACCTCCCGCGGACGGGGGAACATGGTTGGCGGCTATTGGAGGGCCTGGGAGGTACCTTCTGCCTTCTTGATTTACATTTTTGCTTCTCATTATTTGTACATTGCACACACGGCGCACTTTACACTATGTACCTTGCACTTTGCTCTCAGCATTTTGTATTTACATTCTGCACTCAGTATGCTGTATTCTGATGGCTACTGCTTTGTTTTCCACAGCTATGGGTCTACGCGTACTTCCCGACGCTAGCTCCGGAGCTTAAGGTGGAGGTCCTCCTCACGACCCCATATTCACTTGTATTCGAGGGCCAGTACTGGCCGAGACCTCGGGAGTCTTTCCTCTACCTGCGGCAGTACTTCGATACAGTGCGGTCGTCAAAGGTATTTCAAAACTCTCAGTTCTTCATGTTTCCAATCTTTGAGTGATCTTGCACATTCACAATTTCTGATCAGCTTATGCATTGGTTATCCGCAGATCACATGGCAGCCTTGGGCGCCTTTAGGTAGAGATCTCCGATTTCGGTTTGCCGGAGCATGGGACGCCTCTCGGTATAGGGTCCTGCTCGAGGGGCCAGTTGGTAGGGCCTGGTTTTTGGGGGATCGCTTTTTGCGTCAAGTATGGGGCTACACTACTCAGGACCTTCCCTTAGCACCCCCAGGCGATATGCGGACCGCTGATAGGCTCCCTCTCCAGGGTGTTATCGACGCCAGGTTGGGTACTGATGCATTTCTTCATCTCGAGGAGGGGGATTACGCGACCTACCGTCACACATATTTGATGCCTCCACTGACGGGAGTCCGTACTCCGACGAGGAGATCTGCTGGTATGCCTTTATCAAGCCGGGCTCGGGCTGCAGATATCCCTTCCACCAGTAGGGCGGGCACATCTAGGGGTGGAGGTGGATTGGTTCCCCCGATTCCTCCGATTCATTATCATGCTGGATGGCCAGAGATCCCGACCGAGTTGACGGGATAGAGATATGGGACTTCCTACCCGATCCCGATAGAGCCTCCGGTGCCTGGTCATCGATATGTCAGTGACCCTGACTCACCACCGGTATGTTCCACTGTTTTCCATTTATCACATAGATACTTTGGCATTTGTTTATTCATTGATGACTTGAGCTCGTATCTGCAGCCACCCAGGGAGTACATGGACGAGATGCTCGAGTTGGTAGCCTCACTCGAGGACATGGTCCTGCGAAGAGAGGCGCAGTTGTCCATCATGGGTTTCCAGGTACTTTTTAGTTTTCTTGTATTTATCATGCTTCTGATGACATGTTGATCCTGAACATCTTACTGCATTGATAGGCTGCCTGTGTAAAGCACATCCGACACACACCCTATTCATGTTCTATATCTGCATGCATCTATTCTGTGTAGTTTGCTTGCACCTGCATCTGATATACATGTTTTGGCTGATGTATTCAAATTACACTCTTCATTTTCAGATGCCTCCGGTGTATGCTCAGTCACAGGCCGGGCCATCCAGGCCTTCCCGAGGAGCTGGGCTATCTAGGCCTTCTCGAGGAGCCGGGAGAGGGGAGTCGTCTCACGGACGAGGCGGACGCAGGGCGCACATCATAGAGGAAGAGCCCGGCGAGGAGGAGGAGGCTGCAGATCCCTAGTCAGAGACATCTGCTGACAGAGAGGGTGACTCCGACCCTGGTTCCGGGAGTAGAGGTGAGACCGAGGAGGGGACCGAGGAGGGTTCCGAGGATGGCAGCTCCGACTCAGACAACGATGATGGCGCAGAGGCTGTTCCGCAGAAGAGGACGAAGAGGGCCTCTTATTCCGGCTCTTGAGAGCATTGATGCATCTATTTCTTGCTTTATTTTCCTTTTTTTACTAGTAGTTGTAGCACATTGTACATTGTTAGGCAGTTTTATTTTCTGTAAAACTTGTACCCTTGTTGTAAACAATGTTGTAACAAATGAAGCATGATGGAATGAAACAACTTTTGAAAAGAGTGTTGTGTTTTATGGTCTTAGCATCATATCGCATCATTTTGCACAAAAATGAGATTGAATGGAATTGTGCGTTGTGTGTTTGCCAAGGCAGGTAGTGAACCGACACAACAAACTAAACAACTTAACTTACCAAGAAATAACAGAATCTTAGCAAATTTACAACCCGATAAGCAAGACACAACAATGTTGATTTAAACAAAGAGTAACAACTCAAAATACAAAATTTGACAACTATGATAAACAAGATTTGATGAACAAAACAGCTCGACAAACGAAACAACAACTCGATAAGCAAAACAATAACTCGATAAGCAAAGCAACAACTCGATAAGCAAAACTTTAACAACAACTCTATAAACAAAGTGCATTTTGGACGATCTGGGTGTCGGAACGCATCCGAATCAGAGGGAAATGGAGGTCTTCGACGCTCCCGATGCACGGAAATGCTAGGAACTTCCTTCTAGAGGGTAGAATAGGACCAACTACACACTTGGGAGCATGGCCGGCCACCTTTGGGAGCTGGCCGGCCAGCTTTTTGCATTGGAGGGGAGGGGGGTGGCCGGCTGGCCACCTAGCTCAACAACCACCACTTTTTTGACACGTGTCCCCCGAGCAGTGTCTTATCCTCTTTAAAGGTCCTAGCCTCGGGGTTGATTCATTTCATCTCAGTTTTGCACCAAAATGGAAGCGTTTCTCGTCGAAAATCTCACAGCTTGGATCGCTTCTCTAGATGGCTCAGAAAAGTTGAACTTTCGAGGTTTCGGTTTGAATGCACTATTCACGCTGAGCCATACTCCGCTGCACCTTCCCTTCCTTCATGCCGCGGCGAGGTTTTGGAACCCGGTAACACATGTTTTTAGCTTCGGCGGGCAAGAGGTATGTCCAACTTTCGAAGATTTTCAAGTTTTGATAGAATCTGAATGCCATGAAGAGATTTTGCCTCAGTTTCGCTTCGGCCACGCCCAAGCTTTAGGGTAGATGTGTGGGCTCACCATGCATGACGCTCAATCTCTGGTCTGCAATGGGGAACTGGACATCCTCGGCTTGATCCATCGCTTTTCTGATGCCGGTGACCGCGGCAACCATTATTGGCAAGGTTTTCGACAACACGCCCTTTGCTTGTGCATGCTATCTCACTTTTTGCTTGCTCCAGGCTTTTGTGGATCTAGCATTCGTCTGATCGAAGTTGCTCAAGGCTTGAAAGAAGGAAAGAGCTACATCGCCATGACATTGGCCGAGACACTGATGGGCTTAGATGCTTTCTATCGCCGGGAGACGACCAGATTTGCGGGGAGTCCACTATTGCTATAGGTAATGTTTCCCACCCAATCTCACATATATATTGCTCACATCACTCGACCCTCAGACTCAGTTTTTCTCACGAAACCCTTTTCTCACTTTTCTCTCATCGTACATCTCTCTATTCTTTATTCTCTCATTTTTCATCCCTCCCCAGGTATGGTTGATGGATAAATTGCAGGTTGTGAACTCCTGCCCAGCCTACTCAGCTCGCGGCTACTTCTTTCGTCAACGCTTAGTCGATGCCCTTGATGAGGGATGGTGGTTTAACTGGATGTGCAATTTGTCTGCAGATTGCATTGCTTGGCGCTGTCCTTGGCTCAATCTCCCGGCAATGAGCTATAGCATGTCCCGGCAGACCGGGATCCAGTTGATTGGTCTGACTCACTGTGTGTTCTACTTTCCGTTCCGGTTCCAGCACCAGTTTGGTCATGATGAGACTTGCCCGCTAGAGGGGATGGAGTATCCTGCCGCATTCCCGGTTCGAGGCGCACAGCTTGCCCGTTATGCCACAGCTTGGAGGACTCGAGAGCTCCTGGCCCCTGCTCCCACTTTCAGTTGTACTTTGTCTGACGAGTGCTTGGATTGGCTCAATGAAGAGGCACAGATTGGGCCCAGCTTGGCATCAGAGGCTTCGACCAGCTCTGGGAGGGGGCGCAGGGACACCTGACTTATCTATGCCCTGGATTTATTACTTTACTAGTACTTTCAAGTTTTCTTTATGAATGTAATAAAAAGCAACTTCAATTTGTATGCAAGAGCAGGAGAACTCTATTTTGAAATCAATGGAATTGAAGGTTGTGGGTACTGAAAATTTTCCGCTTTGGTCCAAAAATGGTCTAAGTTGTAAAAAGATTAATTTGAACAAAGTCAACTTTTATTAAAACTTTTCAAAACCATTTTCGATATGGATCAGAACTGGACACGCCTGAGATCTGTCACTGAGATGCACAACCCCGGACCCCTGCAACTGGAAAGTTGCCCCTAGTCTGAATAGCACCGCGGCACTGTATGGCAACGGAAAGTTGCCCCTAGTCTGAATAGCACTGCACTAGAGATTACGACGAATGCTGATAGACAAAGATGACTGAGATGATCAAATGGACAAAGTTGATCGGGGAAAAAGTTTATGGCTGAACTTCAGGATGAAGTTGCCTACGTATCCCAAAGATGGGAATCAAGCCTCACGTAGTTCAGGCTCAGGTTCGCTCGGGTATTTTCACTCTCCTTTTACGCTCTAACTTTTGCCAAGGCCGCCCTTTGTGGGTTTTCAACCTTGCGAGCTCAGTTTTTATAATTTCAAATTTTCTGTGCTCTGAGTTTTGCCTAGGTCACTCTTTCGGGTTTTCGGCCTAGCGAGCCTCTCAAGGGTAATATTTCTTCAACTTGTCCATATTGATCGGCTGTGAGAACTCTAAGCCATCCAGATCCATCAGAACCATAGCTCCACCTGACCAGATAGACTTAATGATGTAGGGACCAGTCTAATTGGGTCTGAACTTGCCCCTTGGGTCGTGGATGGGAGCTCGGTTGTCTTTGAGCACCAAATCTCCTTCCTTTAGATTCCTGGACTTAACTTTCTTGTTGAAAGCCCGGGCAATTTTGCGCTGATAACCTTGAACATGGTACAGTGCTTTCAGTCTTCTCTCATCAAAGAGCATGAGTTCCTCAAACCTGCTCTGCTGCCAATCTGCTTCGGCTATTTGACACTCGGCCAATACTCGCAAAGACGGAACCTCAATTTCGATGGGTAGAACGGCCTCCATCCCATAAACCAATGAATACGGAGTAGCCCCAGTAGAAGTTCTGATTGAAGTCCGGTAGCCCCACAGAGCAAACGGCAGCTTATCTGGCCAGTCCCGGTAGGTTTCCACCATCTTCTGCAATATGTGTTTGACATTCTTGTTGGCGGCCTCAACCGCTCCATTGGTTTGCGGCCGATAGGTAGATGACTTATGAAAAGCCATGTTGTATTTTTTCAACAAGTCAATCACTTCCTTCTTGAAGTGGGAACCGTTATCTGAAATTATCTCGTTTGGGACCCCGTAGCGACAGATGATGTTGTTTCTGATAAACTTCGCAACATGCGAAGCCTTCAACACCGCATAGGATTGGGCCTCGACCCACTTTGTAAAATAGTTTATCGCGACCGGGATGAACTCATGCCCATTCGACCCCTTCGGAGTGACAGCCCCGATCACATCAATTCCCCAGACTGAAAATGGCCATGGTGAAGTCATATTGTACAGCTTCGATGGCGGAATGTTCATGCGATTTGCATGAATTTGACACTTGTGGTATCGCCGGAGAAAACCGATACAATCCTCCTCCATGGTGGACCAGTAGTAACCCTGTCTGAGAATCTTCCGTGCTAGCATTACTCCATTCATATGCGCACCGCATTCCCCTCCATGGATGGCCTCCATTAGACGCTTTGATTCTTCGGCATCGACACACAGCTTATGCATTCCCAGATGACCTCTCTTATACACTTTACCCCCACAGATGATGAACTGAACGGCCATTATTCTGATTGCCCTTTTATCTTTGGCATTTACCCCTGGCGGATATGCTTCTTTCTCCAAGAAATTCCAAATGTCATAATACCAGGGGTTTTCGTCCTGAACCTCATCTATAGCAGCAATTGACTCGTAGGCTGGCGCAAATTTCTGGTCAATGATGACTGGACGCATCCGGACTCCGAACGGGATGTCTATCATGGAAGATAGAGTTGCTAAAGAATCTGCGAACCTGTTGTTCTCTCTCAGTAGATGAGCAAAGTTTAGCTTCTCAAACCGAGGAATTAACAAGTCCAAGGTCCGGTGGTACATCATCATCTTTTCTTCTTTGACTTTCTAGTCTCCTTTTGCTTGAGACACAACAAGGTTCGAGTCCCCAATGACGTCCAACTGTCTTGCTCCTAGTTCCAGGGCTGCTTCTAGACCAGCAATGCATGCCTCATATTCTGCTTCGTTGTTCGAGACTTTGAACCGGAGTTTGAAGGCTAGAGGGATACGGGAATTGTCGGGTGCTATCAACAACACTCCTATCCCATACCCGTACTGATTTGATGCTCCGTCAAAGTACATCGTCCAAGTTTCATCGTCGATATGCAAAATGGCTTCGTCTGGGAATAAGTACTCAACTGCTTCACCCCCTTCCACTGGATGGTCGGCTAAGAATTCTGCTACTGCTCTTCCCTTGACTGACTTGCGTGTTACATATTTTAGGTCGAATTCGGAGAGCAACAGCAACCAACGAGCTAGCCTACCCGTAAGTGCTGGTTTCTCGAAAAGATATTTGATAGGATCGAGTCATGAAACCAACATTACGGAGTGAGCTAACAGGTAGTGCCGCAGCTTCCTGGTAGCCCATACCAAAGCTAAGCAAGCCTTCTCCAACGGTGTGTAGCGAGTCTCATACTCTAGCATTTTTTTGCTCAGATAGTACATGGCTCTTTCCACTTTGTCTTCAAATTCTTGCGCGAGCATACAGCCCATTGTGGTCTCAGTCACTGAAAGGTACAATATCAACGGTTTCCCCGGCTCTGGCGGTGACAACACAGGCGGGTTCTGTAAGTATTCCTTGATCTGTTCAAAAGCAACTTGGCATCGGCCGTCCCATTGGAATTTCTTGCCTTTCTTTAGGAGACCAAAAAGTGGTTCACAAGTCAAGGTTAATTTTGAGATAAACCGTCTTATGAATTGCACTTTACCCAGAAAGCCTCGCACCTCCTTTTCAATCCTTGGTGGTGGCATTTCTAAGATGGCCCTGATTTTGGAAGGGTCGACCTCGATACCTCTCTGTGTAATCAGAAATCCCAGCATTTTTCCCGCTGTAACACCAAACGTACATTTCTGAGGATTCAGCCGCAATCGAAATTCCCTGATCCTTTGAAAGAACTTTTGCAAGGCGGTGTAGTGGCCCTCTCTATCTTTGGACTTGACAATCATGTCGTCCACGTACACCTCAACCTCTTTGTGGATCATGTCATGCAATATTGTGGTCACGGCCCGTTGATAAGTAGCTCCAGCATTCTTCAGCCTAAACGGCATGACTCTATAGCAGTATGTCCCCCACGGGGTGCTGAATGCAGCCTTTTCCCGGTCTTCAGGTGCCATTACTATCTGATTGTAGCCGGAGAAGCCATCCATGAATAAAAGCAAAGCATGCCCTGCTGTAAAGTCCACTAACTCATCAATATGCGGCAAGGGAAAGTCGTCCTTCGGACTAGCTCTGTTCAAATCCCTGAAATCCACGCATACTCGGATCCTGCCATCCTTCTTTGGCACCGGAACGATGTTGGCTAACCAAGTCGGGTATTCGGATACCAGCAGGAAGCTTGCGTCGATTTGCTTGGTGACCTCTTCCTTAATCTTGAGAGCCCAGTCTGGGCGGATCCTCCTGAGTTTCTGCTTGACGGGTCAGGCCTCGGGGTCAAGAGGGACCCGATGCTGTACAATCTCAGGATCGATTCCAGGCATGTCTTCGTAGGACCACGCGAAAACATCTTTGAAATCTTTTAATAAAGCGACTAAGCGCTCGCGTTCCTCCGAAGACAATGTGGACCCGATCTGGACGAGCCACGGGTCCTCCTCAGTACCAACATTCACGGTAGTGATTTCATCAACTAACGGTTTAACAAATCTTTCCTGCTCTTGTTCAATTAAGCGTTGCAAAATCGGAGGAATTTCGTCCTCGTTGTTTTCATCAAAATTTTGAAAGTCTAAGTTAATGTAATAAATCAAGGGCACAGAAAAGTACTCAGAAACCACAGTTACTTGATTCTCATTAAGCACATCCAAATCGTCCGATTCCTCGGTTACAATAGACTCGAAAGAGAAAGAAAAAGACGACCTGGACAAGACTGTGGCATCCGGGTGATCATCCCCAGGGTTACCAGACTCAGACTCAGTCGAGCTGGAACCTGATTCCGACTCATAAGATTCGATGGAATCAGATTCCGGCTCACTACCTGACCCGGTACTGCTGGACAAAAATCCCTCTTCATACTACCAAATGAGAGAGAGTGCGATAGATGCATCCAAAATAGTTGCTGGTAGGCCCGCAGTCGTTTCATTCCCAATCATGGAAACCGAGAAGTTATCCCCCAAGCACTTCTGGTCGATCGGAGGATCTGAAAGTAGACACGCCAACGCTACCCCCATCTCAAGTTCGGTGTCCTCATACTGCACTTTCTTGCTCTGCTCAGCCTCAGCCAATGGGTTCGTCTGCTCTTCGGCAACATCCTCCCCGGATAACTGCAGATCAAAGAAGATCTCAAAACCTGGTACGCGCTTCCTTTCCGCATTCAGCCACGGCTCTGGGAAGCCACAAAAAGGAAAGTCCTCCCCCTCCCGGACGAAGCGTCCGTTTAGGGTACCCTGAATGGGCCTATGTATCAGCTCAAAAGGCTTTCCAGCCTGCTTAGCTCTGGCTCTCCCAGCCATTTCCTTCCCTTTCCTTATCCAATCTTCTTTGGTGGGTTGATAACCCAAGCCAAATGTATGGGGGTTGTGTGGCACTTCGGCCAATGCTGCGACGCCCTTCCGGCCGCTCTTTCCCAATCCCATCCCGGGGATGTGTTGAAGCTTGTTCATGAGGTATACAGATTGAGCACTGACATACACTCCCTCATTAACAGCCATGATATTCTGCACAACCCGAGCCTCAGCTAAGGTAAAACCTGACATAAATATGTCTTCCATGCCGTGCTCAATTTCTAGGACTGGTGTAGATACCTCCGGAGGTGGATGGATCGATGAATTCTCGAAAACAATGGCTACTCCCTTTCCATAGGGGTATTTCACCATCTAATGCAGAGTAGACGAGACGGCCTTCACCTGGTGCAACCACGGCCGCCCCAAAAGTAGATTGAAGGTTGCCGGAACTTCTAAGACATGGAAGTCTATCTCATGTTGTCCTGGCCCAACCCTGGTCTGGATTTTTACCATCCCCATTACTTCCCGGCTCGTGTTTTCATACGCCCGAATTACCTGGGCTGTTGGTACAAAGTCGGCATTCTTTAAACCGATGGCATAGACTGTCCTTGCTGGGCAGACGTTGATTGCGGACCCTGTGTCAACGAGTACCACGGGTATCCATTTATTTCTACACTCCACAGAGATGTAGAGTGGCCTATTATGGTTCGCACCCTCAGGTGGTAGTTCCTTATCAGAGAAAGTCATCATCGGGGTAGCTCCTCCCGGAAAGACTAGTCCAACTAACTGCTCTGGTGTGGTATCTATGGAGAGTTTGGCTTTGTCCATAGCAGATAGAACAGCCTGTCTGTGTACTCGTGATGCCATAAGCAGTCCTCAGATGGAGATGTCTGCTTGTATCTTCTTCAGCTGCTTTAGTACAGCTTCTTCTTCGATTTGTTTCTCCTTTTGTTTCTCAGCTTCCTTATCCTTCCCAGATGCCTCTGGTTGGTCTAAATGCGGCGGCTTGAAATACCACCCGCTCCTCGTCATATGGTCGACCTTGCCGACATACCAGGTGTTGTCTGGCTGATGGTTCTCCCAATCTTCATCTGTGTGGGCAAGACATAAATCATCGTCCTCCCACCACATTCCATCGGCAGCTGACAGACACCTGTCCGGCTCCGGTATGATTATACTCGCAGTACCTTCAGCCCACATGCTCGCAGCATCTTCTGTCCTTGTGCCCACAGCACTTTCAGCCCCCTCGTGGGCTTTGGCTTTCCTGGTTCTCTCAAAATCCCAAGATCTTTTTTGTCCCAACTGTGTCAGTACAGCTGGTTGTTCAATATTCCCTGCGTTCACAATGTCCTGATCCTGAGCAAAATTCTTCGTACCGGCGCTCTCCGGCAATGTATTCTGTCTTTCGGCCCTTCCGGCCACCACTGATATTCTTGCCCCTGTCGGGCCCTGTTCTGGTTGGAACTGTTCCACAACATCCAGTTGATCATCCAGCCATCCGATGGCCTCTGTCGATTCCTCATAATCAAACCAGTTGACTGCCGCGTCCCTGGATCCTGGTCATTGAAAAACTGGAGGTTGGCAAAGTCCTCTTCCACAGCCTTCAGGTTATCTGCCCCTTGCTGAAATCCATCCCCCTAGATCACACACAGCTCTGCCTTCTCTGGCAATTCTATACCTGGCCTAACTTGGCCTGCTGACAGAATATACCCACTCGGATCATAGGCTTCCCCGGCGAAACTCCCAGACTGCTCAATCCCAGACTCAACAATTCCACTCTCCTCTAAAATCTGCTATGTCCTGTCTTCGACGGTCACCACCATTGACTCGGGTTGGGTTGTGGAGATGTCCAACATGCACAAGGAATCAGTGCAGTCGGGAAGGAGCACCTCCGGCTTAGGTAGGTGGGATGGGGTGATATAGATACTAGGATCGTAAGACACGACCCCAGTCTGGATAAAGTTGATTCTGTTGGGAGGGGGAGCTTAGTTATGCGGTGGGAGAGGGTTTGTTGTGACATTGGGTTTTTCTGGAGGCGCAATCACCTGCTTGTCAATAAGATCCTGGATCTTGTGACGCAATCTAAAACAACGGTCAGTGTCGTGGCCATGTTGTTGGTGATATGCACAGTATTTTGCTGGGTTATGAGAGGGAGGGAGTGGATTTGATAGTGGCCTCGGCTCTAGGGGTTTCAAATGCCTTTTCCTGATTAATACCCCCAGAGCCTTGGACATGGGCATATATAAAGGCGTGAAGGTTCTTTGGCCTCTAGGTTGGTATTTGGTGGGCTGGGTATTGCTTCCGGATGCACCGGAGAAAGGTGTGGCTGCCATGGGTCTTGGAAGGGGAGGGGGAATGGTGGTGACCATGCTCACCTCCGAAGCTCTTGCAGTCGCAGCGCCACTCGGGCCTGCATTGTTGTTACGGTTGAAAGTCCTCCTAGGCTGTTCTCTATCTTGGTCAATCAGACCCTGTTTCATTGCATCTTCGATTTGTACCCCCATCTCATGCAGGTCTGAAAAGGTAGGGAAGGGGAGCACAATCATTTTTTGCATCAATTTTGGCTTGAGATTGCGCACAATCATCCGAATCTGGTCCTTATCAGTGGGCCTTAAAGTCATCATTGAGGCCTTCGCCCTCCACCTGGTCACGAAGTCTGAGAAACTTTCTTTGGGCTCCTGCCTTGTTGTTTCGAGATCTCGAGTCGTAATCTCGATTTGGGTATTGTAAGAGTATTGCGCGACAAAGGCCTCAGCCATCTCATCCCAACTCCGCTTGACGTCATCCTCTAACTTCACGTACCAGATAGCGGCCACACCTGACAGGGTCCGGCCGAATAGCGAAAGCTTCTGTGGTCTGGTGAGGCCCATTGGCCGTAGTATATCTAAGAAGAGTCGGAGGTGGACCATGGGATCCCCAGATCTGTCAAAGCGATCAATTTGCGACATCTTGAACCTATCCGGCAGCGTCACAGCCACATCGGTATATCCGTCCTCGATATCCGGAATAGCCTTTACCCCTTGGGACTTTTTGAACAGCTTCTCGAGCTTGCTTAATTTCAATGCCGTTGGGTCTATTTCGAACTCGAAGGGAGAGTCCGAGTGGTTGATAGGCGTATGTGCCTTGGACAGTTGAGGCGGAAGCGGGGGCGGAGCTGGCCCCGTTGGAAGGTCTGTGTCCTCCTGGATGTTCTGGACATTTGGCAAGGTGTTTTGGATGTTTGGCAGGACATTCTGGATGGTTGGTGTTTGCTCGGGTAACGGGACCCCTGGTGGAGGAGGAACTGGATGTGAGGCTGATGCTCCATTCTGCTGTTGCAGTCTAGTGATGAGTTCGGCCTGCTGGGCCATGATTGTGGCCTGCTGTTTAGAGAATTCCGCTTGGTGGACAGCGTCTTCCTGCATTTGCTTCATACTCTCTTGTAGCTGTCGCATCATTTCCTCCATCCCGGCCATATTCTGCTGATCTTGCTGACTGACTGGTATGTGTATCTCTATGGCAGAAACTGAAACCTCAGCCCGACTGTTCACTGTTGGGGTAGACCACTGCTCTGGTAACCTCTGTTCAAACACACTGCGTCTCCTCGGCCTTCGCCTGACAACTGGGAGTAGAGAGTGAAACACTGGCTGTCCATCAACCAGATCCTCAGATCGATTGAGTCGACGACCTCTTGTCCAGAGTGCTTGGGGAATATCTGCTTGGTCTGAAGCAATTGTACTAAAACTGCCCTAGCAAAAAGATAAATAAAGCAATAAAGAAATAAAGAAATAAATAACCAGACAAACGGACAGCATAACAGCTTAAAATAAACACACAACACACAGTTGGGCGTAACAACACACAGTCGGTAAGCTGAATACACACTATCCTCCAACACTGATCATTATCCCTGAATCACTGTCCCCGAAAACTGAATCTGATACCCGCAGATAACTAATTCCCAAAATAACTGAACTAATGCCCGCAGGCCTCATGCCCAAACTCGTAAACTGATACATGCATTCCTGTAGAGACACACTCTAAAAGCACATAACAGATAAGTGAGAGCCAAAACACCCATATGTTGGGGTAGGGTTTCCCTGTCCTATTTTGTTAGGAGCTAGGGGTTCACTACGCACGCAGCGGTTTCAAACAACCTGTATCGGGTAAGCAACCTGTCCTAGTTTGGAATGGTCACTACGGATTCCGAATATGCACTAGGTCGAATGGTCAAGAGGGTGCCCCGGTAAAACCGGGGTTTGTGTTTCCATACTGGCAGAGCCCGTAACCGGTAAGCCTTATGGCACGCAACCTCTGGCAAACCGCTCAGGAATAGCAGATGGCAAACACGGTGTCCTAGGCGCACCAATGCAAATGCAATGCAAAGAAGCACACAAGTGTAATCAAAACAAGATATTATGAGTTCGAGTCAAGTTCTCCAAACCCCCCAACAGAGTCGCCAGAAACTGTAGACGTCTCCGAACGCCCCAGAAGGGATGAGTCCCGTTCTGTTCATTTTGGGCTCACTACAGTTCAGGACTCAAATTGTCACGGTTCTTAATCTGAACCAAAGAGTCCAAATCCGGCAAATCGTTTTGAGAAAACAGATTTTTGAAAGAAGTGCCAAACATGGACTGCTTTGCCAGATACAGAGTCGCCACCTAAATATTTTATTTTTTGGGAAAATTTAGGAAACCCTGACTCGTGCCTAAGGCCACGTGTCCGTTATCACCAAAGTTGCCTCGGCTCGGGAACTTGGGTACGATTGGGGAAGGTCACTTCGTGAGCACCCCCGCTCGCTCGATCAAAGATCGGCCTCTACTAACCATGATATCGAGTTTTGAAAACATTATGCGTTCTTATTCCGGTTATTAGCCTAGATTTACTATGTGATGCGCACAGCATACAAATATAGACTGGATCGCCTGAATTGGAACAAAACATTTCATGTTTGTTTAGAAAGTGGTTTGCTACTCGCAAGTAGGCTTAAAATGCGGATTTTGCCACCCTCGGGTGGGCTTAGAAAAGATGGTTTTGCCACTATCTAATGGGCTTAAAACTCGCAGTTGATGATTCGTTCCAATCTAAGTAACCCAACCTTCACCCACAGGCATTCAGGCAGTTATATCACATAAGCACATAGCCTTATGGTAAGCATGCTATCATGGCAGTCACTCACACGCATGCAAGGATGCTAAAGCATAACCACTTACCGAGTACTCCAAGCTAAAGAAAGAAGCTAATTAGAAATCAATGCATGATCCTAACTATACAGAAATGTCTAATGCAACACATGCAAAATGCAACTAAGATAGGCTCGGCTATTCTAAACATGGCATATGAAATGCTACAGCTAACATGTATTCAACTCGGAATTGAAATACAATGCAGTGAGTATGGTGCGCCGAGCCCAGTGCATGCAAAACGGATGAATGAATGCAAACATGCTATCATACTGTATGCTAATTTAAACATGCCCTAATCTAACCATCATAAGCTGGTAAATAAAAGGGAGAAAGATGTGGGGTTGGAAGACATACATCACACGCACGCACACTTATTACAACATTGCCCTTGCTCGGAGGGTCCGAATAAATAATACAGTCCCAAATAAATAATACAGTCCGAATAAATACAAAATCCTAATTAATTAACAAATTAAATCTAGGAAAGCAAGGAATTAGCATGCAAGCTATGGACCGCCTCGGCTCTGTTCCGAATGATGAATGATGCATGCTCGGGTTGCCTTTGTCGGGAAATTCCTTACGATGCCCCGGTTTGCCTCTATTTGCAGTTAATCCCAGGATGTTGTGCGAAGCTCCAAAACACTGCCGGTTTCTGATTTTCTGCAACAGAGAGCAAGAAAGGGGCATGGCAAAGTATTTTCACATATGTATGCTTGTCTCGATCCTCGTGCCATCAATCACGCATCTCGATGCATGATGGCCGAGGAGTCGAATTGCACGACTCAATATGAGATGAATGCACATGAAACACAACAAGGCCGAGACTCCATCATGGTTAATCCGGAGTGTCGGCGACTGGGAATTGAGACACGTTCCGTCACTCGGAGTACGAAACGTCCCTCGTTTCCCGTGCTTGGGCTAACTCCTATCCCAAGCACAATGCAATATGCATGAAATGCATGAATGCAATCCTAACATGCAACCTAACATACGCAATGCTATGAAATGGCATACACAATGCACGATGTAACAAGGCATACACAATGCTCTAACATACAACCTAGCATACGCAATGCTATGAAATGAAATGGCATACACAATGCACAATGCACAATGGACTTATGCCAACATGAGTGGACCTCAGCCACACTCACATTAGCGGCCATGAGATGAAATGAGACACTCAAGATGCGCGCACACATGCACGCAAACCGAGGACCGATCTTAAGGCACAAAGGCCACTCTAACAAGGCATGGCAAGGCATGAAATATGGCATAAAAACATGCAAGTTCTAGCACTGAAATGTGATGCAAAATGATCCCAAAACATGGAAACATGGCACCCGATGCATGGAATGGTCTCGAAACACAAACTAGGCACATGCATTGACCTATAGCAATACAAAGCATGCATTATTTGATCATGAAGCATGAAGATAGAACCAAGGCAGTCCCAAAGCATGAACATTTCTAGTTCAAAGCATGGCCAAAAGAAGCTAGCAAGATGGACTAAAATAGCATGCAACTTTGACTAGCAAACATGGTTTACATGGCATGTATATGAAGCAGGTGAGAACTCATTAAACCAGTAACAATCAGTGAACAAAACATGCCAAAACATGCCCAAATAACCTCTGAAATGTAGCCAACACATGCACAAATGATGGGTTCTTTTAGAGGGCATACAAAGGGGTTATTAAGCACATGCATCAAGGACATTTAGCATAGCCAAATCAACTCTGAAAATCAAATATGATAGCCCTAAAACTCATCAAATTGGTCTTGAAATCAGTCAACCAAGCATGCAAGATAGGGCCTCTTTAGAAAGCCAAAAAGACCATTAAGCAAAACAAGGAGAGAGGGGGTCACCCCCCTCTGATTTTGGCCTTCAAGAATACACCTAAGCCACTGAAAATCCACTGGATTTCAGTGGCTAAAAGGCCAAACAAAGCATGCAACAAGGGCTTAGTTGTAAGGCTCAAAATAAGAGGCAATCAAGCATATAAGGAAACATATGACCTCAAAAAAAAGAATGCCCTTAATCAAACATCAAGAGGGCCTTAAAACAAGACTTTTTTCAGTTTAGGTCGAGGTCCAAAAAGGCTCACAAATAAGGCTAATGTATCATGCAAAAACAGCCCTAAAAGAGAGATTGAACAAACAGGGCAGAAAAAGACCTCAAACAGCAAAGAGCCCTTCAAGAAAGTTGAATAGGGACTCAAAACAAGACACTTTATAGTTTATGGCAAATCTCGAATATGCTCACAAGCAAGGCTATAATATGATGCAAAAATGGCCCTAAAAGAGAGATAAAGGGCAAGAGGTAGTAGATGGTCGCAAACAGCAAAGATCCCTTCAACAAAGTTGAAGAGGGGCTCAAAATACGGCATTTCACAGTTTGGTTTGAAGCCCAAAAATTCTCACAAGCAAGGCTAATATATCATGCAAGATAAGGGCCAAAAGGAGGGATAAAGCACAAAGGGTGGTGGGAGACCTCAAACAGAAAAAAGTTCTTGATCAAACATGAAGATGAGCTCAAAATAGGATTATTTTTAGTTCAGGCCGAAGCCCAAAAATGTAAGCAAAATGAGCTAAAATATCATGCAAAACAAAGCAAGAAAAGAGGAAATAGGGACTCACCCTTGTAGCACAGATTTCCAGCAGCTTTTGATCCAAGAAAAGGAGCTCCTAACCTCTGAAAATTAGCCTCAAGATGTTGGAATGGAGTGTGGAGGTGATAGGCTATGGGTTGTAGTGCAAAATGGCCAAGAAACTAGGGTTTTGGAGCTTAGAATAGTGAAAATGGGGGGAGAAGGGGGGGAGCCTTGGATGATTTTTTCTAACCCTTAGAAATGGAGGTGGGGCGTCAGTTATATAGAGGGAAGGAGTGAAGGAAAAGGGGGGAAAAATGAATTCAAATTTCCCCCCTAAAAGGGCAGACCCTCGGGCAGGGGTCTTGTGCAAAACAGCTGGCACAGCTGTAATGTACCAGGAGAGAGAAGAATGGCCAGCCAGGTTCAAAAGGTTCAGGTGGCCGGCCGACCAGGGTCAAAAGGGTCAAGCTCAATTGTTGGCCGGCCACCCCAAAAAGGTGGCCTCCCATGTGTGTACTACACAGCTGTATGGTCAAAAGTTGGAAAAAGTGAACCAGGAGAGAGAAAAGCCAGCTTTTTTAGAAGGGTTCAAAAGGGTCAGGGGGAGTTAATGGCCGGCCTATCCATATTGGTGGCCTCCCAGGTGTGTACAACACAATGGTGTGGTGGAAAGTCAGAAAAAGTGGCCCGGGAATGGGAAAAATCAGCTTTCTAGTGAAGAAAACGGGCGATGAAGAACGATGAAGGACTAAAGCTGGTTTTCAGAACAATTGCTGGCCTCCCACCTTCCTACAACCTTTCTAACAACGAAAATAAGGTCTCCACCAAAAATGAACCCAAACCGATGCAAAACGAAGGTTCGGGGACCAAAATGCGCAGTCCGAGGCCCCGAAAACTGACTATTAAGCACCGGAGGTGGTGTTCGACCACGAAGTTGGTCTCCCGGACCCCAGTGTCCCTCAAAAGGGAGGAAATAAGATGTGTGCCAAAAACCGGAGCAAACGGAGGTGGTTAAGCGGTCCCGAACCAAGGCACACGGCCGACAGCTCCGAAAATCGGGAACCGGGCTCCAAACGGGAATAATGGCCTACGACCACGAAACGTAGCCCACGGCCACTGAGAGATGATCTACGAGACCTATCCCTCCCTTCGGGAAGAGAAAACGGAGAAAACGGGACCCGGTTCGCAAACCGAGGCAAAGCACAAAAGAGCCCCGAAGTCCGGAGGCAAGGCTCGCGGCCGAGATTCCGCAACTTCAGAACAAGCACAATATACAGCATCACCGAGCGCTCAATTGGTGATATCTGGGTCTTAAGGTCGGTCAAAAATGGGGTGTCTACAATCTCCTTTGGCTCCGACAATGGCTTTCCAAGCTCAACCAGGCATACTCGTGGCATGTAACAAAGTTTATGGAACTCAATTCAACACTCTATCATCGAACGTCATATCCATAGATGCCAATGGTTAATATCACCACGTCCATACACTGATGGTGAATTCTCAACACACAAATAGCCAAGTCGCTCCAGGCTTGGTCTTCGGGTCTACAAGCCAAGTTCTGGAAATACCACCATCAAGTTCTTTCCCTAAAAAATTTCTTATTATCGCCGATGTGCAAGCCATGTTCGATCTCAAATGGGACAAGGGGACTTTACCCTCTTTGCCTAATCCAGATGTCAAACCACCATACTCTATCAAGATGTTGAGTTATCCATACTCGGAGGGATACACGGTGCCAAAGTTCATCAAATTCGATGGCAAACAAGGAAATGCTCGAGAACATGTTGCTCGATTCATCGAGACTTTGGGGATTCATGATTCAAATCATGTCCTCTGACTGAGAGAATTCTCCAAGTCCCTCACTAACCGAGCATATAGTTGGTATGTGAACTTGGCCCTAAACTCTATCCAAAGTTGGGAGGAGATGGTCAACAAATTCCATGCCAAATTCTTTCAAGTGGCTGAGAAAGTGACCACACTTACCCTGTGTAAGGAAAAGCAATAGGAGGGTGAAGACATTCTCGAATATGTGGAAAGGTTCCAAGACAAAGCCGTGGACTGTCAGGAGGCTGTGGAGGAAATCTACTTGGTCCAAATTTGTGTTGAAGGGGCATTGAATGGGTACAAAAGGCTTCTTGTTAATCACAAGCTACCCACCTTCTCGGCACTAATTAAAGCATCCCGGAACATCAACATACCTCAGTCTCAAGAGATCAGGTTCAAGACTAGTTATAAAAACCAGCTTCAAGTCATCCCAAGGACCTTTTGTCACTGCGACTTCCGCGTCTTCTACCCGAAAGTCGCAAGGGGAGGGATCCAGGGGGCAGAAGAGGAAGAGCTGCAAAGATAACACACATTTTCTGTGTAGTATTGAATAGGTGAAGGCCTTAGTCAAAGAATGGGTGGCAGATGGGAAACTGAAGTTGCCTCATGTCAAAGAGCTTTTACCGAAAAAGGACCGCGAAGGCCCTAATTATTGTGTTTTCCACCGATCACTAGGGTATCCTACAGAAAAGTGTCGGATGCTTAAAAAGATCTTTAGAAAGAAAGTTGAAGCAGGTGAGCTAGAGTTCAAAAAACAAGAGCCCCAAGATATCTTAAAAGACGTGGCTATGATAGCGTATGACGACCATAACCCGAGTAGCTGGTGAAAGTTTTTCAAATGACCTTGTAACTCTAAGGGCAAATGTCAACATTTCATAGAAGAAGTCTATCTATAACATTTACAATTTGTATTTACTGCATTGTCCAAGAGGTTTTATCTTTCTTTCTTATGTTATGAAGAAATTTATTTCCTCCATATTGTGTAGCTCCATTAGAAGTTTATTTTCTCTATATTGTGAATCTTCATTGTGTTATGTTGCTTGGGACAGTTTTTAATTTTTATTGCCCCTCAAAGAAAAAAGAGAAGTAGTAGACTCGGTTGCCCACCAAAAAGGATCTTTCTTGCCAAAGAATGAGTGTGCTTCCACCCGAACTTCTGAGGGACAACCCTTGCTTCCATTAGTGCAAGTTTCGAGGATCTTTCTTGTCGAAAAAAGAAATTTGCTTCAACACAAACTTTCGAAGGACAGCCTTTGCTTCTATTTGGACTTCCAAGGGACAACCCTTGTTTCCATCAGTGTGAGCTTCGAGGACCTTTCTTGTTGAAGTAAAGTGTGTGCTCCCACTCAAACTTTCGAAGAACAGACCTCGTTTCCATTAGTGTGAGCTTCGAGGATCTTTTTTACTAAAGTGGAGTGTGTGCCCCACTTGGACTTCCAAAGAATAGCCCTCGAGACTCGATTGCCTGCCAGACGGGATCTTTCTTTCCAAAGTAAGATATGTACTACTTTCGGACTTCTGAGGGACAACATTGCTTCCATTCAGACTTGAAGTAGAATGTGTGCTCCCACTTAAACTTTCGAAGAATAGACCTCACTTCCATCAGTGCGAACTTTGAGGATCTTTTTTACTGAAGTAAAGTGTGTGCCCCACTTGGACTTCCGAAGAATAACCATTGAGACTCAGTTGCTTGCCAGAAGGGATCTTTCTTTCCAAAGTAGGGTGTGTGCTACTTTTGGACTCCTAAAGGACAGCTTTGCTTCTGTTCAAACTTTCGAGGAACAGCCCTTGCTCTCATTAGTGCGGGTTCTGAGGGCCCCGGGGTTGTGGATTTTATACAAAAATTCATTTGCCTAAAATAATAGAACCGACAAACGAGATAAGCAATGTTGAGTTCAAATTATGATTCAAGCGTTACCAAAATAGAGGCGACATCAACAATAATCATGATCAACTTATGCTATAACAATTTTATTCCTCCGAGCAAGTTTAATAAAAATTTTAGTAGCAACACCAACAAAACTCAAAGGATTCAAATTATCTCTCTCTAAACCAATGAATCTTTTTAGCATTAATATTTCATCTATGTCAGATTTATCAACACAAGGTCAAGCTCCAAAACATGAATTTCAGGACTACATTTCTCATGCAAATCAAGATTCAATAGAGGCAATAGTTATTTCAAGACAAAATTGCAGCATCAAAGTTCTATTTAAGTCAGGATAATCAATGGAAGCTCAATTCTCATGCAAAGGTTTCAAAATATATATTCTCAAAACGAGTTAGAGATACTAAATCAAGATTTAACAAAGCACTGGTTATCTCAAATCAGAATTACGAGCTTTCGAATAACCTAAATCCCAAACCAAATCAAGTTTATAATTAGAGATCCGGAGCAATGAAGAAGAATGAAGTTTGTTAAATGAAGACCAAAGCTCATCAAAACCAAGAGCTGGCTTGGTTCCAAAAAACAACCAGGACAGGTCAGCAGCGACACGAGCGGCGTTAGAGGACAAGGACACAGCAGTGATGACAGCGTCGAGTGATGACAGTGCTAAGAGCTGCGACGCGAACAAGCAATGGAGTAGCTGGGTAGACTAACGCCACGTTGAACAGGCGGCGTGGTCGGCGTTGATTAAATCACGGCTAAAGACTGTGGCGAGGTTGAAGGTTGTGAACGCAAAGCAAGTCGTGCGAGCTAGGTAGTTATACCCACAGGGTAGGACTCCGGTTGATTGTCACATGGGCCGATGGGGTGCTTGACGATATTGGTGAAATCTATGCTGTAACGGAGCTGTGGCAAGGAGAAGTGGTGGCCCACGGAGGTGGACAGGCCTGGCTGAAGTGACGGAGAAATAAAGAAGAAGGTCGGCGACAGTGGTCTTTAATGGAGTGCAAAGCAAGCTGGTACCTGGGTCTTGTCCTAGTGTAAAGAGAGAATATGCTAAGAGTAAGGTTTGGCAAAAAGAGATAAGGATGTATATATATAGTTGGCCTTCAATATTCTAAAAAATATGTAGGCTTTATTTATTTTTCTTTGATCTGGGTAAGAGAGATTGTCTCTCAGATATTCTACAATATATATATATATATATTATTGAGATTTGTTTATTTGGCTTTAAAAGGAATCTGAATCAAAATAATAAAGAAAAGTTACGTGGGCCCAAGCAAGGGTACAAGATAAGACCCCCCCAAAAAAAAGGCCTGACTATTTCCTGGGAGAGGAATTTAATTCTTGATCATTCTTAGTGGGTGGATTATTAAATATTTAAAATTTTGTTTTTTTCCTTTGAGAGAATAAATCAAAAGTATGAAAGTGTATATGGGCCAAACGTGTCATAAAGATAAAAAAGAGATTTCATCTTATCTTTATTAGTTGTCAATCTTATTCATAAGTTCTTATGAGTCATCAATATTATCTAAAAGCCACATGAAGACAAAATATTCCCGAGGGCGTAATGCAAAACATGGCTGAAAAAGTGGAAATATGCATGTTCGAGAAATTCAAATTTTCCCATACATGTAAGGGCAAAATATAAGAGGGGTTAACTTGAGCCCACTAATTAATTGGGCCCAATCGAAGCCCAATCAGAAAGGCAAAAAATTGGTGAGCTTGGAGAAATTATTGTCAAATGGGCCAAGTGAATTCTATTGAACGGGCCCACAAGAAAGTCAACAAATTGGGCCGATAAGGATATATTTCAAGCATATATCATTAAAGAAAGCCCAACAAGCCCATTCGAGGAGGTCCAGATCATACGGGTGTCCAAGGAGGTTAACCGTTGTTTTTAAAAGAGATGAAACCCTCGGAGGAGATCTATTCTCCAAGGTATTGGCTTAGTCTTGAAAGGGTTCGGAACCACAAACCTAGAGACCTATTTAAGCTCGGACTCGAAAGGATTCAGATCCACGAATCTAGAGATCTGAACTACTTGGCTTCAAACAGATTCGAACAATATCTAGAAGTCGCTTCGTTAATGAGTCCCAGAACACTTGTGGGCTCGGAGCCTTCTGGGATCTACGCACCAAAACCATGGGCATATTGGAATCCGAACAAAGGACGCGATGCCGAGGACGGTGAGTGGAGATAAATTCACTCTTCGGTTAAACTAGCCTACACCCGGGTTGAGGTAGCACAATCTAGGGGGTCCTTGAGACTCGGCAATATTTGCGATAGGGCATTCTCTTGAACTGCCACTGACCCTTCTGCAGTAGGGCGTTCTCTAGGACTACTCCTGACCCTTTGGAATGATTGGGGAATCATAGGTTAGGTGTGGTTAAGAAAAAGGGTTCGCCGAGAGGTTGATCTTCTCTTCGGGGTTTTCCTCATCCTCGGAGAGGTCACCTCCTCGGACAAGATGGTTAGAAAGAATAATCCCATATGTGCCTTGCACATTGGCTCCATCCTACATCATAAGGTGCCTATAAATAGCACCAACCTATAGCTTTACAAGGGATGAATTTTGGAGAGACAACTCTTGGGAAAGAACTAATTTCCCTTCTCCATTATCTGCCTTGAGAATGAAAGTGGGAGATCCATGGGAGAGCCTTGCCATTATTCTCTCTCTAATTACTTTGCTTTCTTCTTCACCAAATCTCTTATCTTCATCATCTCTTTGCTATTGTGTTCCTAATTGTAACCGTTAAAGAATCTAAGCCAAATATATGAGGAAAATTCGAAGGTCTTCGAATATCTTTGAAGAAAATTTGAATTCTCTAGAAATAATAAGTGGCTTAGATTCTTTAATAGTCACAACTAAGAACACAAAGCAAAGAGATGATGGAGATAAGAGATTGGGTGAAGAATAAGGCAAAGTAATTAGAGAGAGAATAATGGCAAGGCTCTTTCATGGATCTCCCACTTTCACTCTCAAGGTTGATAATGGAGAAGGAAAATTAGTTTTTTTTTCCAAGAGTTGTCTCTCCAAAATCCCCCTTGTAAAGCTATTTATAAGCACCTCATGATGTATGATGAAGCCCATGTGCAAGGCACATGGGGAATATTCTCTATAACCACCTTATCCGAGGAGGTGACCTCTCCGAGGATAAGGAAAACTCCGAAGAGGAGATCAATCTCTCGGCGAACCCTTCTTAGCAACACCTAACCAATGATCCCCAATCATCCCAAAGGGTCAGGGGTAGTCTCAGAAGACGCCCTGTCACAGAAGAGTTAGGGGTAGTTCAAGAGAATGCCCTGTCGCAAATATTACCGAGTCTTAGGGACCCCCTAGATCGTGCCACCTCGACCCGGGTATAGGCTAATTTAACCAAAGAGTGAATTTATCTCCATTCACCGTCCTCGGGATCGGGTCCTTTGTTCAGACTCCGTCACGCCCATGGTTTTGGTGTGTAGATCTCGGAAAGTTCTAAGCTTGTAAGTGTTCTGTGACTCATTAACAAAACAACTTCTAGATTACATTCGAATCTGTTAGAAGCCAAGCATTTCAGATCTCTAGGTTCGTAGATCCGAACCCTTTCGAGTCCGAGCTCAAATAGGTCTCTAGGTTCGTGGTTCCCAACCCTTTCAAGACTAAGCCAATACCTCAAAGACGAGGGTCTCATCTCTTTTGAAAGCAATGGTTCACCTCCTCGGACGCCCATATGATCTGGGCCTCCTCGAATAGGCTTGTTGGACTCTCTTTAGAGATTTCTGCTTGATGGGTCTTCCTTGGCCCAATTTGTTGGCTTTCTTATGGGCCCGTTCAATAGAATTCACTTGGGCCCATTTGGCAATAATTTCTCCAAGCTCACCAATTTTTAGGCTTTCCGATTGGGCTTCAATTAGGTCCAATTAATTTAATGGGCTCAAGTTAACCTCTCTTACATTTTGCTCCTTGTATGTATAGGAAATTTTGAATTTCTCGAAAATGCATATTTCCACTTCTTTGGCCATGCTTCGCATCACGCCCTTGGGAATGTTTTGTCCTCATGTGACTTTTAGATAAGATTGATGACTTATCATATTTTATGGATAAGATTGACAACTAATAAAGATAAAAAGGATTTTTTTATTATTATTTTTTTTTTTTTTCATGCCATGTTTGGCTGACACACCTTGGGACCTAAAATGTATCTTGTTTGGGCCCACGCAACTCTTTTTTTTAATTATTCCTTAAAATTTTTACACCACGTTTGGGGACCACATCATATTTGTGCCATGCTCTATTCAATAAAAGCCAAGCCTTGATATTAATCTTCAATAACTTGGATGAATCCAAAACTTTCATTCTTCTAGAATATCCAAATAACCTTTTTCCACCCCAGGTCAAAGAAACCAATAATCTCATTTTTTATTGCTATAAAAGGTGAAGGCCAAATCTTCTCTCTTCAAAGTTATTTGAAAAATCAACCCTTTGAGAACAACACGTCACATATAATTTTTGTATCACTGATGACCATCGCCGCCAAGCCTTTTTTTTTTATTCTGCAAAAATCTAACTAGAGACCACTTATTATCATTTTCGTTTTTCTCTAAACCGAGAAAACCAAGATGCATCAAAATTTATTCATATAAACACTGTAGCTTCGCCCATGTGTAACTATCGAAGACCACCGTCGTCTAATTTTTTCTTCCTTTCTCTTTCACTTCAACTGTGAGTGCACATCGCCATAAGCCGTCACTACCCCTTGTTGCAGCTCCGTTGTACCATAAGCTATTCTAGCGTCGTCGAGCACTCCATCGACCTACACAAGAGCCAGACATGGATATGCCCTGTGCATACGACTAACCAGCTCGTACGACCTGTGCGCTGTACGTCCGTCACCTGCGGCCTCGCCACTACTTCCAGCCGTGACTGACCAGTGCCGACCACATCGGCTAATCAACACGGCGTCGGTCTACCCTACGATTTTGCCGATTTGGGACCTGCCTTCTGTTTCCACCGCCAACCTCGACGTTTGCTCACTCCAGCACCGCTCGTGTCGTTCTGCTCTCCATCAGCTTGTCTTCATTCGATTTGCTTCATCTTCTCTATTGTCCCAGACCTGTGAGTGAACTATTTTATATATATATATATATGGGCTTTGATTTTCGAGGAAATGAAGTTGCCTCATGTCGAAGAGCTTTTGCCAAAAAAGGACCGTAAAGGCCCTAATTATTGTGTTTTCCACCGATCGCTAGGGCACCCTACAGAAAAGTGCCGGATGCTTAAAAAGATCTTTAAAAAGAAAGTCGAAGCAGATGAGCTAGAGTTCAAAGAACAAGGGCCCCAAGATATCTTAGAAGACGTGGCTATGATGGCGTATGACGACCATAACCCGAGTAGCTGGTGAAATTTTTCCGAATGACCTTGCAACTCTAGGGGCAAATGTCAACATTTCATAGAAGAAGTCTATCTATAACATTTAAAATTTGTATTTACTACATTGTCCAAGAGGTTTTATCTTTCTTTCTTATGTTATGAAGAAATTTATTTTCTCCACGTTATGTATCTCTATTAGAAGTTTGTTTTCTCTATATTATGTATCTTCATTGTGTTATGTTGCTTGAGACAGTTTTCAATTTTTGTTGCCCCTTGAAGAAGAAAAAGGAGTAGTAGACTCAGTTGTCAACCAGAAAGGATCTTTCTTGTTGAAGTAAAGTGTGTGCTCCCACTCAAACTTTCAAAGAATAGACCTCGTTTCCATCAATATAAGCTTTGAGGATCTTTTTTACTGAAGTAAAGTGTATGCTCCCACTTAGACTTCTACTTGGACTTCCGAAAAGCAACCCTTACTTCTATCTTCAAGGATCTTTCTTGTTAAAGTAGAGTGTGTACTCCCACTCGGACTTTCGAAGAACAACCCTCGCTTCCATCAGTATGAGCTTCAAGGATCTTTCTTGTCAAAGCAAAGTGTACTCCTACCCGGACTTCTGAGGGATAGCCTTTGCTACCACTAGTTGCTGAAGTAAAAGTGTACTCCCACTCGAACTTCCGAGGGATAGAATTTGCTTCCATTAGTTGTCGAAGAAGGAAGTGTACATCCACTCAGGCCTCCAAGAGACAACATTGCTTCTGCTTGGACTTCTGAGAGACAGCCTTGCTTCCGCTCAAATTTTCGAGAGATAATCTTTACTTCCATTAGTGCAAGTTTGGTAGACTCGGTTGCCTGCCACAAGGGATCTTTATTGCGGAAGTAGGGTGTGCGCTACTATTCAGACTCCTGAGGAACAACCTCGCTTCCATTCAGACTTCCGAGGGATAGTCCTTGTTCTCATTAGTGCGGGTTCTGAGGGCCCCAAGATTTCGTACAAGAATTCATTTGCCTAAAATAACACAGCCGACAAATAAGAAAAGCAATATCAATTATAAATCATGATTCAGGCATTATAATAATGTACCTACGCTACAACATTTCTATTTCTCTGAGAAGTTCATGAACAAGCAATAATCAAAGTTCTACCTCTCTAGGTCCGTTCCTCTAAAGCTGTCAAGCAAGCCCACTCAGCACTTGACCGACTCATGGGACGACCCGTGTATTTGCAGGCCAACCCCGATGAGGATTTCTTATTCTGTAGACTTAGCCGAGGTAGCACTCATGAGAGGTACATAAGACCGACCCACGTCGTTGGTCTTGCTCCAGACCTAGAGCAGCCGCATTTTCTGGTCGCACCTCTACTCCTAAGCTTTGCGGAAAGAAGGGGACATACATATCCTACCAGCTATATCCACACCACGACACCTCCTCCATAGCACATTGTCTATACCCCAGCTGTAAACTTCACTAACAGTGCATCAGATTTGGAGGTACCGGTACAAATTACCGGGTGGGAGTTTTGGGGTTATAGTCACGGTGTTCCTGTTTACATAGTCCAGGTGGTATGGAGTTGCTTCGAAATAGAGCACAGTGGGTGAGAGTTCGAGTCCCTCATGCAGAGTGAGTTTGCGGGGTTATTTCATAGGCTAGTTTTTCGAAGCCAGTTCTCATGGTGGCCTAATGGCCCATTCTAGACGTCCGACCAGGGGATCCTTTTTGACCCAACCATGATTAGTCTAATCCTTATATTTTTGTATCAGTAGGATTAGACATTAATTTGTGAAGGCTGGACTAACGCCTTATGTATAGTAACAATGATGTATATATGATGTTTCATGTGGTATTAATGTGGTAATATTAATGTGATAGTAAAACTAATATGTTATATATGACATTGTATCAAAGTTGTATCAATGTGATGTCACGCTTATATCATTTTACCTTGTAGTAATGGCTAATGACGGAAATGGAACCGGATCGTCGGTCAGTAGTACTGATCCAATGGAGCAAATCATGGAAAGAGCAGTTACTAGTTTTCTACGAGCCCTACAAACCAATATTAACAACGGATTGCCTGAACGACGAGAAGAACCAACTACAATAAAACAGTTCCAGGACTTGAAACCTACCATATTCACTGGCAGTACAAACCCACTGGTGGCAAAAGCTTGGGTCAGAGATATGGAGAAAATTTTCCGCGCACTACCTTGCACAAAAAGGCAGAAGGTAACTTTCGCCACATTCACCTTCAAAGACGATGCACAGGAATGGCGACTTCTTACCTTGGAGAATGAAGATATTGTGACTTGGGCAAGATTTTTGGAGGTATTCTATGAAAAATACTTCTCAGATTCACTACGGGAACAAAAGGCGTCAGAATTCATACATCTAAGGTAAGGAACCATGGCAGTGGCCGAATACAAAAGCAAGTTCACGCAACTGGCCCGATTCGCGACATACGTCATCCCACCAAAGCTCGAAAAGTTAGGAAATTTGAAGCATGATTGAATCTTGAAATCAAGGATAGGCTGGAGGTTTTAAAATTACCAACCTATACGGCGGTGATAGATCGAGCTTACATTGCAAAAAAAAGAATTAAAGCCTTACGCTCTGGGGAACCAAGCTAGAGGAAGTGATTTTAGGAAAGAGATAACAGAAGACCCGGTGTCACGCCTCCCAAGAGGGTAAATACAGGCACAACCAATTCAACCAATTCAAGCAATCAAGGTCCTACAAATCCCAGAGGTTGCACCATTTCAACTTGCTCTACCTGCGGAATGATTCATTGGGGATAATACCGTCAAGACACGGGAGCATGCTTTAGATGTGGCCAAGTCGACCACTTGCTGAGAGATTGTCCCAAGCTTGCCAGTCCTACAACCGGCCCCTCTGAACCAGTCCGAAAACCCACGGTACCTAAAGGAGTGAGGAAAGACCAACAACTCCAAGGAAGAGCCTTTGCCATGGTGCCTGGAAACCCAGAAGCTACAGAGAATGTTGTGTCAGGTACACTTTCTGTTGGTGGTCACTTAGCCCATGTTCTCTTTGACTCTGGTTCAACTCATTCTTTTGTTATACCACACTTTGCTACCAAGTTGGCATCAACACCCGAACCCTTGGGATACGTACTATCTGTGTCGTTCCCTTCTAGAAACTCCGCCCTTAGTACTGATGTATACAAATCTTGTACTGTATCCTTAAAAGGTAAAACCTTATACGTAGACTTGATTCCCCTTTGCATTAGTACCTTTGATGTGATCTTAGAAATGGATTGGTTAGCTACCAACCATGCCTCTATCGATTGTGAAGCCAAAAAGGTCTTCCTCTGATCACCAAACCAACTTGACCTTGTCTTCGAAGGAACTGGAGCTTCTCCCCCTCCATGTGTTATATCTTTCAAGACAGCCCAACGGCTAATAAGAAAGGGTTGTTGTAGTTGTATCTGTTATGTGATCGATACTCAACAAGAGACCCCCACACTTGATGCAATCTCTGTGGTTCGAGAATTTTCGGATGCATTTCCTGAAGACCTGCCTGGTATCCCAGTTGACCGAGAAATCGAATTCACCATTGAAACCCAACCTGGTACACAACCAATCTCAAAGACCCCTTACCGCATGTCCATGACAGAATTGAAAGAACTAAAAACCCAACTCCAAGAACTACTGGACAAAGGCTTCATCCGACCAAGTACCTCACCATAAGGAGCTCCAGTACTATTCCTAAACAAAAAAGATGGCACGATGAGGTTATGCATCGACTATCGAGAGCTGAACAAAGTCACCATCAAAAATCCGTACCCCCTGCCACGAATCGATAACTTGTTCGATCAACTGCGAAGCGCTCAAGTATTCTCAAAAATTGACCTGCGTTCTGGCTACCATAAACTAAAAGTCAAAACAGAAAGTATCGAAAAGACTGCCTTCAGAACTCGTTACGGGCATTACGAGTTTCTTGTCATGCCATTTGGCGTCACAAATGCTCCAGCGACCTTCGTGGACCTCATGAATCGAGTGTTCAAACCCTATCTTGACGAGTTCGTCATTGTTTTCATTGACAATATTCTTATATACTCCAAATCGCCAGAAGATCATGAGCACCACTTGCGAAGAGTTCTACAAACATTACGTGATCACAAGCTTTATGCCAAGTTAAAGAAATGCGAATTCTGGATCCCTAGTGTACACTTTATCGATCACGTCATTAACAAAGATGACATCTCAGTTGATCCCCAAAAGGTTGCAGTAATCGTGGATTGGCCACGACCTACTAACGTGTCTGAGATTCGAAGCTTCTTGGGCCTAGCCAACTATTATCGGCGCTTCGTGCAAGATTTCTCGAAGATAGCTTTACCCCTGACCCAGCTAACTTAGAAGAACACACCTTTTGAATGGACCGACAAGCAGGAACGTTGCTTCCAAGAATTGAAAAACAGACTCGTGAT
This sequence comes from Camellia granthamiana, assembly GCA_036172215.1. NCBI lineage: Eukaryota > Viridiplantae > Streptophyta > Magnoliopsida > Ericales > Theaceae > Camellia > Camellia granthamiana. The sequence goes on along the minus strand of CM069911.1, from coordinate 36,865,411 downwards.
GGCTCCTATACTAGCACTCCCTGCAAAAACAGAAGGGTTCGTAATTTGTAACGATGCCTCATACAATGGTTTAGGTTGCGTTCTTATGTAAAATGGGAAGGTCATTGCTTATGCCTCCCGCCAACTAAAGACTCATGAAAGGAACTACCCAACTCATGATTTAGAGTTGGCTGCGGTGATCTTTGCCCTCAAGATCTGGCATCATTATCTCTACGGTGCAACCTATGAGATTTACACTGATCACAAGAGTCTCAAATATCTATTTACACAGAAGGAATTGAATATGAGGCAACGACGATGGCTAGAATTTATGAAGGACTACGATATAGAAATCCATCATCACCCTGACAAAGCTAACGTAGTAGCAGACGCATTGAGCCGAAATATGACCAAAAGTTTGGCATGTACCCTCGTTCCCCACAAGATCAATGGGCTACTTGCCAACATAGTTGTGGAACCCGAGTTGATTGAAGAAATTAAAGCCCGCCAATGTGAAAATAAACTTTTAAAGAAAAAGTACGAGGAGCAAGGAGGCATGTCTCATCCTGACTTCACAATAAGCAATGGAATGCTAAAATTTCGGAATCGAATTTGCGTACCCGACCTTCCAGAACTCAAGAAAAAGATATTGGTAGAAGCCCATAGCTTGAGGTTTGCGATCCACCCTGGCAATACGAAGATGTATCACGATCTGAAGGAACACTTCTGGTGGACAGGAATGAAGAAAGACATAGCAAGCCATGTCTCCAAATACCTGCGTTGTCAACACGTTAAAGTAGAACATCAAAAACCTGTAAGAATGTTGCAACCACTCCCTATTCTAGAATGGAAGTGGGAACACATTACTATGAACTTCGTGGTCGGGCTACCGCAATTAGTCTCGAAGAATGATGCAATATGGGTTATCGTGGATCGATTGACGAAGTCGACGCATTTTCTACCAATTAGAATCATGTACTCTCTTTCTAAGTTCGCCACTCTATACATTAAGGAAATCATTCGTTTACACGGCACCCTAGTTTCAATCGTATCCGATAGAGACCCCTGCTTCATGTCTCACTTTTGGAACAAATTGCAAGAAGCTTTGGGAACCACTCTGAAGTTTAGCACGCTTATCACCCACAAACTGACGGGCAATCTGAAAGGACGATCCAGACTTTGAAAGATATGTTACGTTTGTGTGTGCTAGACCTCAAAGGTAACTGGGATGATCATCTACCATTGGTGGAGTTCGCATATAATAACAGTTATCATGAAAGTATTAGAATGGCACCATACGAGGCACTGTATGGAAGGAGATGTCGAAGTTGGAGACAGGAAATTATTAGGCCCCGAAGTCGTACAAATCACAAGTGATAAGATTCAGCTCATCTAACGGCGAATTCACACTACCCAAAGCCGCCAGAAAAGCTATGCAGATACACAGAAACGAGACTTAGAGTTTCAAATAGGCAATCATGTGTTCCTAAAGATCTCACCAACAAGAGGGGTTATCCGATTTGGAAAGCGAGGAAAGTTAAACCCACGTTACATCGGCCCATTCGAGATACTCGAAAGGATTGGTTCTGTGGCATGTCGCCTTGCGTTTCCACTCGAACTATCCAATGTCCACAATGTGTTTCACGTTTCGATACTTCGGCGATATCATCGGGATCCAGAGCATGTTATCGATTATGAGAACTTGGAAGTTCAAGAAGACCTCTCTTATGAGGAACAACTAGTGCAAATTCTTGGTCGCCGTAATCAGGTCCTTCGAAATAAGACTATACCTCTTGTAAAAGTCTTATGGAGAAACCATCGTGTCGAAGAAGCAATGTAGGAAACTGAAAGTCAAATGCGAGCCAAATACCCACACCTCTTCGAAAACCAAGGTACGTCAAGTTTGGGGACAAACTTCTTTTAAGGAGAGGAGAAATGTGACACCCGAACTTTCTTTTTTAAATTTAAAATTGCAATAAATAGAACTCAAAAATAATAACAAATAAATCAATAAATAATAATAATAAATAAATAAATGCATAGGAAATTGGGAATTTATCAATTAAATTGTTAAGAAAATAAATTGTGAGACACCACACGTTAAGTATTTTAAAAAGTGATAGGTGATGTTTTATAGTTTGGTAGCGAGGTTTTTAGACGCGAACCTAACTTTTAATTATACATAATTTTAGGGATCATTGTGGATTACCAAAGAAGGTAATAACCCTTAGAATGGTAAAAAAGCCGAGTAGTTAGTGGCCCTTGGACGTTTCGTGGGGTAATTATACAGGTGTCATCACTAAGTAGAAACGTGTTCAAAAAAGGGGGTGGCATGGCAGCCATGGAGCTTGGGACTTGCTTAGCAAGTAAGGGAATGGGGGCTATAAATAGTGAATTACCTGTGTAGTGAGGTTCAGAAATAAGGAATCCATTCGTAGTGAACTGAGCTTCGTCAAGTGAGTGAGTATAGCTAGGAGTTGTAGTAGGAAAATAAAGGCTAAGAGTCAATCTTAAGGTGAGTTATATTATACCTTGAGTTATTATAACATGTTTTCTATATGTCTTGAGTTACCATAATATATTTTACGACTGTTTTGAGTTACCATAATTTATTTTATATAATTTATATTTTATGGTTATGTTAATGTTTCAATTACGTGGATTATTTCCTAAACTTCATTTGCTTAAATTAAAACACATGGATATGTTTGCTTAAATTTTAGAAATTATTTGACAATGATCTTATAAACAATTATTTTTTGTAAGTACCACCACGGGAGTCCCTTGGGGGACTTAAATAACCATTGGCCCCTGTTTGACCACTTTGTGGTCCCCTATTTGTCATGGATCCATTGACCCCTATCCTGATCGTCACTCCAGTGACCGCTGTTCTATTCTGTTCTGTTTTGTACCGTAGTTATAGTTATTTACGTAATTTTTATTTCAGTTTCTGTCACTTAAATAATTTATTTATGCAACTTAAATGTTTTAGCTTAAATAACTATTCATGGCTATTTTATGCCCCTATACTCACAGTATAATATTTCTCACTCTGTTATGTGCTTATAGTTGTTACTCCTTTTAGGTGACGAGGTTTAATGGGATCAAGATGGGGAATGAATCACTGTGTTGTTTTTTTTATTTCCTTTTTTTTTTTTTTTGATTTCTAGCTTCTTCTTTTTTATCGGACTCTTGTAGTACAATAAAGCTCAAATGACTATGTTTTTTTTCTTTTTATTAAACATTTGGCACCCAATTATTGTATTTTAATTTATTTAATTTAACCACTTGCGCTACAACTACAAAATTATTTGAATTATTTTATGTCTATCTTGTTACGACACCGAGCCTTTGGGCACCAGGTTTGGGTCGTGACAGGTAATATTTGCAGCAGGGTATTCTCTTGAACTACCCCTGACCTTTTTGCGGCTAGGCGTCCTCTGGGACTACCCCTGACCCTTTGGGATGATAGGGGATCATTGGTTAGGTGTGGCTAACAAGAAGAGTTCGCCGAGAGGTTGATCTCCTCTGCGGGGTTTTCCTTATCCTCGGAGAGGTCACCTCCTCAAACAAGGTAGTTAGAGGAAATATTTCCCATGTGTCTTGCACATGGGCTCCATCCTATATCATGAGATGCCTATAAATAGCACCAACCCATAACTTTACAAGGGATGGATTTTAGAGAGACAACTCTTGAGAAAGAACTAATTTCCCTTCTCCATTATCTACCTTGAAAGTGAAAGTAGGAGATCTATGGGAGAGCCTTGCCATTATTCTCTCTCTAACTACTTTGCCTTCTTCTTCACCCAATCTCTTATCTCCATCATCTCTTCACTATTGTGTTCTTAGCTATGACTATTGAAGAATCTAAACCTCTTATCATTTCTAGAGAATTCAAGTTTTCTTCAAAAATTTTTGAATTTTCCAACAACATTCTTGAATCCTTTTATACAATACTAGTTAAAGTATGAAAAATATATGCTTTTTATTTTATCTAACTAATTTTTTTTATCTATGTGTTTTAACACTACTCTTTATTTTACATATTTATTCACACAAAATAGTTTAAAAGAGCCCCTCAATACTCGCAAAATGTAACTAATGCGCAAGAGTCTTATTAAAATAATTATTATACTAGCTAGCCTGTTAGGGTAAGTAAAATAATATGAAACTAGTTATAATATCACATGCCTCATTTTGATGATCCGAACCATTCATTTTGTTAAACACTTTATATATTTCATCCACACACAAAATTATGTCGATCCAATAATTGTAACTTACTCAAATTATCGCATTTTTAATCAAAAAAATGTATGATATATTTTTAAAAACACAAATTTTTTGTTAAAAAAGCGATAAATTGAGTAAGTTACAATTATCAATCGACTTGATTTTTTGTGTGAATGAAATAAACAAAGTGTCAGACAAAATGCACGATTCATATCATCAAAACGAGACCCGTTGTGAGTCTCGCGGACCCAAATAGCGCCCTCTAGTCTAAAATCTGGACTAGAGGGGATTCTCCTCCCTTTTAAAAAGCCCATTGGATATGCTCGTTATGACATAGTGTGGTGTTAACTATGAAGTTAACTTCTATATGGATTGTGTATCATATAGAAGTTAAGATATTTGTGTTACTAGATTTTTTTCGATCATAATTAAAATATTAGAAAAAAAAGAGTTATAACCAAACAACTAATATTATAATTATAACCAAACAACTAATATTATAATTATAATATTAGTTGTTTGGTTATAACTCTTTTTTTTCTAATATTTTAATTATGATCGAAAAAAATCTAGTAACACAAATATCTTAACTTCTATATGATACACAATCCATAACATGACCCTTAGATCCGAGAAGATTGAAAGTGAGAAAAATAAATAAGAAGGATACAAAAGATATACATAATTTAGAATTCTACAATTTTATTGTTTCTTACATTACATCGTAGGAAAATATATTTTAATTGCTCTCTCCCCAAAAATAAACTATTTGCTTCTAGTGCCAAATGCTAATACTATTCTTCCCATCGCGGCGTGCTGGTCTAATGTTGATCATCTTGAGTTCTGATTTTATGGCTCAAAATGAAACCTTCCATTTTTGACTCTTCAACTTCAATTTTACTCCAAGTTAAACATTCCTTGACCCCAACCTTCTCACTTCTTTGTCTGCATAAACATTTAGTAATAGCATATTAGTTATTTTCATGAATATTTCTTTCAAAAGTCTATTCTTACACAATCTTATACAAAATTCATGACCCAATGATGAGATTGTGTGAAACTTATTCTGCGTGTGGTGGAAATCACATTCAGAACAAATATGAGCCACACAAGAAATTTTTTTATATACGTTTATTTGATTTTTGTATATGCCCATGGCACTACTACTTCGACAATGATACAACTCATGAGCATACAAACAGAGGAACAATTTGTCCACATGTTTTATTTGACTAGATGGATGTTTTTGGTCCCAAGAGTGAATTCACATGGAAATTTAAGCCCTCACAAGACACACCATCAATATGCCATGACCAGTCATATTCATCTCACAAAGAGACAGTAAAAATTTACCTGTGAATAGAGAAAAGTTCCAAAGATTGCAATGGCAGCTCCAAGAGCATTGATCGGTTGCAGAGGCGTTTGGAAGACGATGATTGAAGCAACTATGACAGAAATCCTCTTCATGGTGTTGCCAATGCTAAATGTCAAGGGAGATATCTCATTGAGGGACATATATGAAACTTGGTTGTACAGGTGATAAAAGACACTCTGTGCCACCACCCACCTATAATACACAATTCAGAACCACAAGTTAAAAAGATTATTTCACTATGATGCTAAAGGTAAAAACATAATTTTCAAATTCTGTTTATGTAGACTTCTTTTCTGTTCTTACCATATGAAATTTGGTCCAATTTGGGCGATAGCTTTGTCCCAGCCTACAGCCCACATCTGTGGACCCTCCACAGCAATTGCAAATGGGGTGAGAATCAAAAGAGACATCATAGACAAACAAGCATAGTAATTCATCCCACCAACAGACTTCCCCTTCATCCCTCTCTTCGAGAATATGTTCCGAAACACAAATGCCAAATTCGATATCATTGCCCCCATAAACCCTGTCATTATAGAAAAATGTTTCAAGATCAATAAAAACTGACTCAAATCATATTTCACAATTGAGAAAGCATATGATAATTTTTTTTTTTTGTTTCTCACCTGTCAAGTTAAAATTGAGCTCCGTGACAGCAGCAAGAGCACAGCCACCAATAATTGGCACTAGCGACAGGTAAACTGGCACTGGAAAAGCCTCACCCAAAAGAAATCTAGAGACCAGAACACTGAATGCAGGCTCACCACTCTTGATGATGTGAGTGAATGAAACTGCAACCTTTGACATGCTCACTGTCGCCGCCACATGTCCAATTGTATGTGCCACAGCTACCTACAAAACAACAACACTGATGAATATATGAAAAACCAAATGAACCAATTTTTAAAAATCTGAAAACCCATCCTCTCTGCTTACAGGAAACAGAGCTTTCCAGAAGTTGAGATCGGTCTCTGGCGCTTTGGCGATCTTCGTAGCCCAAGAAACAAGCATCATGAGAGACCCGGTTGCGAGGGAGAGAGTTGAAGTGAGCCATGGGAATGGAAAGGCATTGAGGACCTTCTTGTTGTATATATTGAAGATCACATTTAAAGCCCACCATGTTGCAAAGTAGACACCAATTTTAAGCTTCTGAGCTGCGACTTCTCGAGTATGTTCATCTAATTCAATGTTGATCTGTATTGGTTGCACATGATGGGCTTCGTAGGCCTTGCAGGGAACTAATGAGTCTCGAGGTTTTGGATTGTTTGATTCATCAAAGTTTTTGAAACCTAGGAGAGACGACGATATGTGGAGAGGTTTTTGGGCTAAAAGATTGGTTTTGGTTAGCTTTTTATCAAAATTTGAGGGAAATGTTGGGAGGTTTTGAGGTTTTGAAGCTAAGGATTGTGGTTGGAAGTGATTGGAAAGTGTGAAAATTGCATGGGATTGCTTTGCAGAGCAAGCCATGGTGTTGAATGTGAAGTTAATATTAGAATAACAATAAGGTGACAAAGAAATAGTATTGGAATAATGTAGTCTAGTGCTAGTTCTTATATTAGATTGATATAAATCTCTCATATATATATATAGCATTTGTTGGAGTGGTGGGCTTGCAAGTTAGACTGGCCTCGGAGGCAAGTGAGGGTTCGTTGAACTGTCCTGCGGCCTGTAAACGGACCGCGTAGGGCAAGACAAATGTCACTCTCTCATTGAGTTCCACTTCAAGTTGTTCTTATATTTTCAGGGTGTGAATTATGTGTGTGTATTTTCTTTTTCTTTTTTTTTTTCTTTTTTTTTGGGAACAAATTAGATTTGGACTTTTCCATGTATTTATTTATTTTTTTGGGGATTTAATTTAAGAATTCTATACACACAACAAAAGTATCTGAAATATTTACATTGTGTTTGATTAGGGAATCTGGAAAGGGAAAGAGAAAAGTTAAGTAAACTCTGAATAAAATATACATACATTTTACCTAATTTCACACTTTTTTCATTTCATTTTTCAAATTTCTTCCCAAATCTCCCAATCAAACACAGTGTTAGAATTTTTCTTTTGGTGAAAGGATTATTTCCAAGTTCTTGAATAAATAATAAGAAATTTAAGAAAAATCATTCAATATTCCCGAAATATAATGCGGCATTACTTATGTAGTAATCCCAATCAATGACATATTGCAATACACACTAAGTGCGTCACTCTGTTGCTATGTTCCCACTCTTAAGATTTTTTGTCAAGTAATTAATTTAGAGTATCACGTGAACAATATAATATGATATTGTGGGATTACTAAATTGTCATTTCAATTTTAGAAGATGTTATAAATGGGAGATAAAATCATTATGGGACTCAACTTGGCTAATGTAGACTGAGCAAAGCATGTGGTGCAATAGAATACGTGTGTTGTGTGTTATGCGATGGTCAAATTATAGTCAAAGAAATTATATGATGATGAAATGAAATGAAATGATATTATTATATAATTATTAAATTAAATTAATTTTTTATTTTATGAAAAATTCATTTAGAGAAACTATAAGATAAACAATTTAAATTATTAAAGTAAATCTGTTACCAGACTCAATTGGAAACAAAGCTCTCACTTGAACAAAAATCCAAATGTGTACAGTAGAGCACGAGCATTGCATATTAACGGTGAGAATGGTGGTACCAGTTCTCAATCATTCGGAAGAAGGGCTGGTTGCTCGCTCGTTCATGTCATTTTCAACTAGTTGTTTTTTCAATTTTAGTGCTTTCCACATTTGTCAACTTATAAACCACGTGTCAAATGCATAGGTTAGACTGGTTTTAAAATTATTTGTGGACATATGGTCATTCTCATGAACAGTCACGTGATCGTTTGTTTGGCTTTGCTAAATAGTTGGTACCTACTGATGTTTCTCCACTGGAAATTATACAAAAACAATCTGTGAACTTGTGGTTTTGAATTGTACTCATAGTTAGGTCGTGTGGTCCAGAATGTCGTCTATGGTCACCTACCTCTCCATTTCAAGTCTCAAACACTAACAACGTGGCTCTATTATTACTGTGTTTGATTGGAGAATTTAAAAAAAGATTTAGAAAGGAAAAGAAAAAAATAAGTAAAATACAAATAAAATATACATATATTTTATCTAATTTCATACACTTTTTCTCTTTTTTTTCTAAATTCCGTTCTAAATATCCCAACCAAACACAACATAAGGGAAGGCAACATCGCCACCTCCTTGACTCTCAAATTCAATCTAAAAAATTAGTCTTTAAATAATTTTAGTTTTTATATAATTTTAGTTTATTAAATAAAGTTAATAAAATAATTATTTCATCATAATATCTATTCTCATATTTAATTTATTAAAATAATAATAGTAAATTTATTACAAATAGAAATAGTCATTTTATAGAGGAATTAGGAATTGATTGTTTCATTTTACTAATCAATTTCATTTAAGTAAATCAAACACTATATTATAATATTAATAGTTTAAAATAATTTTACCAATAAAATTTTAAAAATAATTAAAGTAGTGTATTATTTAAAAATAATAGATGGTTATTTTTTAAATGTATGGATTGTTTATAGAATATTATTGACTATACCAATTACAATTTTTTTATTCAATCAATTACGTTATAAAAAATTTGAATAAATTAATAATGTTATAAATTGAAAATGTCCAAAATATATCTCAATAATTATAATTTATGCCTATTTTAAGGGTAAATTACATTTACCTCCCATGAGGTTTCTGAGAAATACAAGGACCACCCCTGCGGTTTGAATAATTACAGTAACCTCCCTTACTTTATCTGACAATGTCAAGATTCCCCCCTTCTATCAAATTGTTCCAAACGGTGTTACTTTTTCTATAATAAATTACCTTATTGCCCTTCTTTTTAAAATATTAAAAAATATTTTTAGATTGGAGGACAGGTTTGGAAGAAACAAACAGTATTTAGAATAGTATTTTCGGATTTATTTTTTAAAATATTAAAAAATGTTTTAAAAAATTATTTTTTATTTTAAATATATAATTTTTATTTAAATATTTTTAAATATTTTATTTTATTTTATTTGGTAAATATTTTAATTTTTTTAATTTTAATATTTTAAACTCAAAACACAACTTCACACTCAAATCGTAACCAAACACATAACTCAAAACTCAATTCAAAAATTATTTTCAAACCTCATAACCAAACACATAACTCGACACTCCACACTATTTTCACCTCAAATCATAACCAAACGGATAACAAAAAAAATTAAAATATTTAAAAACATATTTATAAAATAAAATAAAATATTTTAAAATAAAAATTATATATTTAAAACAAAAAAATAAAATTTTTAAATTTTTTTAATATTTAAAAAATATATTTAACATAAGTTTGTATTTTTTAAAGTTTGTGTTTGGTTATGAGTTTTAAAAATAATTTTTGAATTAAGTTTTGAGTTATGTATTTGGTTAACACTTTATGAGTTTTGAAAAGATTTTTAAAATTTTCTAATTGGAATTGTGATTCTAAAAAAGAACCAAACATATTTATAAAAAAAAATCTTTTTTCGGAACATGTTTTTACTTAAAACTCAATTTAAAAATTATTTTCAAAACTTATAACCAAACACAAACTTAAAACTCAATTCAAAACTTTTTTCAAAACTCAAAACTCTCTTCAAAACTCAAAACCGAACTTTTTCAAAAACTCTATTTTAAATGAAAAAAATTTCAAAAAAAATTTATTTTATTTTTTAAAATCATGATTTGAGTATGGAGTCGTATTTTTAAAATCATGATTTACCTCTCCTGAGATTTCTAACAAATACGGGGACTACCCCTGTGGTTTGAATAATTACAGTAACCTCCCCTACTTTATCTAACAATGTCAAGATTCCCCCCTTCTGTCAAATTGTTCCAAACGGTGTTACTTTTTGTATAATAAATTACCTTATTGCCCTTCCTTTTAAAATATTAAAAAATATTTTTAGATTGGAAGACAGGTTTGGAAGAAACAAACAGTGTTTGGAATAGTATTTTTGGATTTATTTTTTTAAAATATAAAAAAAAGTTTTAAAAAAATTATTTTTTTTTTAAATATATAATTTTTATTTAAATATTTTTAAATATTTTATTTTATTTGGTAAATATTTTAATTTTTTAATTTAATATTTTAAACTCAAAACACAGCTTCATACTCAAATCGTAACCAAACACATAACTCAAAACTCAATTCAAAAATTATTTTCAAACCTCATAACCAAACACATAACTCGACACTCCACATGCTTTCAAAACTCTACACTCAAATCATAACCAAACGGATAACAAAAAAATTAAAATATTTAAAAACATATTTAAAAAATAAAATAAAATATTTAAAATAAAAATTATATATTTAAAATAAAAAAATAAAATTTTTTAAATTTTTTAATATTTAAAAAATATATTTAACATAAGTTTGTATTTTTTTAAGTTTGTGTTTGGTTATGAGTTTTGAAAATAATTTTTGAATTGAGTTTTTAGTTGTATATTTGGTTAAGAGTCTATGAGTTTTGAATAGATTTTTGAAAATTTCTAATTTGAATTGTGATTCTAAAAGAGAACCAAACATGTTTCTAAAAAAAATCTTTTTTCAGAACATGTTTTTACTCAAAACTCAATTCAAAAATTATTTTCAAAACTTATAACCAAACATAAACTTAAAACTCAATTCAAAACTCTTTTCAAAACTCAAAACTCTTTTTGTTAGACTTATTTATTTTGATGATTTATTTAATTATGTTTTTAATTTATTTGAAAGAGAAAAATAGAATCCAAAATTTATTTTGATGATTTATTTAATTATGTTTTAATTTATTTGAAAGGGAAAAATATAATCCAAAATTTATTTTGATGATTTATTTAATTATATTTTAAACAAAATTTATTTTGATGATTTATTTGAAAGACAAAAATAGAATCAAAATTTATTTTGATGATTTATTTCTCACCTAAACCTTTATCCTAAATGTTGTTAGAATGTATTTAATATTTGATTAAATCAGGAGTTCAAACAGCCAAAAACAAAGGTTCAAACAGCCTAGCACAGCAGCAGGCCAAAAGGTTTAAAAGATTCAAGTGGAAGATATTTAAAGTAATGATGAAAGTATAACGGCTATAAACGGCTATAAAATTTCAAAAGGCCAAAAGGTTCAAAAGGTTCCAGTGAAAGATATTCAAAGTAATGATGGAAATACAACGGCTATAAAGGGCTATAAAGGTTCAAAAGGCCAAAAGGTTCAAAAGGTTCTTGTGGAAGATATTTAAATTTGTAATGATGGAGTAGAAGATATTCAAATTGGTAATGATGGAAGTACAACGGTTATAAACGGCTATAAATTCAAATGACTACAACAGCTATAAGCGGTTATAAATTCAAATGAATACAACGGCTATAAACGGCTATAATTTTCATTACATATACCAAAGCCTCTAATGTAAACAAATTACAAAAACCTGAAAATATTCTTTGATCTATAATCACTCACATCTATTCTCAGAAATTATATACGGAGCCTTATAGCTTTAAGCCCATCTTTCCCATGTGAAGTTTACAGAAAAACCAAAGTTTCATTTTTATATCTATCTTTGAGAGATAATTCTTGTAGCTTTCTGCAAAAGCAAAAACACATTCTTTTCAACCTTGTAAGAGTGTAGTACACTTACTGTTCTTAACTTAGAAAGTCAGTATAAAATCTGTGGAGGATTGCTCCATCTGTGAAAAGGTTGCTAGCACCCTATGAAGCTAGAGTATAGTAGAAAATCTCAAGTGAAACTTGAGGAGTGGACGTAGGCCGAGTTGAAGCCGAACCACTATAAATTTGTTTGTCTCTCTCTCCCTTATCTCTTTATTTTATTTTAAATTACCATAGCTATATTTCACATTTTTACTGTGCTACAATCATTAACTAACATAGTTGTTAAGACACTTGTTTTAATTATTTTTATTTCATTAATTATATTTATCTATTGTGCTAATCATAATTTTTAGGGTATTATTAATTTTAATTATAAAAACCTAATTCACCCACCTCTTAGGTTGTCTTTTGGGTAACAATTTGTATCAGAGCCTAAACTCTTGTTTTAAATTTAACCATGTAGGAGTTTCGATCCATGGCAACCTTAGCTGAAGGACAAGCCACAAATAGGCTACCATTGTTTGACGAAAACAACTATAGTCATTGGAAGGATAAAATAACCCTATACCTACAAGCCACTGATTATGCCATCTGGATTATTGTCACCAAAGGTCCAAAAATTCCTACCAAATTAGTAGACAATATTAGTGTACCTAAAACTGAAGATGAATGTGATGAGAAAGATCACAAATTATTGCAAGCCAATGCCAAAGCCAAACTCATCCTTGTTTGTGGATTAGACTCTAAGGAGTATAATAGAATTTCAAACTGTGATTCGGCAAAAGAAATTTGGAACAAACTTGAGATAACGTATGAAGGTACAAACCAAGTGAAAAAATCTCGTATTGATATGCTTGTTCATCGTTATGAATTGTTTAAAATAAACTCTGATGAATCTATTTCAAGTATGTTTACTAGATTTACTAAAATTGTAAACTCTTTGAAATCTCTTAGCAAAACTTATTCTAATAGTGAGTTGGTAAGAAAAATTCTTAGGTGTTTACCAAAGAATTGGGAAGTAAAGGTCACGACCATTATAGAAGCCAAAAATCTCTCCACACCTGGATTGGATGAGCTTATGGATTCCCTTATGACTCATAAGATCACCATAAAAAGACATGAGGATGTTGAAAACAAAAAGAAAAGTGGAATTGCATTCAAAGCCTCATCAAATAAAGAAGAACATGAAAACTCCAGTGAGGATGAAAGTTATGCCGTGTTTAGTAGAAATCTCAAAAAGTACTTCAAGAAAAACAATTATGGAGGAAAAAGACCTTTTAAGAAAGAGTACAACAAAGATAACAAGAAAGTGCCTATTATTTGCTATGAGTGCAAAAATCCTGGACATATGAAGATGGATTGTCCAAAATTGAAGAATCATGGAAAAGACTACAAAAGAAACAAAAAGGCCATGGTAGCAGCTTGGGGAGAAAGTAAAGATGAAAACTCAAGTGATGAAATTGAAAATGAAGTAGTCAACTTATGTCTCATGGCTCTTGAAGATGAAGACTCTACTCAAGATGAGGTAACTACTCTTTATGAAGAACTTGAAAGTGCATTCCATGAACTATCAAATAAATTTAGAAAAGTTTGTGTCAAAAATAATGTGTTGAAGAAATCAGTTGCATCTTTACCTATTAATGTAAAAGAATTAAAGAAAGAAAAAATTATTTTGAAAAATGATTTTGATACTATCTCTAATGAGAAAACTACTTTAAAAAACAATGTTGATGATTTAACAAAAACATTTAAAACTTTGTAAAAGGTAGAGATAATCTCAACATGCTTCTTAGAAATCAAAGATGTGTTTTTGATAAAGCAGGTGTTGGATATGGCCCTATTAAGAAACAAAAGAATCTCAATACAATTTTTGAAAAGGCACCTCTCATGACACACCCTCATATTACTTGTCATTATTGTAAAAAGAAAGGCCATTATATATCTTATTGTCCATTCAAAAAGAATATGAACATGGGAATTAAAAAATTTGGATTATTAAGGGATCTAACAAAACTAATCAGAAAGGACCCAAGAAACTATGGGTACCAAAAACCAACACTTGATTGTCATCTTGTAGGTTTGCTTTAAGTCTAAAGCTAAAGAAGGGAAATTGTGCCTTGATAGTGGATGTTCCAGACACATGACCGGAGATAAATCATTCTTTACTAAACTATCATCGAAAGATTGAGGATTTGTTACTTTTGGAGACAACAAGAAAGGAAAAATCATCGGTATTGGTAGCATCGGTATTTCTCTTAACCTTTCTATTAAAAATGTTTTACTTGTTGATGGACTTAAGCATAACCTACTTAGTATTAGTCAATTATGTAATAAAGGTAATCGAGTTATTTTTGATAAATCACATTGCACAATTGAAAGCACAAATGATCATAAAGCTTTATTCGTTGGTAATTGCCATGATAATGTTTATGTTTTTCATCTTAATGATCTCTATGCTAGTGATGTTAAATATTTATATGTTAATAATGAAAATAGTTGGTTATGGCATAGAAAACTTGGTCATGCTCATATGGATTTAATTGCTAAACTTTTGAGAAATGATTTGGTCATTGGACTTCCAAAAATTAAATTTGAAAAAGATCATCTTTGTAGTGTTTGTCAACAAGGAAAACAAACTAAAATATCATTTAAATCAAAATCTCATATTTCCACAACTAGACATTTACAACTATTACATATGGATTTATTTGGTCCCTCAAAGACATCCAGTCTAGGTGGTAAACGTTATTATCTTGTTATTGTTGATGATTATTCAAGATTTACATGGGTTATGTTTTTAGTACACAAAGATGAAACCTTTTCTTTTTTCACAAAACTCTGTCGTAGAATTCAAAATGAAAAAGGCTTTCTTATTACCAATATTCGAATCGACCATGGTAGAGAACTTGAAAATGAGAAATTTGAATTGTTTTGTGATGAGCATGTTATTGGACATAATTTTCCGGCACCTAAAACCCCTCAACAAAATGGTGTAATAGAAAGGAAGAATAGAACTTTAGAAGAGATGAGTAGAACAATACTTTGCGAAAACAATCTTCCTAAATATTTTTGGGCCGAAGCCGTTCACACCGCATGCTATATTTTAAATCATGCATTAATTAGACCTATTCTCAAAAAGACTCCTTATGAACTTTGGCATGATAGAAAGCCCAACATTAGTCACTTGCATGTTTTTTGTTGTAAATGTTTTGTGCATAATAATGGTAAGGATAACTTAGATAAATTTGATTCAAAATCTGATGAAGCAATTTTTCTTGGCTATTCCTTAACTAGCAAAACTTATCGTGTTTTTAATAAAAGAACTCTTATTGTGGAAGAATCTATACATGTGGCATTTGATGAAACTAATATCTCTGCTCAAAAGCAAATTGTTAATGATAATATAGATTTGGAACCAAATGTGGAAGATTCAAGTATCTACAAAGAAGAGAACCAACCATGTAAGTTGAACAAAGAGATTGAACAACCTATTCTCCCACCTCAAGAAGAAGGAGGAAACAATGATGATTTGCCAAGAGAATGGAAGTTTGTTCATAATCACCCTAAAGATTTAATCTTAGGTGACCCTACAAAAGGTATTGAAACTCGCTCTTCACTTAGAAATATTTGTAATAACTTGGCTTTTCTCTCACAGATTGAGCCTAAAAACTTTCAAGAAGCCGAATTCAATGAACATTGGATGATAGCTATATATGAAGAGCTTAACCAATTTGAGAGAAACAAAGTGTGGGAAGTTGTGCCACAACCTAAAGATCATACCATTATCGGTACCAAATGGATCTTTCGAAATAAACTTGATGAATCCTGCACAATTATAAGAAACAAGGCTAGACTTGTTGCACAAGAATACAATCAAGAAGAATGTATTGATTTCAATGAAACCTTTGCTCTGGTTGCTAGATTAGAAGCCATTCGCATGTTACTTGCATTTGCATGTTTTAGAGATTTCAAACTTTATCAAATGGATGTAAAAAGTGTCTTTCTTAATGGTTTTATAAATGAGGAAATTTATGTTAAACAACCCCCAAGTTTTGAAGATCATGCTTTTCCAAATCATATTTTTAAACAATCAAAAACTTTATATGGTTTGAAACAAGCACCTCGTGCATGGTATGAACGATTAAGTAAATTTTTGATTGAAAATAATTTTTCTAGAGGAACGATTGACACATCACTTTTTTGTTAAAATTAAAAATGATGATTTACTTATTGTGCAAATATATGTGAATGACATTATATTTGGTGCTACTAATGAAATTTTGTGTAAAGAATTTACTAAGTGTATGCAAGGTGAGTTTAAGATGAGAATGATAGGAGAGCTAAATTATTTCCTTGGGCTTCAAATCAAACAATGTAAAGAAGGAATTTTTATCAACCAAGCTAAGTACACAAAAGAACTACTCAAAAAGTTTGGTATGTATGACTCAAAAATAACTGGAACACCTATGAGCACATCCATTAAGTTAGACAAGAACGAAAAAGGTAAGTCCATTGATCAAACAAAATATTGAGGTATGATCGGCTCACTTCTTTATTTAACTGCAAGTAGACCCGATTTTATATTTAGTGTTTGTATGTGTGCTAGATATCAATCAAATCCTAAGGAATCACATCTCAGTGCTGTTACAAGAATTTTTAGATATCTTGTTGGCACTCAAAATTTGGGACTGTTTTATCCTAGAGGTGTTGCATTTGATTTAATTAGTTACTCGGATGACGACTTTGCCGGATGCAAACTTGATAGAAAAAGCACCAGTGGCACTTGTCACTTTCTTGGCAACTCATTAGTATCTTGGTTTAGCAAAAAACAAAATTCAGTTGCTTTACCAACGACCGAAACTGAATATATAGCTTCCGGAAGTTGTTGTGCCCAAATACTTTGGATGAAACAACAATTGGAGGGCTTTGATTTACATTATGATCATATCCCTATTAAATGTGATAATATTAGTGCCATCAATTTAAGCAAAAATTCGGTTTAACACTCACGATCAAAACATATTGAAATTCGACATCATTTTTTAAGAGATCATGTTTAAAAATGGGATATTGTACTTGAATTTGTAAACACCGACAAGCAATTGGCGGATATTTTCACAAAATCCCTAAGCGAGGATCACTTCAATTTTATTCGTAGCGAGCTTGGAATGTCGATTTCTACTTAAAAAGTTTTGTTATGACTGTGAAACTTAAATTTTTGTTAAAATGATATATGTGTATTGCTACATTGATATGAAAACATTGATATCAGTTGCATGCTCTCAAGTCCTTCATACATTCATTCTTCTTAACAGTTTGTTATTCTCAACTGTGTAATTTTTTTTTGGGTTCTGCATCTTGAAGTAAAATTAACTTTGCATACATTGATTTTTTTTTTTTTTTTTTTTTTTTTTTTTTTGCGTTACCATTCCAGCAATACCAATGTCCCATTAAGTTTAATTTCTGCTTGTATTATTTTATTTTAATTTATTTTATTTATTTTGCTATTATTCTTAATTTCTTTTATTTTTATTTTTTTTCTCATTATTAGTTTTTATTTGGGCTTAATTTTCTTATTTTTTTTATGCTTTTTAATTTCATTTTCAGTACTTAACTATAAAAGAAAAAACAAATCAAAATACAAATATTTCCATAAAAAAAAAAAAAAAAAAAAACACCCTTCATTTTTTTTACGGCTATACGCCAATCAAAATAAACATTAAAAAAAAAACAAACAAACAAACCCTTCATTTTTTTCGGGCCCTACACCGATCTTACTTATTCGTCTCTTCCACCGCTCTCTTCTTCTTTTTATCACCTTGGGCGACCCTTGACGCCCCTACCCCCGTGCTTTCGTCAAGAGCGACGACTCCCCGCTGACTATCAAAGGTCAAGAACGACGTTGCTCCAAATCGGGCCATGGAGGTGGTCTTCCGTTTAAGTTCTTTATTTTCAGCCTTTAGTGCGCCTATTTCTACTCGTACATCCTTGTACATGTGCTTAAGCAGAAAGAGTTGGGCGTTGACCTGATGGAGCTCACTCCTCCTGGTCTGCAGTCGGTGAGCCAATTTTGTGACTGCAGTCACCGTCTCCATACAGGACGTCAGTGTGAAATGATTGGCTTCTATGTCAGATTGAGCTGCCATGATTTGCTCAATTGACATCATAGGAAGGTTAGGAAGAGGAATGACAGGAAGAGTAGGAGTAGAGGCACTCGGTCCAGCAGAGCTTGTGGGATCTTTCAGGTTCGGAAACAGAGTGAGGGGACGGGATGAGGAAGCCATGGTTTAGAGGTGAGAGGTGTAAAAGAAATGAGTTGCGAAGAAACAGAAGAGAGTGGTGCAGAAGAGATAGAAGAGAATGGTGAAGAAGAAAGCAGACGAGTGTGATTAAGAAGAAGGCTGAAGAGAAGAGACTGAAGAGAAGAAAACAAGGAGAGAGCGATAGCTGAGGCGAACGGTAATCAAGGAGAGCTGCATTTGTCGGTCGACTGACGCAAAAGCGAGGCCGCGTGTTCGACGCGATTTTCAACAAAAAAGAGAGGCACGGGCGATTCATATATATATATATATATATATGTTTTGATTATCTATTTTTTGATACCATTTATCACTATCATTTTCCTCCTCCTCCTCCCGATTCTGACTCATGATTTCCTTTTGATAATGTCACAGGGAGAGAAATTATATGATGTTATGTATTATGGTATTATTTTCAAATTATGGTATTGTTTGAGAACTAATCTGATGATTATATATTTATAATTTGATATCTTAGTCTCATATCATGTCTCTAATTAAAGCTTATTTATTACACATATGCTAAACCTATGTATTTAGAAATGAATTCAGGGAGTATGACTTGAGGGTGAGTTTTTGTTACTCTCAAATTAAATCAAAACATCATTGTGTGCCATTAAAAATAGGGAGATTGTTAGACTTATTTATTTTGATGATTTATTTAATTATGTTTTTAATTTATTTGAAAGAGAAAAATAGAAATTTATTTTAATGATTTATTTAATTATGTTTTAATTTATTTGAAAGAGAAAAATAGAATATAAAATTTATTTTGATGATTTATTTAATTATATTTTAATCAAAATTTATTTTGATGATTTATTTGAAAGAAAAAAATAGAATCCAAAATTTATTTTAATGATTTATTTGAAAGACAAAAATATAATTAAAATTTATTTTGTTCCATTATTTCTCACCTAAACTTTTATCCTAAATATTATTAGAATGTATTTAATATTTGATTAAATCGGGAGTTCAAACAGCTCAAAATAAAGGTTCAAACAGCCTAGCACAGTAAAAGGCCAAAAGGTTCAAGTGAAAGATATTCAAATTAATAATGATGGAAGTACAACGGCCATAAACGGCTATAAAGGTTCAAAAGGCTAAAAGGTTAAAAAAGGTTCCAGTGGAAGATATTCAAATTTGTAATGATGGAATGGAAGATATTCAAATTGGTAATGATGGAAGTACAACGGTTATAAACGGTTATAAATTCAAATGATTACAACGGCTATAAACAGTTATAAACTGCTATAAATTCAAATGAATACAACGGCTATAATTTTCATTATATATACCAAAGCCTCTAATGTAAACAAATTGCAAAAACCTGAAAATATTCTTTGATCTATAATCACTCACATCTATTCTAAAAAATTATACACTGAGCCTTATAATTTTAAGCCCATCTTTCCTGTGTGATGTTTACAGAAAAACCAAAGTTTCATTTTTATATCTATCTTTGAGAATTAATTCTTGTAACTTTCTGTGAAAGCAAAAATACCTTCTTTTCAACCTTGTAAGAGTGTAGTACTGTAGACACCCCATTTTTGACCGACCTTAAGACTCAGACGTCATCGATTGAACGCTCGGTGATGGTGCATGTTATGCTCGTTTAGAAGTTTCGGAGTTTTGGCTGAGAGCCTTGCTTCCGGGCCTCTGAACTCTTTTGTGCTTCGGCTCGGTTTGTGGACCGAATCTTGTTTTCTCTTCCTGGAGGGAGGGAGAGGTCTTGTAGACCATCTCTTTGTGGTCGTAGGCCACTTTTCCCATTTGGAGACTAGTTTCCGGTTTTTGGAGCCTTTGGCCGCGCGCCTTGTCTCGGGACCGCTTAACGTTCTCCGTTTGACATGGTTTTTGAATCATACCTTGTTGCCTCTGCCTAGAGGAACACTGTGGTCCGGGAGACCACTTTTGTGGTTGCATACCACTTTTGGTGCTCGTCAGTTAGTTTTCGGGGCTTTCGGCCGCGTGCTTTGCCTCTCGATCTCTCGTATTGCACCCGTTTTGGTTTGTTTTTGGTACAAACATTGTTTTCCTTGTTTGGAAGGTGGTACAAGGGTGGGAGACCACTTTTTCTCCTTGGAGACCACTTTTCCTTCTGCCAGCCAGTTTTCTGGTCGGATAACTGGCTTGCTTGGTCTTTGGGCCACATTTTCTGGTCGGCTACCACACCACTAGCTTTCTTTCATGCCCTGGACTCTCTCCCACCATGGCCGACCAGTTTGTGTCTTGGAAGACCACTTGAAGTGGTCGACCGACCACTTTAAGTAGCAGGCCGACCACTTCAAGTGGTCGGCTGCTTTTTAGCACCTTTTTGGAGATATTTTCCTCCAGCTGGCACAACTGGAGGGCATTTGGGCTATCCTCCATACACGTGTATGGAGGGATTTGTTTGAAGCTTAGCTTCTCCAAGAAGCTTTGCCTTTTAGTTTCTATAAGAGGGAGGCTCCTCCTCCCTCCTCTAGGTTCAGAAAAACTTCCTTGAGCCATACATATAATCTATATCTATACATATTCATTTCTCTCTTGTTTTGTGCCTTAAAGTGTAGATTTGTCTCACTTTTGTACACAAACACACACTCAAACACCTTCCTTTGGTTGCTGAGGTGCTAAGGGATTGTTTTTGGTGTTCTTGGACTGGTTTAAGCTCAAAGAACTTGCTGGAGTTGCAGTTATAAAGGAGGTCTTCAAGGGTGAGTCTTTAGCCCTTAAATCCCCCATTCTTTCTTAAGCTTTTAGCCCTTCTTGCATGCATTTTCAAGCTTAACTCTTAACTAGAAAAAGTTCTCTTTTTGCATGCTTAAAATAGTTGTTTGAGGTCACTTTTTTGTTTGGGGTGATTTACCCCCTCTTAGGCCTTGTTAGGCCTTGTTTTGAGCCATCCCTTTAGGCTCTTGTTGAACCCTTTGCATGACCTTTCTACCACTGAAATCTAGAGGATTTTCAGTGGTGGGAAGGTGGTTTTGGTGTCCTAAATAGGAGAGGGTCATCCCCTCTCCTTGTATTGTGTTTACTAGCTTCACATGCCTCATGTTTGAGCACATTTGATAAGCTTGTGTTAGCTTGTTCTTAGCTAGTATTTGTGGTTATTTTGCTGAGGTATGCCACTATTTTTACTTGTTTTGGTCACTCCATGCATGGTTAATACACTTGTAGTGTAAATCACACAAACTAGCTTTGGCCCTATTTGGTTGGGCTTATTTCAGCTTTTAGCTTAATTTAAGCGATTTTGATGTGTTTGGTTTAGCTTAACAATACAGCTTATAGCTTTTTGTAAGTCAAAAATCAACTTATTATTTGAGTGGGGGAGGAGAAACTTAATTTATAAGTCAAAAATCAGCTTATATTCATAGCTATAAGCTATAAGTTATTAGGCTATAAATTGTAATCACTTTCCCACAGCTCTACCAAACGGGGCCTTTGTATGCTTCATGAAGTAGCGTGTCATTCTAGCTTGTTTTCTTTCTATTTCAGCATGTTTTTGGTGATGTTTTGCCATGTCATGACGCTATTTTGGTTTGGTTTGGTTGGCCCTTGCATGCGCCATGCACTTGTAATGCAATTCCATGAAATGGCCTAACATGCATCATGTTGTAACATGTCATTTTAGCATGCTTTTGGCTTAACTTCATGAAGCTTTTGTCCATGTTTTAGCATGCTCTAGCTTTGATTTGTGTTATTTTGGTCATGCATGCCATGCTTTGTATAGTTATAGTGCATTCTAACTTGTTAGCTTTGTGCATCAAGTCCACTAGCATGCTTTACTTGGACTATTTGAATAATTTGGCATCATTTATTATGTGATTTCAGTCCATGTTTCATGCTCATGCACTTGTATTTATCACTCATTCAATGCGTTGGAGGGTTTGCCCCTTTATGACTTAACATGGATCATTGCATATGCCTTCATGCCATAGCTTGCGAGCCATCATTTCAGTGCTTATTTGGGGTTATTTTGTCATGATATAACTCTAATTTTTATTGGTCGAGTCATCCCATGCTTGGTCTTAATAGGTGTAGTATAATCCACCTTATTTGCCTTGTATGCACCATGCCTCATGCTCACCATACTAGCTTATTTTGGCATCCTTCCATACATATTTTAGACTCATTTTGACATGTTCTAGGACTGTTTTGGGTTGCCTTGGTCACATGCCTCATGTTTTGTATACTTGTAGTACAAATGCTCTTGCTTGCCTCAAGCTTTGAGCACCATTGCATGCTTCATTTGTGTTGTGTACATGATTTGGCATCACTTAACATGACATTTCAGAGCATTTAGCATTGCCATGTTCCTACCTCAATCATGCTTTAAGTGCCTTTGAGTGTTTTGCATTGTTGCCTAGTTTATGCCTTAGCTTGTATACCATCTTGCCTAGGTATTTGAGCCCTCATCTGAGCATGTTTAGGTCCTTATTTTGACCTACTTGAGCTCTGTCCATGCTTAGTTCATGCATTTGTGCGATGTATTGCATGCCTCCTTTGTAGTCCTCTTTACTAGCTTCGTGCTTTAAGGGCCCTAGCATGCCATACTTGTGTCGTTTAAATGATTTAGCATCATTTCATACCTCATTTCAGTGCACTTAGTATTGCTACACTTCCATGCTTTTTCACTCTTTAAGTGTTCTTGAGAGTTACAACTTAGTGCCTTAATTGGTGAGCCAATTGGCATGCATGCTTGTATGTGTTTCCGGTGCCTTCATTTTAGCATTATGGCCTCTATTTTGGGTATGGCTGAGGTCTACCCACATTCGGTTTAAACCCATTGAGTATTGTGTATGCCATGTTACATTGCATCGTGCATGTTATGTTATGTGTTGCATTGTGTTTGGAATATGTGTTAGTCCAAACACGAGAAACGAGAGACGTTTCATACTTCAAGTGATGAAACGTGCCTCAATTCTAGGCCGCCGACGCTCTTGATCATACATGATAGAGTTTTAGGCTTTATGTGTTTACTTGTGCATTCATTTTACATTGAATTGTGCAACTTCACCTCTCGGCCATCATGCATTGAAATGCACGATTGGTGGCTCGAGGGTCGAGAACTACACTCCCTTGAGTTAATGACATGATAGAGAGGGTGGTTGTGCACATATATCTTGCAAATACATTGCCATGCCCTTTCTTGCTCTCTGTTGCAGCAAACTGGAATTCAGCAGCAACAACTGGCCGGCCAGCCAGAAAAACTAGCTGGTTGACCACTTTTCTAGTTTTTCAACAACCAAAAGTGGTCGGCCACCCTGCCACAGGACTCCCAAGGTGAAGTTTCAGCTTTCTGGAGCTTGGTGCAAGTTTCTGAGAACAAATGAAAACAGAGGCAAATCGGGGCATCGCATTGGATTTCCGAACGAGGCGACCGGGCTTGCATGCATCCAGTCTTCTTCCTCCGAGAACCCACTGTTTTATTGCTTTCCTTAGCTATCATGCTTAGATAGCTAGCTTTCGCTTTGGTTTTGTACTTTAATAGTTAATGCGTTTAGCTATTTCAATTTGTTTTGTAATAATTAGTTAACTAAAATTAGTTAATTAATTTGTTCTGTAATAATTAGTTTAATTAGCTTAAATTAGCTAGTTAGCTTCTTATTCGATCCTTCCCTCGAGAGGGCGTAATGTTGTAATAAGCATGCGTGTGTGTGATGCATGTCTTTCAACCCCCATTTCTTTCTCCCTTTCACTTAATCGCTTACGATGGTTAGTTTTAGGGCATATTTCAATTAGCATACCTTATACTTGCATGCGTGCATCCATTTATCTGTATTACATGTATCGGGCTCGGCGCATCATACTAAACTGCATTGTATTTTCAATACATTTACTTGAATAGGTGTTTAACAGCATGTTAACAAGTCGCATTTCACATGACACTCTTAGGATAGCCGAGCCTATCTTAGTTGCATCTTTGCATGTGTTGCATTAGCCATCTTAACATGAACTATGATCATGCATGATTTCTAACGAGTTCTTTGTTTTGGCTCGGAGTACACTGTAAGTGTTTACGCTTTAGCATGCTGCATATGTGTTATTGACTGCCATGAAAGCATGCTTGCCATGAGGCTAATTGCTTATAACTGCTTGAATGCCTGTGGGTGAAGGTTGGATTACTTGAATTAGAACAATTCATTGAAATCCGCATTTTAGCCTACTTGCGAGTAGCAAACTTCAAACCATTTTCCAAACAAACGGATATGTGATGCTTTGTTCCAAATTAGGCGATCTAGTCTATACTTGTTTGCTGTGTGCATCACGTAGTAAGATTAGCTAATTAACTGGAATAAGAGCACATGGGTTTTCAAAAATAAAATATCATGCTTAGTACAGGCCGATCTTTGATCGGGCGAGCGGGGGTGCTCATTACATGACCTTTCCCTCTCGTATCTAAGTTCTCGAGCCGAGACAACTTTGGTGATGACGGACACGTGGCCTTAGGCACGAGTCAGGGTTTCCTAAATTCTCCCAAAATAAAATATTTAGGTGGCGACTCTGTATCTGCCAAAACAGTCCATGTTTGGCACTTCTTTATAAAAAATCAGTTTTCCAAAACGATTTGCCAAATTTGGACTCTTTGGTGATTTATCGGTCTTACATCGCACATTGTAAGATTAGATTCAGAACCGTGATATTTGAGTCCAAACTGTAGTAGCTCAGAGAACAAGACGAGATTCGCACCGCCTCGTCGCGCGCACGGATATTCGGGGAGTTCGCGGGAGCACATCTATAAGTACATTCAGTGTTCTTGACTTAGAAAGTCAGTGTAAAATCTGTGGAGAATTGCTCCATCTGTGAAAAGGTTGCTAGCACTCTGTGAAGTTAGAGTATAGTGGAAAATCTCAAGTGAAGCTTGAGGAGTGGACGTAGGTCGAGTTGAAACCGAACTACTATAAATTTGTTTGCCTCTCTCTCCCTTATCTCTTTATTTTATTTTAAAATGCCATAACTATATTTCACATTTTTACTGTACTACAATCATTAACTAATATAGTTGTTAAGACACTTGTTTTAATTATTTTTGTTTCATTAATTATATTTATTTATTGTGCTAGTCATAATTTTTAGGGTATTATTAATTTTAATTATAAAAATCTAATTCACCCTCCCTCTTAAGTTGTCTTTTGGGTAACACTTTTCAAAACTCAAAAACGAACTTTTTCAAAAACTCTATTTTAAAAGAAAAAAAATTCAAAAAAAATTATTTTATTTTTTAAAATCATGATTTGAGTGTGGAGTCGTATTTTGAGTTACGAATTTTGAAAAGAAAAAATTTGTTTGGTTATAAGTTTTGAAATTTTTTGAATTTATTTTTTTAGGATAAATATTTTATATTTTAAATATTTATTTATTTATTTTAATGTGCATTATATTTCATACATCTATGCATTGTATTTTTTTTTAATATTTTAAATATTAAAAAATTTTAAAAAATTTATTTTTTATTTTAAATATATAGTTTTATTCTAAATATTTTATTTTATTTTATAAATATATTTTTAAATATTTTAATTTTTTTGTTATGCATTTGGTTACGATTTGAATGTAAAGTTTTAAAAATAGTGTGGAGCGTCGAGTTATGTGTTTGATTATGAGGTTTGAAAATAATTTTTGAATTGGGTTTTGGGTTATGTGTTTAGTTACGATTTGAGTGTGAAATTGTGTTTTGAGTTTAAAATATTAAAATTAAAAAAATTAAAATATTTATCAAATAAAATAAAATATTTAAAAATATTTAAATAAAAATTATATATTTAAAATAAAAAATAATTTTTTTAAACATTCTTTAATATTTTAAAAAAATAAATCTAAAAATACTGTTCCAAACACTATTTGTTTCTTCCAAACTTGTCCTTCAATCCAAAAATATTTTTTTAATATTTTAAAAGGAAGAGCAATAAGGTAATTTATCATAGAAAAAGTAACACCGTTTGGAATCATTTTACAGAATGGAGGAATCTTGATATTGTCAAGTAAAGCAGGAGAGGTTACTGTAATTATTCAAACCATATGGGAGGTCCTTGTATTTATCAGAAATCTCAGGGGAGATAAATATAATTTACCCCTATTTTAATAATTATAAGGGTGATGTTAAAAATATTAATTTTTTTACTAAATAAATAACTAAATTTTTTATATAAATATGAAATTTAGATATTTAATTATTTACTTAATAAAAAAATTAGAAGGTATAATATTTTCCTTTTAATAAAGACACTTGGGTTGGGATGTGCTGTCGCAATCGTTTGGACTTTTCGCCTTCTATTCAGAAAGTGGAATTGTACCTTGTATATCTCATTGTGAATTGAATGGGACCGCTTGCAGCGTATTGACGGTCTAAATAAAACCGAGTGAGTTGGCAACACCGCACTGTGAATGGTAACAAATTTACTCCAACCATTACCAACAAACAGGGATAAGTCACTTTCGATTATATGTGTTTGGTTTTAATTTCTTTGAATTTAATTTTTTTAAAATTAATTTTTTATTTTTCGTATTTTTTATTTTTAGTGAATATTTTTTAAATTTTAAATAATTTTTTTTACTTTTTTAGATGTATTTTACTTACATATATCTAAAAAGTAAAATATTTATAAAAAAATTAATAAATACACAAGAATACGAAATATGTATTAAATTCTCATATTTTTTTGTATTTTTGGTATTTAGTAAATTTTTTTTTAAAAAAATTCACAATTATATTTTGTAAGTGTATTTATGTTAGGTATATTTAAAAAATTTTAAAATTACTTAAAATATTAAAAAAATCAGTAAAAATAAAAATGAAAACAAAAAATAAAATCTTTTAATGTTTTGAAAAGTGAATCCTGAGTTTCAAAACCAAATAAGCTAATTGTTTTTTACTTGTTTTCATTAATTTCGAGTATGGTCAGGAGTTCAAATTGATGGACCAACGACAACCCCTTCAATTATAATCTAATTATACTAACACGTTAACGCTATCTTTGTAAATAATAATAGAAAAATGCTTGGGAGCACTAAAAAGAGAGTACTAGAAGGAGCACTAATGATGTAGCAGTGGGCCCCGCCCACTTTCTATGCCTTGTTCTCTTTTTTTTTTTTACCATTCTCAATGCATTAGTGCTATTAGTGGTGTATTTTTTAGTGGTCTAAATCATTGTTGATAATAATTTTAAAAAAAAAAAGAAGAAGAAAAATTGAGGTAAAAAGGGCATGAGTAGATATGGCTTAGTCAGTGTAATGGGTTGGTTTGGGATGTGAGTTGATTTTCTAATTTTTTGGTTATTTTAGCCTAGGGCGAAAAAAAATTTCGTTTAGAATAGACTTTTTGGTTTTTTTAACTTTTGTGAGAAAAAAAATAAAATGATTATGGCTTAGATATAATATTTTATTTTATTGAGCTAAAAACCTATTTTGTCCTTTTGTGACTATTTTAGCTAAAAAATCCCATTTTAACTTATGCCAAACGAAGGCAGTAATGCTCTGCTGCTCGATTTAATAGTCATTTCTTAATTTTTTTTATAAAATAATAATTCTTTATTGAAGTGGAGGATGATTTTATTTTTATTATTTTTTTAATAAATTAAAAGTAAAAATGAATATTTTGATAGAATAATTATTCATCTCTATTTTATTTAAATTAACCAAATAATATTATATTAAAAAATATACATATACTTTCTTTCATTAATTGAATATCCATCCAGTCTGATGTAATTTCTCATAATATTTATGATTTAACAAAAAAAAAAAAAAAGCGTCATTAAGTTGGTATGCTACGAATCAAAACTTGATCATACATCAATTCAAATTTTTCATAGAAACAAACAAAAGGTTAGAGGCGAAACAGCTTAAAGCAAAGCTCAATCATAAACCAGCATTTGCCCATAACTTGAGTTCAGTGATTGAACACATTAAGAAATTAAAACAGCGATACATGTCAAAATTAAAATGACAAACAGTAACACAATTTTATTTCATCATTAGGCCTCGTTTAGGAACAAACTAGTTTAATAATTTTTTGACTTTTTACGAAAAGATATATAAAAAAATAAAGAGACTGATATAATAACTTATAGTGACTTTTTAAACTAAAATAACTACTATCCAAACAAGGCATAATTTGAGCAATCCCGCTAGGCAGCTCGATTATTTCGAGACTCGAGTGGCCCAACTTTCCTCTCTCCTTCTCCTCTTTCCCGCATTCTTCTGTTTCTCTCTTCTTCTTCTTCTTCTTTTGTATTGCTCCACCACCACAATATCAACTCCCATCTCAAATCCCATCTTCTGCAAATACCTCAAATCACTCTCATTTTATTCTACAACAATGTTCCCTCTTGAACAAATTTGATGAATAAAATGTTGAAGGGTCAGAGATGCTCCCAAAACCCACATCTTCTTTCATATATATGAACAAACATTCAACAAATGGGTCTCATGAATCACAGAAATGAGATGAGTAGCATAAAAACCCATGTTTAAATCAGGCATATAAACAAACCTCTTAATTACAACAACATACCACAAATCAAAACAAAATCAAAACCAAACCCACATAATCAAAATCAAAATCAAGCTCTTCCCTCTCATGGCGTAACTCTCTCTCTCTCTCTCTCTCATGAACTCTTGCTTTGTAAATCTCTGCAGATTAGTGGAAATTACATGATGGATTTTGGGGCTGTGGGTTTGGAGACCTTGGTGGTCTAGACAATGGAGTCTCTTCTTTCTCAGGTTGTTCCAAACTCTGATACCACAAAGCACCATAGCAATGGATTTGGGTTTCTTAAAAAACTGAGATCTGGGTCTGGAGAAGACGACTGAGAGAGAAATGAGAGGCAGAAAGAAGAAAGAAGAAAGAAGAAAGAAGAAAGAAAAAAAACAAAAAATAATGTCTAAAACGATATCGTTTTGAGTATTTGAACCGTTCGAGCCAATATATTTCGAGCTAGGAAACATTTCTCTAATTTGAGTTGTCTCTCAACTCAAGCCCTCTTTTTTCTAGCCAAATAGATGTTCCACTGACAGCCCTAGTCTAGCTAAAGTATGGTAGCAAGCTGCGCAGAATGACTAAAACATCGAAAACCACAAAAGGGAAGTACACTATCATCAACTTATCTGTTAATTTGGAGGAAATAATCATGTCTGCTAAAATAGCAACCTGCAACACACACACAAAGATATTGTAAGCCAAAAAAAAAAAGAAACTTAAGAGAGACTAGTGTGTCATCGAATCCAAATAGATCATCAGAGCTACAAATGGGTTATAATCTACTTCTCACATTATAATCTACTTTCTCTCTCACAAAAAAGCTGCTTATAAGCAGCTTTTAATCAATTTTTCAGATTATAACCCAGCTTTCCCTTTTGGGAAGTGGGTTATAATCCACTTCTCAGATTATAACTCACTTCTTCTCTCACAAAAAAAGCTGGTTATAAACAACTTTTAATCAAAAAATTAATTGTAACCATCCTCCCAAAATAGTCCAAAATATGGTAGGGATAGAAGCGAAGAAAATGGGAAGAAAATACCGTTGTAGTGAAAGCAGATAAGCCATAGACTAAGCATGTGGTATTGAACCACGACTTCCTTCGACAAATTCTATAGAGATTCAGAATTGATAGTGGCCACTGGATTAGAAGCTCAAGCCACATCAACCCAATGAAGAAAGGAGGCTTCTCGACAAACAAGTAATCGCCAAACTCACGGCTGTACCAGAGATAAAGATCCACAAGGAAACCTGGGAAGAATTTGGAAGGTAGGCATACTTGTGCATTCAAAACCGGAACTTCTATTGCAATCACTAAGAAGAAAAACAGAATTGCTTCTACCAGCTTGATCAGGACCCCCATCTCTCCCTCTCTGTGTATTTTGTCTTTCAATTTTGTGATCCAACGATGGACCTCTGTGACATACATGTATGTGCATATACATTTAAATAATGGAAAGGGGATCTTGGTATTGAAAGTCCAACAAAGTTTTTTTTGTATTTTTTTTTATTGAAGAACTGAGTTCGGACAGTCTCCCGTCCGTCCAGATCTGAGAAAGTCCGGTCTAATTCGGCCTATTGGGCTTACTTTTGGATCCCTTTTTGATAATCAGAACCACTCACATTTTAGGATTTGTTGAGTGCATTATTCCTGTAAAAAATCACGTCAATCGAATAACGGATACTATATATTCGGATCACCTTTGTCTGAAGAAAATAGACGATTAGAAAATTAATGATTCATAAAAAAGTAATTTGAATACATAGTATCCTTTATCCGATCTACATGATTTTTTACAGAAATAATGTACTCAACAAATCTTAAAATATAAACGATTTGAATTATCGAAAAGGAATTCAAAAGTGAGGCCAATGGGCTGGACTGGACCCTCCGGTCCAGATGGTGGACTGGAGGCAAGCCCCAGCCTATTTGGGTTCATGTTTAGAAGTGGTTTTGTTGCAGAAAAAGTTTTGTTGTGCAATCTGAATGCTACAGGTGGTTTGACACAGTAATCTAATCATTAGTACTACTGCAGCAACATTAAAAATAAAAAATTAAAACAAAAATGATTGTACATCTCAACTATAACATAACTCATATTGCAGCTCTCATTTGATTAGTTTAACAAAATCATGAACTCCATAAATTTAGCACTTCAAAGATCTCTCAACAATTTCACCTCACCAGAAATAGCATCATCAGAGCAGTTCACAGTAATCACACAATTCAAAAAAATAAAAATAAAAATAATCACACAACCATGATCTACCCCTTATAAGCTTATACGCTTCCAAAACAAACTCGTTTAAGCAAGCACAAAAAGCTTAAAGTTTGAACCTACTTGATGATTATTCCATACAAACTATGCCCTAAAAAATACTTGTCAATTTAATAACAGCTCATCACAGACTGAAACAAAAACCAGCATTTTCTGATTTTTGTCTCATTGATTTCATAATGGCCAAAAAAAAATCTCATTTATAAACCATAAACTTGAGTATAGCAAATACAGGAAGAATATCAGCCAACTGCAAAAATCCAATGAAGAAGCCTCTGAAAATAAGAGAATGAAATACAAAATCTTAGACCCACAGTTAGAAGAATTCAAGCCCTTTTCTTCCTATTCAGTACAGGTCTTTTGCCAGCTGCTGTAGTCTTGCCAGAGTGTGTTAGGAGGCCTCGCAAAATTGCTAAAACAGCAAAACCCATGAAAGGGGAGTACATCATCAGCAGCTTATCTGATGCCTTGTTGGACCTCATCAATTCTGATAATATCGCAGCCTGAAATTACATAGAAAGTTAACAACACGATACTGGGGAGAGAGAGAGAGAAAAAACACTGATTTCATCTACAATTTTTTTACCCTAATCATTCTGTTCATGTAAGCTTGTTTACCTCATAATATGAGTTAAATACATTAAAATGTGGAGTGGAATTATGAGTATCGAAAGATATCAAAGTAATGCAGGGTTGGCTATCCCCTCTATCTCCACTTCTCAATTTTATGCATTTGCTTAAAAGGGAAATGATATGAAGTAATTGGGCAAACTATTATTTCATTTCTCAAACTTCACTTCAAATTTTAAGGCCATCCCTAAACTTCTAATTTTTCTATTTAATCTCACAAACTGTCATAAGCAAATCAATGCAGTTCTGGTTCAACTCATTAACACAAGTGAAAAAATCTAAATGAAAGTAAGAAAATGTAAATTGGTTAAAACTATCTGCAATCACATGAGAGTTATTTAGCTAATGTCTAATGAATGAATAAGAAATCATTTGAGAGAAATGAATTAATCAAGCAGCTGTCAACTTACATTTGTTACATCTTCAAATGAAGCCAAATTTCACCTGAACTGCTATTGGTTTCATCTCTTCATATCTATTTCTTTTATCGAGCCTATACAAGTTTCTCAACTTAAACCTTAAAATTAGTTCAACTAAGAACCACATGATGTAATAGGGACAATTTTTTCCATATTCATTACCAGTTCGACAACATTGACCGACAAAAGTTTGGAAGTAAAATAGAAGAATGGAAAGTTTAAGAGATGACTAAAGTTTGAGGAACAAAATGATAATCTACCCACAGTAGCCAATAGTTCAACCACGCTGAACTTTGAAAGGTGAACTCAGCCGCCTTGCAATCATTAGTAGTATCCAATGAAATACCCTCACGAATTCTACTAAAACATTACACAGCGAAAGCCCCTCTACATCCACATTATGTAAAACAACTTTGTTTGCCACATTTTTTAATAATTGCACCACCTAATCCTGTAATTCTTTTGGTCCTTGTTGGCAAATAAGCCCCCTTTTTTGTTTCTATCTTTTCCCCCCTTTTGAGGTATTGCAGCTCATACACCATTACAAAATGTATTGGAATAACTTGAGAGTTTGTTGTGTGTTTATAGAAGGATAAATTACACTCATCATCTCTATAGTTTAGAGAAATAATAATAAATTTATAAGTTTGGCATAATTATACCCACCTCCTTTTAGTAAGGGTCAAAGGTCAACAACTAGTGCAAATCATTTGTTTGTAGACACAATCATAAACATAGATAATATATACATTAAAATGTAAAGGAAATGATAATATTATTATTATTTTTTTTTATCAAAAGGACTAACCTAAGAAGCACGGACACCTCCCCGAAGGCTGCGTATCAGTGTCAGACACGTGTCGGACACGGACACGCGGTTGACACGTGTCTAACACGTCGCAGAAGGTGTCCGAATTTTTTTTTTTTTTTTTTTGCAGCTGGACACGTAACGGACACGTTTGGATACGTTCGGGACACGTTCAGGGTGAAATTCACAATTTATGAAACTTCTATGGGGTCAATTTGTAAAAAGAAAAAACAGAACATTGGGTCAATTTGTAAAAAGCAAAAACAGAGCATGGAATCTAATCCTCGTTGATCGACAAAGAGAGCAGAAGAGAAAGAGAACAGAGAGAACACCTGGTCGCTTATGGGTGGTCGTTCGTTGGTGGTCGGTCGTCGGTGGTCTGCTATCTAAGGTACAACTTCTTCTTCTTCTTCTTCGATCTTCTTCGTTTTCTCCGATCTTCTCTCTCGTCTCTCTCAATCGCTCTCAGTTGCGCTCTCTCTCTCTCTCTCTCTCTCTCTCTCTCTCTCTCGCAGTCGCTCTCTCGCTCTCTCTTTTCTGATCTGCTTTGACTCTTCATTTCTTTTCTTTTATTTGATTTTTTTTTTCTTTTATCTGCCCCTCTCTCTCTTCTATTTTTTTTCTTTTTCTGATTTCATTTTATATTTTCTTTTCTCTCACTCTGCCTCTCTTATTTTAGTGTGTATATATATTTTGTTGATTAATTTTGTTAATTTTAATAATATATGTTTATTAATTTTATTATAAGAATTAATTTTTAATTATGAAACAATGGCTATTACAGGGTATAAGAATTGTGAATATATGTTCATGAAAAAATTAAAAAATATATGTTTATTAATTTTATTATTATTGTAATTGTATAAGAATTAATGATTTTTTTTTTTATTTTAGACATATAATAAATAAATAAAATTATATATATTAAACGTGTCCCCAGCATGTCGTGTCCCCCATTTTTTGAAAAATTGCGTGTCCGTGTGTCCGTATCGTGTCCGTGTCGTATCCCGTATTCGTGTCCGTGCTACATAGGGACTAACAAATTATTAATGATGTGCATAAAAAAATATATATATTAATGATGAAAATGAAACTAATTATTATGTAAATTAAATTTAAAAAAAATCAAATCTAATTATGTCAAAATAGTCCCGTTTTGTAGCTCGAAAAAGCTGAGGCTCGAAATGGCTCGAATCGCAAAATGACTTCGTTTTGCTATTTTTTTATTTATTTATTTTTTTTTTTCTTCTCTCTGTTCTGAAACAGAGGATGGATGAAGAAGAAAAGATGGAGCGGGGGTGGGGACCAATCACAGATCATCATCAACAATAACCACAACAACACACAACATCATCATCATGGTCATCATCATTATCATCAAACACAACACACAGATCTACCACAACAAACCAAACAAATCAAAATTAAACACAGATTTTCAAAATCAAACACAGATCTACACAACATCATCATCATCAAACACAGGTTTTCAAAATCAAAATAAAAAAAAAAAAAAAAACCAAACACAGATGTCGCACCGTCGCCCATCACCTTCTCACACCGTCACCATCGCCTATCACCATCTCTCTCTCTCTCTCTCTATTCGCCCTCCTTCTCTTTCTTCTCTCTTCTCTCGCTTTCTCTCACTCTCTCTCTTCCTCCCTCCCCTTTCCGATACAAAAGAGAAAGAAGAAAAAAAAAAAAAAAAAGCAAAACGACGTCGTTTTGTGATTCGGGCCAATCGAGCCTTGGACTTTTCGAGCTACAAGCTATTTTGCTATGTCAAAATTGTGGAACTCATGTATTTTTTATTTATTTTTTTCCCCAAACCCAAGAAAAAATGGTAATATAATTTACCCATTATGGCCCCGTTTGTTTGGGCGTCATCACAGTCGTAGACTGTGATGGATGAACAGTGCATGTAACTCATGTTTGTTTTGTTTGTGGCCACTGGATTGGTAGTCCGTTCGGATTAGGATGGGCCTTGGGCGAGCAGATTGATAGTCCGGACGAAAAGATGGTATTACAAAAATAATCCATCGGCTTAGTGAGTTGCTAGAAGTCTGGCCACTCAACCGAGCTGTCAACCTACCGGTCAACCAGTCAAATGATTTTTTTTTTTTTTTACTTGTTAGGCATTTTTTTTAAATATTAATGTTTAAGGTTTTTATATTTTTTGTCAAGTAAAAATCATAATTTTATTTGTTTTATTATTTGATATTTATTTTATATAAAAATAATTTAACAATCCATTACTAACAAAACAAACACAATTTTACTAATTCCCTCGCTGTAAAAAAATAAAAATAAAAAAAACACAATTTTATTAATTCCTTTATTATTAATCCTCTCATTATCAATGCCCTCCACTCTCCCTCTTCAGGGGGGCCTATATATTAACCTCGATCACTATATATTACATCCTACACTCTCCAAATAAAACCATCATTTTCAAACCAATATAGAAAAAATTCATCAATGCGACAAGATTTGATTTTTCACTTCACGGATCTCAAGAGACCAGGCAAACCCAAATTCCAAATTTACATTGACAACCCGTGCTTTTGTGGTGTTTTGAAAAGTTGATAAAAAGTTAAGTTTTTTAGTTTTTTTAATTTATTTTGCGTTTTTATAAATAAAAAATGTGAGAGGTAATGTGAACTAAAATGGATAAAAAGATGAAAAGTTGGCTTTTTATTTGGTTGCAAAGCACCCCAATTTGTCAGCTAAAACGTTGTAACCCATTTTCCCAGGAACGAAACAGAGAAGCATAAAAGAAATTAGAAAATACCATGGAAGTGAAGGTGGAGGCGCCATAGATCAAGCAAGTGGTGGGAAACCAAGACTTGCCAGCCAAAATGGCGTAAAGATTGGCGAGACAGAGGGGCCACTGGAAGAGAAGCTCGAGCCAAACAAGACCCACAAAGAAATTGGGCTTCTCGGTGAACAAGTAATCGCCATATTCGCTGGTGTACCAGAGCTTGAGATCGACGAGAACCTTAGGGAAGAGATCTACAGAAAGGCAAGTCTGTCCGTCAATGAGTGGCGCAGCAAGAGCGATCACAGTGAATACGAGGAAGAGTATTGCGTCTACAAGCTTAACCAAAGCACCCATTACAGATCTCTCAATCTCTCTCTCTCTAGTTTCTGTTTTTGTCAGAATAGGAAAAAGGGGATCGTGGAACGTTGAATGAGCAAGAGAGAGTTGAAAGATGTGGAAAGGAAATGATGAAATTCAACATTTTCGAAAATTACACTTAACGCCCGCATTTCCCTCTATGTGCCATTTTGGGAACAGGATAAAAAGTCACGTTTTTGGACAAAATGTTTAAAAACGTGGCTGCCAAAAACGTCAAAAAAGTCATTTGGCAAGTGCCAAAAATGCAGCCGTAAAATTACAAATTAAGGCCTATGAAAAAAAAAATAAAAAAATAAATCTCTTATGTTGAATAAAGGTATTTTGGTCATTTTAATTTGATTTGACACTATAATATTAAACTAAAAAGCAAAAACTCAGTTTTTTACCAACTTCTCAAATCACTTCTAAAAAAGCCAAAAAACTTAGTGAAAAGTCAAAAATCAACTTTTTACTAACTTCCCAAAACAATCCTATGTTTCCCTCTGGCTCTCTATCATCATCACATTATGTCCAAAATAATAATAATTACATAAATAAATAAAGCATAAATGTTTGCTTATTTCACATTAATTTATTTATTTATTTATTTATTTTTTCTTTCAATCGTAGTAGACATTTACACTATGTTTGGGAACTTAAGAGAGAAAAGAAAAGAAATGATTACTTAAGTTATAAGAGAAAAGAAAAGAAAAGAAATGATTGTGATTTCTCTCCTTTTTGTTTGGATAATAAAGAAATAAAAGAAAAGAAATGATTGTGATTTCTTTTCTTTTTGTTTGGTTAGATTTCATTAAGAGAAAAGAAAAGAAAAGAAATTATTTATGTTATATTACTAAAATAACCTTTTTATATTTTCAGTCATTTTATTTCTTTTATTTTTATAGGGACAAAAATGGTATTATGAAAATAGTGGTTTCTTTTCTCTCCCAATCTCTTCACTTTTGGGAAGATTGGAAATGAAGCTTATAAGAGAAATGAGTTTCTCTCCATTTCTCTCTATTTCTTCCCATTTCTCTCCACTTAAGTTATCCAAATAAGTAAGAGAAATACATTTCTCTCCATTTCTTTTCTTTTCTCTCCAAATCACTTAATCCAAACATAGTGTTAAGTAGTTTATATTCAAGTTCAAATACCATTGAGTATTAAAAAAATTAAGATCCGCTTTGTTTAATTTTTTTAAAAGAGTTTTTAAAGTTTTGAGTTATATTTTGAAATATAAGTTAATGAAAAAAGTTTTGAAAATTAAAATTTTGTTTGATTGTGAATTTTGAAAATAATTTTGAGATGAAATTTTTTTTGTTTTAGTTGAATAAATGGGTGTAAGAAAAAATTTAATTGATTGATGCGTAAAATGTGAGAATGAGAGAGAACAAGAAAGGAGAGAGAAAAAATGATTAATTGATTTATTAATAAAAATAAAAAAAAGAATGAGAGAGGAGATAGAAAAAATAATTTTAAAAAAGAATTTATAAATTTATAAATCAATGATTTTTTTTGATTTTTTATCCAAATGTTAATTTAAAAACTAAACCAAACAATCCCTAAATAGTTTATTTCTTGTTTTGGTAGAGTGTTAATGTCGGGCCTAGTTTATATGCATTTAAATTTGGTATAATCTAACATCAATTTGAAAGTTATTCTAAAGGCACTCTTTAAAAAAATAATAATCCCAAGTCCATTCACATATCTCGATATATATATGAGTTATTAAATTAATTTTGTTCCCTTAATAATTATTTGAATTTGAGCTATTAAAATTCAATTAGGAATGAGTTTAACATTTTTTAAAATGTTTAAATTTGGCCTTTATATACATGTTTGAATTTAAGTCTTTATATAGGTGTAAAATATATATATATATACATACATATATTTCTTTTTTTTTAAGGGAGATTTATTAAAAAATTCATTTTCAAGTGTTTATATTTCAATTAGCTCATAAGATATTCTTGTATTTCAATAAGTCTTATTATTTGAACATTTGATCTACCAAATCTCAATTCTCACATTTAAAGTATTTTATGAACATTTCTACCCTTACAAATATTTTTTGAACGGTTAGTAATTTGGTGATGTGAATATTCATATTTTACAATGTGAATATTCACATTGACGTGTGAATGTTCACATTGACAGTGTGAACATTCAAATTGACATATTAACATTCACATTGATAGTATGAACATTTACATTGACGGTATGAACATTTACATTGACAGTCTGAACATTCACATTGACGGTGTGAACATTCACATCACGGAACATTCACACCGTAAATGTGAATATTATTAGGAGTATTTTGGTAACTATGTCACTCATAGGATTTGTTGGAATGTAAGAAAATTATATGGACTAAATGGAACATAAGTAGATGAAAAGAAATTTATGAAAAAGTGTCTCTTTTTTTAATTTATTACGTAACTAAATAATATAAAATTAAAATTAATATACTATAAATGAATTAGTCAAGTTAAGCTAGTATTTATCATCACTTTTTCAACCAGAAAAAAATAATAATAATAATAATTAAAAAAAAAAAAATAGGCTCAAAATCTTTGCCCGAGCTTTATAGGCCAACATATTTATTTCGAAATCTAAAGATATCAGGCCAAACTGGGCGGACTACTGAGCGGAATGAATACCTCTTTTGGGTTGGGCTTGGCAAAACTCACAACGCCCACTGATAAAGGCCTACAAACATGCTTTTAGACTTATAGCCCAAATAACTTGAAAAAGAACAATTTACCATATTTGATCCAATTTATATGGAGAATTTTATTATACACACCTCATAATATATGCATCTTTAGTTATTTTATTTTCTTTTTTTGAATTAATTACCTAAAAATTCTACTTATGAATATTATAGTAACTCAGATCCTATCTAAGATTTTTTAAACTAATAAGTCCTATTTAGTAAAACTGAGAATGTTATCAGTTTTTTCCAATTTTTAAAATTAAGAACATTATCAATTTTGCATAGTAATATTTCAAATAATTGTTTCACTAACTGATAAAAAAACAGAGCATGAGATTAAATGTTTTTACTTTCTACTTATTAGTTTGATTCAACTATCCAATAAAATCGAAAATATTATCAATTTTTTTCAGTTTTAAAACTGAAAACATTATCAATTTTTCATTTTTAAAAGTTTCCTTCTTTTTTTTTTTTTTCCAATTTTTCACATCAATGTTCTATCATCATGCTCCTTTATAGACATAGATTTTTTAGTTTTGCACAAAAAAAAAAATTTAGTTTTTTTAATTTTTTCAAAAAAAAATATTAGTTATTTTTTTTGCACATAATTTTTTTTTTTTAGCTTTTTTAATTAAAGTTGATATTTTAAATTTTTGAAAATCAAAATAAATGTCAAATAATCATGCTCCTTTATAGATAATCATAAATGATAAACAATCATTATTTGAAGGGTAATTCCAACTATTAAAAATTTAATGGGACTTGAAGGTCCAAAAAATCTTAGTTAAGACTTAATAGAATATAAATTCATTAATTAAGACTTGTGTGTAAATGTCCTTTTTCTTTTTTAATTATGATCAATTTTTTTTTTTGTTTAGTTATGATATTATTTAAGATCTTTACTTATGCCTCATTTCTGTTTGGTTATTACTTTTTTCTTTCTTTCTTTTTCTTTCAATTATGACTCAAAAAGTACGAAATTATACAATTTTTTTCTATAATTATAAGGTGTATATAATACTAAGGATGTAATAATGGCTTGGGTCGGCCCAAGTGAGCCTCGCGGGCTCCCACATTTTTAGCAGGCCAGCTTATGGGCCAAAAAGTAGGGCCCGCGCCCAAGCCCAAACCCACTCACAATAGGGCATAGGCTCGGGCCGCGGGCCGCGGGTCGCGGGCCTGGGCTCAGACTGCGAACTGGGCCTAGGTAGGCTTTTTTAAAAAAAAAAATAAAATAAACGATAAATATATTATCTATATAGATTATTTATTAAAAATAAAAAAATAAAAGAAAAATTATGCTAGAGTATCTTAGTTAAGATTAATAGTAAGATGTTTTGTTTGGTTATATTTCATGGTGGTATTTAAATTTAATTATATATGACTTTTTTTTTAATTATGAATTTATAACTAAAAAAATATGCAATTATATAATTTTTTTTTCTTTCGAAATGAATAATTTTATATATATGAAAATGAAACTTTCAATATTGTAATATTAAATTAATTATATAACATTTATGGAATGAATAATTTTTATTTCAAAATGAAATAAAATATTACAAAAATTTATATTATTAAATAAAATAGGTGTAGATTATTGATGATGGTAGAGCAATTGCATCATTATAGGTCAAGTATATCCCAATTAGGTTGGTACCTATTATCCTACCAATTATTTGCATTATACTTTACCTCAATAATCTAATTCAAAACATAAATAAATAAATAGACGAAATGAAATGAAATAGTAAAAAGAAAAATTTGTTGATCAATCATCAGAGGAGACAGACATTTTAGTCGCGTTACCCGAGAATATGTCATCCAAATCATTTTGAATTCGCTCCCTTTCACTATAATTTTGTCTTCTTGTAAGTGCATGCATATGAACTCTAGATATCATCAATGCCTCAACCATTTAGGGTAAAAACTTGCTCCGATAATCGCTCAGCACCCATCCACCTGTACTAAAAGCTATTTCCGAAGCAACTGTAGAAATATGAATGGTTAGCATATCACGGGCCATTTGTGAAAACCACAGGCCACATAGTTTCATTTTGTTTCTATCATTTCAAAATGTCAAAATCATGAGAATCATCCACTGATAGGCTTTCCAAATAACGTTGTAATTCAAAACTACTTACGTTTGTATGTTGAGATATTCTTCTACTTTTTATTACTAAAAAAATACTTAATCTCCCGCCTCGAGATGAGACTGCTAGTGTAGAATGTGTACGTGTATTTACAGATGCAATTGCCCTGTATTCTTCAAATAATCTGTTGCATGTTTGCATAATAAGGACAAATTGTGTTTGATCAATGAAAATACGTTCTAAAAATTCTTGTAAACCAATTTCTTTACACCTATAATCAATTATTGTGGCTAAACCTAAAAGATAAGACAAATGATCAAAATATTTATCAAATTTTATTTTCATTGAAGTAATAATGGTTACATAATATTAATTATCTATATATTTTACGAAAACTTTAATTATTTCTACTGGCATATATAAAACAAATGGTGAAGTAGGAATATATATATAAGAAAATAATTTTGTTCAAGTATTAAAAACTTTTAAAAAATCTTTATACAATGATCAATTAAGTTCTATGAGAATCAGTACTCTTCCTATTGATGTTGTTGCAAAAAATAAATCTACTACTCTTCTTTATTTACAAGCTCTTTTTAACATATTATATGTTGAATTCTACCTACTATCGATATTTAAAATTAATTTTGTAAATGGCATATTTTCTCGTTAACAAATTTTTCTATATTCCGAAATTCTATTAGCAGAAAACATAATAGTAACAACTGCATTTTTTATTACAAGTACATAAGTTTCGTATACATGCATATCTTCCTTAACAATCAAGTTTAAAATATGGGCACAACAATGAACATGAAATAAATCACCATCAATAAGTAATTGTAAAGGTGATTTTAAATATGTTACAGTTTAATTATAATATGTTGCAATATCTAAACTAATCGTAAATATTTTATTTTGTAAATTCCACTCATATAATACATTTCTTATTTCTACACCAAGCAAATGACCAGTGTATGGAAGTTCAACTAATTTAAATAAAATAATTCTTTTATTTAATTTCCAATAATTATCAATAAAATATGCAGTGATACATTAATATTCTAAACCATTATTTGACCACAGATCAGATATTAAACAAACTCTTCCATTTAATTTTTTAAAGATGTCAAATAATTCAATTTTAACATGGGAAAATTATTTATAAGTCCTATTAGAGAGACTTATGCTACATATGGTCCTACTAAAAAACTTATGTTCCCATAAGTCCTGTGGAAAGTTTGTTGACACATTTACCCTCAATATTAGTTGTTGATATCATAAATAATAGTAAAATCATATATAGGAAATTGAATGTTATCATAGATCATATTTATATAAACGAAACGAAACGTAACGTAACGTAACGTGACACCTACATAAACGTAACGTGACACCTACACGTAACGTGACACCTACATAAACGTAACGTGACACCTATGATTTATGGCAACATTCAATTTCCTATATAGTAAATTAAATGTTACCATAGATCATATCTACATAAACGTAATGTGACACCTATGATCTATGGCAACATTCAATTTCTTATATAGGAAATTGAATGTTACCATAGATCATATTTATATGAAACGTAACGTGACACCAATATAAACCAGCAATATTTTCACATTCAATTTAAAAAAATAAAAACTCATTAAATTTGCGAAACGTAACGTGACACGTTACGTTACGTTTATGTAGGTGTCACGTTATGTTACGTTACATTTATATAAGTGTCACGTCACATTACGTTTATATAGAATCTTGTGGAATACATTCCTATCTAAATAGGACTTGAGACTCTATAAGAAATTACACAGGACTTAGCCTACCATAAGTGTCTGAAAAAAGACTTATAAATAAGTCTCCCTTTTAACATCATCAAATTTCTTTAAAATCCTATTTCTAGTAATATTTCTTAAAAAACTTTAATATTGCGGTGTAAAATTTTCGTGAATTATTTCAGTAAAAATCGGGACATTCACTAGTAGTAAAAGGTTATTCTTTTTTAATAATATAATCAATTACAGAATTTTGTGCACGTATAGGATCATATGAAAATGTTTGCAAATTACCAGTTGATGAAACCCCTAATTGCATTTGATCCTAATATCAGGTTGTTGACTTTGTAAATGTTTGTTAACATACATTTTTAGATGACTAGTACCCCCTACAAGTGCAACACTAAGTAAATGTGCACAATATTTACATTTTGCTTTAAATGTAATTGTACTATCAAGATTATTTATAGATATTTTTTCAAAATGTTTCCAAACACTACTAGTTATGCCCCTAGATGATGATCCAACTATTGGAAGAGGGATATTAGAAGGAGAATCAACAAATTCATGTTGTGTACTATATATATCAACATCAACATAAACATTAAGCATATTACGATCCATAGTAATATAAGTAGAATAATATATAAGAACTAACAATTAATTTAAATTATGTGTAAATACAATGAATAAAAAATAATAATTAATATATGTTCACAAATAATTACTAAAAAAAATGAGTAGCTGATAAATTTAATTAAACTAATTAATGTTACCGACTGACAAATGCGATACAGAAATTAGCTTCTTCAAATAAAAGCTTATTCTTGTACAATTGCAATTGCCACTTAGGAATAACACTTCAAAATTAATTGAGAGTTGAGAGAGATTGAGAAAGTTTAAGAGAGAAGTATCTGTGAGATTTATTTTGAAAAATGGGGGATATTTATAGTAGTTTAAAAGGTTGAAGTAAATTTATTATAAAAAAAAAAATTACTGTTGTATTAAATGGTAATATGGTCGTTGAAATATATATATTTTTTAATTTTTTTTTAAAATTTGCCATTGCAGAGTTGGGCTGTGCATATATATATATATATTCATTCATAGCAATGATGATAGCATACTATCACTACTAGC
This sequence comes from Camellia granthamiana, assembly GCA_036172215.1. Classification (NCBI taxonomy): domain Eukaryota; kingdom Viridiplantae; phylum Streptophyta; class Magnoliopsida; order Ericales; family Theaceae; genus Camellia; species Camellia granthamiana. Next base: position 36,821,395 of record CM069911.1, on the reverse strand, counting down.
TAGCATAGGGAGTAGGCTAGCTTAGCCTGTACCATTTTTTATTCTTTTCTTTTTTCAATTTACTATAAGAAAATGACCATTGTTTTGTTTTTGCAAGATCAAGATTTTATTTATTTTTTATTTTTTTAATTATTTAACCATTGCAAGTTACTTTTTATTTTATTTTATTGTTTTTGAAATTTGACCATTGGTGGAAAGGGGTCGGATGAACCGGGCCAAGTGCCAGATTTTTTTTGGGCGAGGCCAGGCCAGACTGAGCAAATGGGCCCACGGGCCGAGCCAGGCAGGCTGGCCTTCAAAACAATGGCCTAGGGTTTCAGGCTGGGGCCCAAATGAGCCTAAACGGGTCGGGCCCACTCCGAACTGCGGGCGGACTTCGGGCCGCCCACGAACTACAGGTCATTTTTACACTCCTATATAATACACACTCTTTGAGAAATATGTACTATAATCTTTCCCAATTTATATTTTAAATAGCCTCCAAGATTTCCGGTACTTTTTTTTTTTTAGAACTAAGAATTCCAGTAACTTAAGAGGCATAAAAGTCATCATCACATTTGATCTATATTTGGGCTTATTTTTATTTTTTTTATGAAAAATATTTACATCATTAAATACTAACCTACAACAAAGCTTAACACAACTAATATAGTCCAAACCCAAAAACCTAACAATCACTACTTACTAAGTACAATAATGGGAGAGAAATAAATCACACCACAAAGAGTATCAAACTATTCTCTATAAAAATTGAACCCAAAATATCACATCTCGTGTAACATAACCACTAAGTCAAATGTCCTGATTTGAGGTTTGTCACTTGAACATGGGACTTCTGGATGTTTTAGTAATTATAAAATTGATATGAGGTATTTTGGGAGCGTTTGGTGCGTCTGTTAAAACAGATTATAACTTATAACTTAATAGATTATAGATTATAGCTTTAATCAGAAACTGTTAACCTGTTTGGTATAACCGTTAGATTATAGATTTAAATTGCTGAGTAGTATTTGTCTAATAAGCTGTAAAATAGCTTTTTGTTGTGTAACGTCCTTTTTGCCCTTATTAGATATAAAAATTGTTAACCTCTTTCATTTTCTTTATTTTTTTTTTATTACATGCCAATTAATATAAAAATTGTGATTTATTTTTTCATTACAATAAAATGCACAATATCAATCAATTAAAAATTGTGATTATTTTTTTTTCATTATAATACAAATTAATAATATAAAAATTGTTATTTTTTAATTTATTATTAATTCATTACAATTAATATGAATTAATAATATAAAAATTGTTAAGTTTTTTAAATTTATTATTAATTCATTACAATTAATATGAATTAATAATATAAAAATTGTTAAGTTTTTTTAATTTATTATTAATTCATTACAAATACAAATTGATTATTTTTAATTTTTAATTTAGTAATTCATTAATTAATAATATCAGTTAATATCAATTAAAAATTATTACAAATACCACCGGCAGCCCTAGCTACTGCCGGCCACCGCCTTCTTCTTCTCCTCCTCCTCTTCATCCCACCGTCAGCAGCCCTCTGCAAAACCAGAGTAAACACGGAGAGAGCTATGGTTGATCGTGAAGAGAGAGAGAGAGAGACAGCTAGGGTTGATCGCGATCGCGACATCGGAAAGGAGAAGAAGGGGTAGGGCCACGCTGTCCATTGTCACACTAGGTTTTGCATCGCGATGGGTTTCACGACACAACCAGAGAACAACGCCGGAGAGAGGGAAAGGAGGAGAGGAGAGAGAGAGAGAGAAAGAGAGAGAGAGATCTGGTTCATAACGTCGGAAATGGCCTCTTTCTTACGCCGGAAATCACCACTCTATCTCTTTTTCAGAGAATGAACAGTGATCTTTGTGGTTTATATTGTGGCAATTTGGTAATAGTTCAAATTAGTGAAGGGCATTTAAGTAATTTCAGATCTTCCTCCGCGTAATCCACTTGCAGAAGCGGCTCCCAGGCGCTTCTGCTTTTGGGCTTTTTTATGTAGGAAAAAAAATCTATAGAAGCTCAAGCAGTTGGCCTTAAACATAACCAAACACTCTGTATTAGTTTTCCAGAAGCCAAAAGCTATAATCTGTTCAAACTAAGTTAGACCAAACACCCCTTTTGTCCCTAAATTTCTCTATTCTCTCGTTGAAATTCATTTCTTATTTATTGGATCATAACTCGAGATCTAACATAATTCATTTGGCAATTGCTTTTTTATTTTTATTTTGTTAACTTTTTTCGTTGGTGATTTTTTTTTATACCTTTTTATTTTTAGATCCTATTAGACTAGAAGATCATAAAAATTTTAAAAATTTGAGAGACAAATTTCACTAAGGGCATTTTTTATTTTATTTTATTTAACCATTTTGGACTTTTGATTTTTTAATTTTTTTTTAAACTTTGTAGATCATTTTAGATTAAAATAACCTAATAGGTTAAAAAAAAAAAAAAAAATTGATACAATTTTTTAAAAAATACGCTAATGACAAAAAAAATGTTTTGAAAATAAGTGTGATTTTCTTAACTATTGTCAAACAAAGCTTAAAAGTGCTTTAAGATAAGAGGGTCCTTGGCATTCATGAATTTCATAATTTTTTTTTTTTAAGAGTCTTGCTAATTAAATAAATAAAATACAAAATAAATTTAAAAAATCCCGAGACACTTATCGTCACTGGTTAGACTTTACGTTTCTCTTAAGGAAAAATTACTTGTTATTCTTCAAAAATAATTATTAATTCATGAAAAAATTTATAATATTAATAATTAAAATTTATATACTTTATCATTAATTTGGGTCGGGCCAGGCCGGGTTGAGCAAATGGGCCCATGGGCCGAGCCAGGCAGGCTAGCCTTCAAAACGATGGCCCAGGGTCTCGGGCTGGGGCCCAAACAGGCCAGGCCCACTCCGAACCGTGAGCGGACTTCGGACTGCCCACGGACCGCGAACCATTTTTACACTCCTATATAATACGCCCTCTTTAAGAAATGTCTACTATAATCTTTCCCAATTTATATTTTAAATAGCTTCCAAGATTTCCGGTACCCTTTTTTTTTAGAACTAAGAAATCCAGTAACTTAAAAGGCATAAAAGTCGTCATCACATTTGATCTATATTTGGGCTTGTTTTTATTTTTTTATTTTTATTTATTTATGAAAAATATTTACATCATTAAATACTAACCTATAACAAAGCCTAACACAACTAATATACTAGGAGTTGTTTAAAATGTTCTAAATAAGTGTATTTTTTGACTTTTTATGAAATATGAGTTGGATATCGGTTAGGTTTGACGTGATGTGGTAGAGAGGTAATGTGACTTAAATAAGATGATGTGATAGGATAGTAACTTTTTGAATTTTTTAGGACACCCCAAACAAGGCCTAAGTCCAAACCCAAGAATCTAACAATCACTACTTACTAAGTACAATAATGGGAGAGAAATAAATCACACTACAAAGAGTATCAAACTATTCTTTATAAGAATTGAACCAAAAATATCACATCCCGTGTAACATAATCACTAAGTCAAATGTCTTGATTTGAGATTTGTCACTTGAACATGGGACTTCTGGATGTTTTAGCAATTATAAATTTGATGTGAGGTATTTTGGAGGCGTTTGGTACGGTTGTTAAAACAGATTATAACTTATAACTTAATAGATTATAAATTATAACTTTAATCAGAAACTGTTAAATTGTTTGGTATAACTGTTAGATTATAAATTTAAGTTACTGAGTAGTGTTTGTTTAATAAGCTGTCAAATAGTTTTTTGTTGTGTAATGTCCTTTTTGCCCTTATTAAATATAAAAATTGTTAACCTCTTTCATTTCTTCATTTTTTTTTTTTGTTACATGCCAATTAATATAAAAATTGTGATTTATTTTTTCATTACAATAAAATGCACAATATCAATTAATTAAAAATTGTGATTATTTTTTTTTTTCATTATAATACAAATTAATAATATAAAAATTGTTATTTTTTTAATTTATTATTAATTCATTACAATTAATATGAATTAATAATATAAAAATTATTAAGTTTTTTAAATTTATTATTAATTCGTTACAATTTATTAATTCATTACAAATACAAATTGATTATTTTTAATTTTTAATTTAGTAATTCATTAATTAATAATATCAGTTAATATCAATTAAAAATTGTTACAAATACTGCCAGCAGCCCTAGCTACCACCGACCGCCCCTTCTTCTCCTTCTCCTTCTCCTTCTCCTCTTCCTCCTCATCCCACCGTCAGCAGCCCTCTGCAAAACTAGAGTAAACACGGAAAGAGTTAGGGTTGATCGCGAAGAGAGAGAGAGAGAGAGAGAGGCTTGTCGTTGATCGCAAAGAAAGAGAGAAAGAGACAGACAGAGCTAGGGTTGATTGCGATCACAACGCCGGAGAGGAGAATAAAGGGTAGGGCCATGCCGTCTATCATCACACTAGGGTTTCGCAGCACAACCAGTGAACAATGCTGGAGAGAAGGAAATGAGGATAGGAGAGAGAGAGAGAGAGAGAGAGAGAGAGAGAGAGAGAGATCTGGTTCATAACGCCGGAAATGGCCTCTCTCTCATGCCAGAAATTGCCACTCTATCTCTCTCTCAGAGAATGAACAGTGATCTTTGTAGTTTATATCGTGGCAATTTGGTAATACTTCAAATTAGTGAAGGGCATTTAAGTAATTTCAGATCTCCGTCCGCATAATCCACTTGCGGAAGCGACTCCCAACCGCTTCTGCTTTTGGACTTTTTTATGAAGGAAAAAAATCCTATAGAAGCTCAAGTGGTTGGCCTTAAACTTAACCAAACACTTTGTATTAGCTTCCTAGAAGCCAAAAGCTATGATTTGTTCAAATTAAGTTAGACCAAACACCCCTTTTGTCCCTAAATTTCTCTATTCTCTCGTTGAAATTCATTTCTTATTTATTGGATCATAACTCGAGATCTAACATAATTCATTTGGTAATTGCTTTTTTATTTTTATTTTGTTAACTTTTTTCGTTGGTGATTTTTTTATATAAAAAAAAAAAATTCTATACCGTTTTATTTTTAGATCCTATTAGACTAGAAGATCATAAAAATTTTAAAATATTGAAAGACAAATTTCACTAAGGGCATTTTTTATTTTATTTTATTTAACCATTTTGGACTTTTGATTTTTTTTTTTTTTTTTAAACTTTGTAGATCATTTTAGATTAAAATAACCTAATAGGTAAAAAAAAAAATTGATACAATATTTTAAAAAATACACTAATGACAAAAAAAAAGGTTTTGAAAATAAATGTGATTTTCTTAACTATTGTCAAACAAAGCTTAAAAGTGCTTTAAGATAAGAGGGTCCTTGGCATTCATGAATTTCATATTTTTTTTTTTAAGAGTCTTGCTAATTAAATAAACAAAAAAAAATCCCGGGACACTTATCGTCGCTGGTTAGACTTTACGTTTCTCTTAAGGAAAAATCACTTGTTATTCTTCAAAAATAATTATTAATTCATGAAAAAATTTATAATATTAATAATTAAAATTTATATACTTTATCATTAATTTGAATTTTTTTTAACAATATAACACTGAACAGTTATTTCCCTTTTTCTTAATTAATGGGAGATGAGATTGTAAGAATCTGTCTACCGAAAGATGTGATTTTTGTTCCTCCTTTGACTAATCTGTCACCGACAACATCAATAGGTACAAACATCTTCACAAATTTTCAATATCCTTCTAAACAATCATATGCAATTTATTGGGAAAGAAACTCATGTTTGTCACCATAATCTACTTTGGCTATGTTTAGTATGTAGTTTTGAGGTTATTTTTGTCACAAAATAATAAAATAGATTAAAAAATTAATAAGATAAAATATCATATTCAAATTATAATCATTTCGTTTTTTCTCTTATAAAAGTCAAAGAAGCTAAAAAGTCCATCTCAAACGAGACTTTTTAATCCTAATCTAAAATAATAAAAAAACTAAAAAGTCAACCCACATCCCAAACGAAGGCTTCGAAAAACAACCCACTTTTGTTTTCCCATATATGAATAATGTTTGAGAGCTCTAATTGGAAAGATCTAATGCAATTCTAATGATGTGGAGAATGTCCATGTAAAGGTGGTGTCCACACTCATTTCTCTATCTCTCTCTACTCACTTTCTCTTCCACTTCACTAAACTCTATTTAGAACTCTAGTATTAGAATTATGTATTATTACTCTTGTGATATATATGTTTTCTTTTGAGAGAATGTGGTATTTTTAAAAATTAATTACTAATTAATAAAAAAGTTATGATTTTATACTTTAATTTGTGTAATTTTTTTTGTTAATTTAAAAATATTTTTATACATCTACTCTGAATTGATGTTTGCCCTTTTCTTTTTCGGCTTATATGATTTTTACATTTTGGCTTAAAAAAAAATTAAAAATAGTCTCACAAAGAAATACTAAAGATTTGTTTGATTTGTATCTCAAGATATAATTTTTCAGAAAATTTTTTAAAATTTTATTTGATTCAAATTTTTTGTAAAAAATTTTAAAAATCACTTTCTGTCTCCTACATATCCATTATCACTTTTTTTTTTTCTCTCCTCTCTCATTCTCAATTACTTTTTCTCTCACACACATCTATTCAACTACAACAAAATATCAAAAAATCCAAAACTCCCAAACTCTAAAACTATTTTCAAAATATACAACCAAACAAATCAAAAAAATTTCTAAACTCTCTCTCCAAAAGTTTTTTTGAAAATTTATCTCAAAATGCAAACCAAACACACCCTAAAATTTTATTACTAAATTGTCAAAACTTATTTTTCGCACAAAAATGGAAACAACATGAAAATGAGGAGTGTTTTTAACTTTTTCATTATTTTTGTTTCCAAAAAATATCAAAACAAAAAAAAAATTAAAACACAACAAAACAACTTAAGATTTTGTCCTTAACCCTCAATTTGATATGAAGAAACTATTTCTACACTTGATGAATGAAATAGAGTATTTCGTTCTTTCTTACAATGAAGATACCAACAACTCGTATATTCACCAGAGGACAGACAAACATTTCTGGCAAATCCAGTGACCGGTTGACTTTAATCTTTTTTGCAATTAGCCAACAAACTTAATTTTTGCTATTTTTACTAGTCAAATATTTATTTTTGTGCAAAAGGTGTAAAACTAATCCAAAGGTGAAATCTAGAAATCGATCATGGGTTCGCCGATTGTAAGGTTTCGCTGGAGACTCCATGGTAGGTTGAAGAGCTTTGCAGTGATGAACTTGAAGACTTTATTCACATTTATGTTGTAAGTCGCGCTTGAAAAGAAGAGGGTCGCATTCATGGCCTTTGCATATGCTCTTGCCTGTTTTTAACAAACGATATCAAACATGTTACACAGGCCAAGTAATTTTAACACATATTTTCTATAAAATTCAATAGTATGGGTTGGCTGAGTAAAATTAACCAAGACATTTTTTTGATAAAGCCCAGTATTGTGATGGTCAAGTAATTGTGATTGAGACATTTGTTTTTAAGGACGCTCAAGTTAGAAGTTCAATTTTTTAAACTTTTTTCAAGTATAATTGTTTTCAATTCTATTTCTTTTTATAAAAATAATAATAATTTAAAAGATCACAATACTCTTATCTGTGAACTTATCTATCAAATTCTTCCCTCTCTATTTTAGGAGTTGTTTGGGATGACCTAAATAAATTTATTTTTTGTCTTTTTACGAAAAAAATGTGCAGAAAAGTAAAGAGGTGATGTGATGGAAAAAAAATAAAAAGATGAATTATTTAAAATATGCCAAACTTAACCTAAATTTCCCTTAATTATTAAATTATATTTTGAGATTCGTACACTTTAAAATTCTCACATTATTCAAGAATAAAAAAAATTTGGATAAAGAACCTTCCCAAAATGATTGTAGTCTTTGCCACTCAATTAGTGTGCTCCAATAATTCTTTGCCTTAGAGTCAAAGATGTTGATATTATTTTCAGAAGAATTGACTTAGATGTCTCTAATGTCCTTTCAGTCCTTTTCCATGTCGGATACTCCAAGAAAGAAAGACTGATAAAATTTTATTGAACCTTGCCTAACTAATGACTCATTTTAGTATATTGATGACACTGCTAATCTTAAAAACCTTAACAATCATATCTTGCTCTTTTTTTCTTCCCTCGAGTTTTCTGATTCACGAACCTCTGTTTTTATACTTTTCTTGGAGTGATTGTCAAGAGTAAGGCCAAGTTTGACTAAACTAAAAAAGTGTACTTATTTTATATTTTTATCTTTTTTGGGTCACACCAATCAACATTTCCTCTCTACTTTTTCTACACATAATACAAAAAAAGTCAAAAAATACACTTATTTAGTCTTTCCAAACTTGATCTAACTTTTCTTATGCAGCCACATGATCAGGAATTTGAAGACTTTCTGGAAAAACTCTTATGCAATGTTGCTCATGTAGAGAGAAAAGAAAAGAAAAGAAAAGAAAATGAGCAATGCTATGTTTCAGAAAATTTTTTTCAGGAAAATGATCAAGAAAATGGAGGAGGAGGGGGAGGGGGAGGAGGAGGAGGGGAGGAGGAGGAACTGGAGGGGGCCATCAAAATGGAAGGAGGCGGAGGAGGAGGTGGGCAGAGGCGGAGGCGTGCGACGGCGAGGCTGGGCAGACGACCGACGGCGGCTGCGACGATCGGCCTCCTCCTCCTCTTTCCCTCCTCCTCCTCCTCCTCCCCTCCTCCTCCATTTTCCAGATGGTTTTCCTGAAAAAAAATTCCTGAAGCGTAGCATTTTTGAAAGAAAATTTATTACCTGACTTGCGATTGCCCATTGCAAATCTATTGGTAGCTGTACAAACTCATCAAACTTGGTCCCTATTAGTACTGGAACTGCAGTCTACAACAATCAAAACAAATTTTTTTTTTTACTTATCAAAATTGGTTGGAATTGCAAAACCCCTAACTAGGACATGAAAATAGAGAAGAGAAAATAAACAAGAATTGTAAAAATCACACCCACACACAAGGAGAAAATTACCAATGACAAATCTGGAAATATTAAAATACCCTTATTCTAAAAAGTGGAGTAAAATGCAAAAAAAGAAAGAAAATTTAGCAAATTTAAGGACTTGAAAATTTACCTTATTCCACTTCCTTGCTTTTTGATACCATCCGATGACACTGGAATCTCAAAAAAAGTCATAATATCATGAGATTATGTAATTAAAAGTTTTTTAACATCATAGATAAAAATAAACTTAAATTAAAGGACTTACCTATTTAAAGTACATCGACTTGTTAGATCAAACATGAATAATATTGCTACCGAGTCTTTACATGCAATTGGAACATGATTCTGACAAGTCTCATCTCCTACACCATCAAAATTATAATTGATAACTAGATCTGTGTGTATATTTGTGTATATATAGATCAATGATTTAAATAGCTATATCGAGAGACAAATCAGTATCAATCATGATGTGGACGTATCGGGAGCTTCAAGCAGGAATTGAGCCACCCCGTTTTGTCAATTTGTTAAAAAAATGGCCATAAATGAGCCGTGAATCGGTTATGAACAGGTAAGTATGGTGAATTGACTGATACCCATATAATTGTTATTTTCACGGGTATTCTGGGCTGTATTAGTATCAAGAGGCTAAAAAATCAACACATAGAAATCATAGTATATATATATATACACAGATCATATATGATCTATTTGATTGCAATTACTAAATCAATAAAAAGGAGATCATGATCAAGATCAATGGTACCTCCAACCTCCCAAATACTATAAGCAATGCGTGCCCCTCTAACACACAGCGTTTTATCCATCTGATTGAGTCCTGTCATCTGAAATCCTTGCTCTTCTCTTTCTCTCCCTACATACTTGGTCTGCATTCAACACCAAAATTGAACTCAGACAAAGACCAACAAAAATGCCATGTTTGGCTGCCAAGAAAATATTTCCAAAAAAAAAAAAACACTAACCAGAAAACTTGTTTTCCCAATCCGGCAATCACCCAACAAACAAATCTTCAAAGCAACCAAATCCCCAGAGTCTCTCCCCTGATCAAAGCACCTAGACCCCGCATCCCCGGACCCAAAACCGCTCTCTACCGCAAGCAGAGAAGGGGATGACATGGCGATGCGTGGCAGCTGTCTATACAGAGCGGACTTTCCTAGAGTGCAAGTGAGAATTCGGTTCCAGAGAAATCGAAGACATCGACGGAGGATAAAGACTCGGCGAAGGAATCTTCTTCGACGGAGACGGAACATTCTCCGGCGAGGATTAGAAGTCATGTGACATGTGGAATGATGGCCAGAGAAAAACAACTGCTTAGAGTGCTGTTTGGGTTATTTTTAGAAATTCACTATCAAAAAAATTTAACGACCCTTCGCTAATGAGATGGTGACCGTGTTATATGGACAGTTGACCTGTTTGGTTTGTGGATAATATATATGAATTCAAAATTGCTGGGTTTGTTTTACGTAGCTTTCTTCTGATTTTGATGATGGGTTTGTTTTGTTTGGAGTGGTACATGGCCCGTTTCTCTCTCCTCTTTTGATATTGCTTATGGTTGGAGTAATTTAATAGAGGGGATTTATACATAAATTTTTATTTATGAATTTTTATTTTATTAAATTTTAATTAAGATTTTTTGAATTTTCAAGTCCTATTAAATTTTTAATAGGCAAAATTGTCCTTCATCATTTATGATTATCTATAAAAGAATATAATGATTTGACATTAATTTTGATTTTCAAAACTATAAAATATCAACTTTTAAATTGAAAAAACTAAAAAAAAAATATGTGCAAAATTTTTTTTAATTTTTTTTAAAATTGAAAAAATGAATTATTTTTTTGTGCAAAATTGAAAATTTTGTGTCTATAAAGGAGCATGATGATAAAACATTGATGTGCAAAATTGAAAAAAAAAATTTAAAAATGAAAAAATTGATAATATTCTCAGTTTTAAAGTTGGAAAAAAACTGTTAATGTTCTCGGTTTAATTGAATAGTTGAATCAAATAAATAAATAGAAGGACAAAAACGTTTAATCTCATACTCTGTTTTTTTATCAGTTAATGAAACAATTATCTGGAACATTATTATGCAAAATTGATAATATTCTTAGTTTTAAAATTTGAAAAAAACTACTAATATTCTCAGTTTTACTAAATAGGATTTATTGGTTCAAAATTTTTTAAATAGAATCTGAATAACCATAACATTTATAGATATGACTTTTAGATAGCTAACCCTTTAATAGATTTATATAAACAAATTTTGATAAAAACAATTGTAACACATCAAATGATACAGCCATATATTCACTTTCACTTTGTTTTTGTTATAACATACTTATAATTATTTAATCATGTGATAATTTAAAAATGTAAAAAACTCACTACATGAATATTATAAGTATTTTGAAGATATAGAAAAAGAGATATTTTAGTGAGAAGATCATTTGTCAAATATCATAGTTTTTTGCAGATTTATCAATTTTATTTAAAGAAATATTAGAGTGCCAAAAAAGTTTAAGAAATTAAATTGTGTAGATGAAATTCACTGTAAGTGTAATTCATATCGTATTAAATTTCATTTTACATTATATACTTTATATTTTATTTTATAATAATTTTTCGTTTTATTTAATTATTTATTTATTTATTTATTTATGGTGGATAAATAATTTGTACTTCCATGAGAAAACCAATTCTAATTTGCTTTTTAAATGTGAGTCTTTAATCTCGATCCAAAAAATAAATAAAAAAATGTGAGTCTTTAATCATCCAAGTTTTTATTTTTATTTTTTTGAGGTTTGTAACGTGGGCTCCTCTTTTTTCTTTTGGCATGTAGTCTTGGTTGGTGCCGGCATTCGTTTAAACTGGAAAAATAATAATAATCTATTAAAAGGCTATATTTGATTCGCAAATTAAGGCATATTAAGAATAGTCATTTCACGATAAAATTATGAACCATTTATGCGTAAGTTTTAATTTATGAATTTTTATTTCATTAAGTCTTAATTAAGATTTTTTAGATTTTTAAGTTTTATTAAATTTTTAATTGTCAAAATTGTCCATCAAATAATAATCGTTCATCATTTATGATTATCTATAAAGGAATATGATAATTTGACATTTGTTTTAATTTTTAAAACTTTAAAATATCAACTTTCGAATTGAATTTTTTTTTTTATAAAAAAAGTATGTGCATTTTTTTTGAAAAAATTGAATTATTTTTTTGTTCAAAACTGAAAATTTTGTATTTATAAGGAACATAATGATGGAACATTGATATGCAAAACTTAAAAAAAAAAATGAAAAATGAAAAAACTGATAATGTTCTCAGTTTTAAAATTAAAAAAAAAATTAACAATGTTTTCAGTTTTATTGAATAGTTGAATCAAACCAATAAGTAGAAACGTAAAGACGTTTAATCTCATACTCTGTTTTTTTTTTTTTTTCCCCTCAGTTAGTGAAACAATTATTTAAAATATTATTATGCAAAATTGATAATGTTCTTAGTTTTAAAAATTAGAAAAAAAATTGATAATATTCTCAGTTTTACTAAATATGACTTATTGGTTTAAAAAATATTAGTAGGACGAGTTAGCATAATATTTGTAAATAGGATTTTTAAATAATTAATTCTAAAATTGTTTTATGTTTGATTTACATTTTATATCACAGAATAACTTATCTGAGTTTAAGGGCCCTTCCCTGCGATATATGCCGCATAATTTTGGGAAGACTGGTTGTTGTGCCTAAAGACGTAGTAACTTCTTGTGTGATCCGATGAGGGCTTATTTTAGGTTTATTTCGATAATTTGGATTGTTTACATTGTAGAATTTATTAAGTAAATTATTTATAATAAAAAAATAAAATTAATTGGACATCTATTAACCCATAATAATACTACATTTTTTATCCCCCCCAAAAAAGACTACATTTATTTTTAACAAATAAATAATTAGCATGATTTTAATATATCTATCTATTCATCTATCTATACTATTATATATGTGAGTACTGACTTGGTGTCTAAGAGTGTGGTGACTTCTTCTTTTGTCACGTGACAAATTTTTATATCCTATAAATAAAAAAATATTATTCAAAGGTGTAAACAAAATTTGAACCCAAGATCTTGGATTTTATTAGGAACACTTTTACCATTTAAACAATATACATATTATGATATTAGTTTATTTATTATTTATTTGTATGTTTACTTATCTGAATTGCACACGCATCGCGTTTGCCACCTGCTAGTTTGTCTAAAAAATAATTAAGACTTGGTTATGGGATTACAAATATTTAATTTTTAGATTTTTTTTCATGAATGATATGGTTGATGAATCGTAAAATATGAACAGTTTGAATTATCAAAACAGGCAAAAAAAAATCCATAGGTACTCACAGCAGGGGAGAAGGAACAACTTATTTAGGGTAAGGATTTTGTCACAAAATGATTGACATACCCTCATTAGGATAAATCATCCCGAGAGAAGTTACCTAATTAGGATATCAGATTTTTTTTGTTTTTGTTTTTGTGCAATTTTTTTGTGTTGGTATGTTGGTAAGAACATCAATTGTAGTTTAATTTATGTGGGGAACTGGGCATTCAAACCTCCAACCAACTAGTTGGAAGAGAGACCCAAATGTGTCATAGTTGCAGAGGTGAAGTGAAAATGATCCTACTATTAACAAACAGTTGTTGATGATGATTAATGTCATTTATATTATGGATGGCAAATAGATTATTTCACAGAGGGTAGAAGAACCTATAGATTAAAACCACCCAACTACTTGATTAATTTAAGTGAATAATTAAAAGAACTTGATCACTCTGGATATTGAAAAGCTTGCAATGTTAATAATAATATAAAATGAAAAACAAAGAAAGTTGGTACTCTACCAAATTGATTGCATAGAAATGTGGCTTAACCACATCATCAAGACATGCGATTACCATTTATCTTAAATTATTGTGTTTTTAATTAGTATAATATTAAATTACCTTTCAAATTGCATGATTTTCTTTGTTAAAATTAACAAATCGTATCCACACCAGCCACGTGTTTTATGGGAAGATGCGATTCCAAAGAATTTTTTAATCAAGGTATTAAAATAATAATTAGAATTGTGTGGTACTAAGTAGATATTCGTGTGGGTCCAATTGTGAAATTAAATTCCTATCTTATTGTAATTAGCTAAATCAATAATAGTAATTTATTTAATTCATCATGTTTGTCATAAAAAAAATGATGATAATTGTGTTTTTAAAAAGAGAAATGTTAGAGATCATGAAATTTTTTTCATGAAAATGATCATGAAAGAGTTGTGATCCTTAGATTACCTTGATTAGTGTGTGGTGCTTTATTCTAAGTGTAATCCAAAGGTCACAAATCTTTCATGATCATTTTCATGAAAGACTTTTCATGATACCTAGCATTGCTGTTTTAAAAATATACCATTCATTTTTTTAGTGATAAACGCGATGAATTGAATACTTTACGAGTATCGAATCGATCCAATTTTTTGTGTGAATGAAATACACAAAATATCAGACAAAATTAACAATTTTGAATCATCAAAACTAGGCCCGTGGTGAACCCCATGGGCCAAACAACGCCCTCTGATCCGGATTAAGGATTGGAGGGGATCTATTCATATATAATGAACTGGATTACCTATAAATAAATAAAAAAATCCAAATTTGATCACTTATTAAAAAATTCATCTAAAAAAAAAGGGGAACTGATTACCTATCAAAAAGCACAGCTGCAAATATGATCATGTATGGAGAAACCCAAATCAACTTGTTGAATTTTATGGATGACAAGTATATAAGTCTGTTTGTTGTAATTTATTCTAAGCCGAAAACTCATAGAATTAATTATATTCTTGTGCAATCTGTTGTACTTTAATCACTAGAATTAGCATCATCCTAAAACAATAACATGAGGGATATTTTTGAAATTTTATATGAAATCTTAATAAAATCAAAATGACCAAATGCTCAAATGATCCTCAAAAAATTTTGTGGCAGTTTGATCTTCAAAATATGCTCTTTAATTGTTACATTTAGGTCATAATCTTTTAATTTTATTGCATTTTTTGATAAAATTCTTAAAAATTCTCTCTCTTAATTATCAATTTTGAATGGCTCTGACATCAAAAACTAAAGTGTAACAAATCTAATAATTCAGATATCAAAGTGGAAAACTTAAATTATTTGGAATTAAAGTGTAACAGATAGCCTATTTTGAAAACCATTTGCATAATTAACTCCAATTGATAACTTTGGGGTGTTTGGGAAGAGCCTTTTTGTTTTTTTATATAATTTTTGGCTAAAATCGTATTAAAAGACAAAATATGTTAAAATAGTCAATAAAACTCACTTTTTTCTCTCACAAATATCACATTCAACTACAAAAAAAAAAAAAATCTAATCCTCTTCCCACACACAACAATTTTAACCTACTATAATAAGTCAAAAATTAAAATAACCTATTAAAATAACTAACTTTCTAAACAAAGCCTTTATACATAAGAATCTAAAATATTCCTCCTTCACCTTTAGAATAATCAATAATTTTTTTTTTTCTTTTTCTCTAGTTAGGTCTACTGATAAAAAATTTCATTTTTTTTTCTAGTTAAGTATTTAAAAACATGGTTCGAAGACCTCATTTGGGAATATTGAATTTTACTCGAAAAAAAAAAAAAAATCACCAGAAAAAGTCAAAAAGTTATTCCTAAACACTTTCTATACTTTCACCTCACCCAAAAAATAAAAATATAAAAAATAAAAAATCATTATTTCCCAAACCAACCCTAAGTCTGTGCCTAGTAACTTGGTTAGACGATCATTGTCACCAGCCTAACTCACCCCACAATCCATAACTCATTGCAGCCTCATTTCCATACCCATATCAGAGCACAATTTAATGGTAACAATGTAAACATTTTCATTTCATGTTTTTGTAACAAGAGAAGAGAACATTGTTGAATCACTTAGGAATTAGAATGCCAACCAAGTACTATGCCATCTGGCCAACACAGCTTATAGCAGGCCTTGACAAACATATTTTCAACACCAACTCATATAGAAATGGCCTATTTCAGCAACATTCTTCTAATCCACTAAACAGAAACCTTAAAGAAAACTATCAACATCTTCAGAAGTTTCCTACTGCAAAATATAAACTAGTAAATACATAATTGTATGACACAGTTTAAAAAAAAATACATATCTTGCCAAATTTTTCTCAATTTTCTCTACATATATGACATTCTCATCCTAGCTGCCTAAACTTTTGGTGTTTCTCAGGGTTCGAGCAGTAATGATGAGATTTTGTATCGATGATGTACCTAACAAAAAAATTCCCTAAGGTGAACAGGGCTGCCCATCGGAGCTTTGGCTTGGTTGTCTCTTAGAATCGCTACTCTTTCTCTTAATCATCTCCTTGATCTCGACTTCTTTCTTATCAACAAAATCAATCATGCCCTTGAAGCTAGGTGCACGCAGTAATCGCCTACGCCTAGCAGGTTCATTCTCCTCGATCTCCTGTTCCTGGCCATCAGGGTTGTACTTTTGATACTGCAAGCACAACCTACAGAAAAATATCGTAAGAGAAATGAAGCACACTACGCCACAAATCAAGAATAGGCCCCAGAAGCTTGTGAGAGAGAGCCTGTTTGCATCAACTTGGTTGCCTTGTGTGCATGTGTTGGCCGACAGCCATTTATCATGGATTCTTTGGAGATCACCATTCTCTGACAGTTGTAGAATGGCAGTCGACAAGTCAACTGCAAGAGGCGAGTCCCTCTGAAACGCCTGAGTCAAGAAATTAAACATGAAAATCACATTAGACCTTCATGAAAATATATAACAGAGATGTTATAGTGATATAAGCACTAAACTTGAGCCTGGCTAAGAAAAATATCGAATTTAGCCCATATATTTTGGCACCATTGGATAGGTTATTTTTTATTTTTTTATATATTTTAATTAAATGTTCAGGATTATATAGAGAAAGTACTTACAAATCCCCATCCGCTTTTAGTAAATTCTTGTCCGACAATTCTAAATTCACATTGGGTGTTATACAAGAAGAGCTCGACATATGGAAGCTCGTCAACAATTGCAGCTACTCCACCATTTTTCGGACCTTGGCGAAGGGCAGTTGTATATTCTTCCTGGCCTTTTAACGATCTGAGTCTAGACTCCGCTATGTTGAGCTCTTCAATCAGATAATTGTATGCAAATGATCCATCCTGAACTCCAATTGGATCGGTACTCGAGATCAAACTGTCAATCCCTTCAATCTGTGATGTGAGCTGTTGCACTGTAAGGATTGACGTCAAACTTGCAGTGTAACTTGAATTGATAATTAACACTACAAAGAGCCATAGTATCAGCACTAAACGTCCCAAGGTGCTCACAGTGTTCTCTCCTGTGTTAAGTCAAGCAGAGAAGTATTTTAGAAGTCTTAAAGCTTGAATTTTCACAAAAGAATGTATCACTCGCTAAAAAAATTAACCATCATGCGATAAAATAAGAGAAGAGAACATAAGAGATAGGCAACATACTGTGTGCGAAAAACATTGTTGAGAAACTGAACCTGCAACATTAGAAGCCATCTTAAATATATCAATTTTGTATACAAAATATTGCTACGGCGTAATCTATGTTGTCATTCAGATCGATCACAAAGGTTTTAAATATAATCTGTTGCTTTACTTAAATCAGAGGGATTTCAATGAGTTATGACATACTAACCAGAAGACTGTCATAATCTGCTGGCTTGGTGGACCGCGAAATTCATGATTCAACCGATGCTCTAGAATCCAAACAACAGCTCCCACAAAAAGGAAAAAGGCACCAGTGACACACCACATTTCCACAGTAAAAGGCCTGAGGAAAGCCCAAGCACTAGATTTTGTCTGTTTGACCGGAACAAGTATGACAAGTCCGGATTCCATGAAGGGCTGCGTAAAATCTACAATCTTTGTCCTGTTTGTAATAATCGTTACGTCCCCCACAGCTGCATCGTATTTCTGGAGAACGAAGAAAATCAAGATAATTACAAGAACTTAAAAGAACTTTGAATAGAAATTTAACAGCGAATACTCACATTTTGGGAAACGTCATACACAAGATTGTTGTAGGAAGGTTCTCTCACACCATCACCGTATGCTATATATGTGTGGGGTACAGCATAAGACAACAAGTTCACAGCAGCTTCAAAGACGTCAATGCAGTACCCTTTCACCCCTGGAGGGCCCTTTTCTTTAGCAACAAATTGTTTATAACTTACTCGGTTAGGCACTGCTATTTGCAAAGGCTTCCCATTGTTAGGGAACACCCAACCCCGAGGTTTTTTTGGAGTTTCACCGGGCCATATTACAATGTTAAGATGTTGATTACCAGTAGAAGTGTTTGGGGGCTTCGTATATAACGTTTCCGGAGCAACCACAGAAAGGCCCGAATAGTTTGACCAGTAACCTATCCTGCGAGACCCAGTCCCAGCAATGTTAAGAATATCAAATGCTGGATGAATTAAATTCTTCTCTGGATCAAATTGAATCTGACCAGATAGACCTGTGAAGTTGATTGTGAGAAGTATTTGGAGCAATTTCGGGCCTTCATCAAAAGTACGTAACGACGCGAATTGTAGCATACTTCCATTACTGTCGTGCAACCTAGGGTCATTGGAGAAGGAAATATTTCCACCTTCACTGAAGAAAACATCAAGTGCACGTGCAAGCAGCCAAACAGAATCATAAGCATAGAGTGCATAAGAATTGAAGCTTGTTCTCTCCTTGTTTTTTAAGTATTTCCACCTAGATGTAAAATTGTTCTTGACATCGGACTCAGGGGTGTGATGGCGAAGCGCAATAACCCCTTGTAAGGGATCCATTATGTGCGAATCAACTAGTTCTGACGAATCTAACACAGAAGGAAGCCAATCTGTAGCGATCCAAACATAGCCAGCAGTCATCATCCCGAGAGTCTTCGCCACGGAAAAAACATTCAGACCTGTGTCAGGATTTACATGAACAACATAAACCCGAGATTCCATCAAGTTTACTGCAACTAACAAGTCATCGATGTCAGTTTTAGCGGCTCCAGGAGTAAATGCAGCCTTGTAAGAAATCTTGGCACGTTTCTTTGCAAGGGCATCGCCTAATATGGAAATCCCATTTCTTCCATAATCGTCATCGACAAAGATAGCAATTACCTCCCTCCAACCATAAAATTCAACCAAATCAGCTATAGCATACATCTGGAAATAGTCACTCTGTGTAGTGCGGAGGAAGTATGGGAATTGTAGAGCCAAAAGTGTAGGATCTGTTGCAGCGAATGACAGCATTGGTACATGAAGTTCATTCACAACATGGGAGATAACGTGTGCTATTCCAGAGGATTGTGGACCAATTACACCGACAACATCTTTCTCCATCAGCTCCAAAGCTACACAAGTAAGGATGCTTTGTCAAAATCTCTCATTTTTTCTTTGATGATTGAAAGAGAGAGAGAGAAAACAAGAGAGCAGCTGGTTAAAGTTTTCTTTTTTTTTTGATTGTGAAAGTTTCCTTACTTAATCCTCATTCTTGATTATTGGAAGGCGTTGTTGGTCATTCATTATTAATAAATGTCAGTTGAATATAACTTTGGATGTTAAGTGCAAGAGTGATCTTCTTCACTATCTATGAGTGGGTTAATTATTGCTACTTGTAATCTATGAAAAAAAAAATGAAATCCTTTTGCCCAATTAATACCAAAACAATTAATGATTTGCTAACAGCTATGCTTTCACATTGGGATCTCTAATTAAATCAGGCAAAGTAGGGTAATGCTAGAGACCCCAAAGGGTTTACCAAATTTTCTACCAAATGTCTCACATGGGTGTAGCACATGGAACTCACATGATGCGGGTTCCACACTCGTGTGAGACATTTTGGTAGAAATTTAGTAAAATTTTTGAGCAAATTATCAATAAGATTCTACCATGAGTCATTTACTTCAGACATGCTTTTACTTCATAACAATATTAGCACCACTTCCTTGTTATACCTAAGAACCCTTGGGCATAATTTTTCTGGAATCAAATTCAATAAAAGGACAAATGTAAACACATATTCTAAAAAGCACCAAACTAAACAAAGAGCAAACAGAAAACACTCTTATGCCAAACTCTGCATTCAACTTGTCATAAAGAATGCAATAACAAAAAATTTAAAGCCATGAAAGACTAAAATATGTTTGATATCTCCAGCAACTTGAGTGCAGTTCTAGAACTATATTTCTCAGAAGACTAGGAAATGTACGGTCAAAAGCCATTGTAGTAATAGGGAAATAATTAAAAAAGCACATGATGCTAAACATAAAGATGACTAGTTTATACTTTTTTTTTTTTTATGACAATGAAACCTCTCCAAGGCAATACCCCTTGGCCCCACTCTTGCAATCACCCACAAATCACATAAATTGGTTAAGCCCTGGAGACACCTGCAAGAGTCGAATCCAAGACGTCCAAATTTATTTCTTGCCCAAGAGTTCGCTCTCTTAACTGTTGGGCAACCCGTGCAGATTATTAGTTTAGAAATCCCCTGCTTTGAATAAGCTAACTCCTCAAATATACAAAGGCAAACGACTGCACCATATAAAACATGTTCTGCTTCACAGAGCCAAGGGGTGTGTGTCCCTTGCAAGTTAGCAACAATAGGGAATGTCTAATTTAGATAGGCCCGAATTCAAAAACAGTTTCCACCAATTCAAGTTGAACAAATTCAGAGATTACCTTCTATGGTTCCAAGGAACCCACTGCAATTCGTATCGTGCAAAATAAGATTCAACTTCGTCCCAGAAAGAACAGTAGAATCAGAATTGACATCATCAACAGCAGCTGTAATTGCTGGCATCGCCGATCGTCCGATAACTGAATTCAATGTAAACAAAGCTCCGATATTCAAAACACTCGGCCTCAAAGACGAAACAGTAGCATTACCAGTCGCACCCATGACTTCCATTGGAACCCACATACAGAACATCAACAAAATCAATGCTCTTCTAATGAATAGACCAGACTCCATTTCTATGCAAACCAGCAATTAACCCTTTTGAGGCCTCAGCTCAGATTACCATTGTGTCAAAAAATCACACCTGGAAACACATGTAGAGCATGAAATTGAAGCTTACAATACAGAGATTGGAGATAGAGGATCAAGATTAGCCAATTGACATTGACCCTTAAACTCTCATAACCCGAGTCAAAAAAACAAACAATATAGCGAGATTCATGCGCAGAAAACAACTGAAACACATTCATACAGTAACATTAAATCTGAAACCTAGCCTTGAGCAACTTGGGTACTAGGTATTCGTACCCACATGGGTAACAAGCAGAAATTTCACAAGAACATAAGAGTATTCAACATGGGAATAATCAAATTCACAGAATTTTAGATACCCATTATTGTATAATTATTCATGGTTGTATAGATAAGTACATACATATATAGGTAGATATTTATAAATATATTAAAAAAAACAAACAAGCTGAAGAACCAGTGTTCAACTGTATTGAAGAACCCACATGGATGAATTAATAAATGGAAAGACAGTGATAGTAATTATAAAATAAATGAGAGATTCTGAGAAGTAGTTGTGTAGATGGTGGGAAACAAGATTACCTGTGAAACCCATCTAGGGATTAAGCTTTGAACAGTTTGTGTCCATATATACACATGTATATATACATATAGGTTTCATCAAGACATGAATAAAATTACAAAAAAGAAAAGAAAATAAAAGAAAAGAAAGAGAGCTCCAAAAGGTCATAATAGTCTTGCAAGTAAAGAATCATTCTCCACTGATTTTTATTCACTTCACACATTAGCTTTGTTGTTGAATAAACTGACAAAAGTGAGTTTTACATACTATTATGGTAGAAAAATGAGAAAGAAAAAAAAAAAGAAAAAGTAATGGGATGGTTGAGATTAGTCCATGTCAGCCATAGATGCGATTGGTCTGGACAAACCTTCATCATGTATGGCAACTGTCAGTGTGAAACACGTGGATTTCTTGTTCCTACGCATTTAAAGGATAAATTACAAATACACTTTTAAGTTTGATTAAAATATGAATGGTCCTTATAATTTTAAAAATTATATTTTATCTTTTGAAATTTTTAATTTCATAATAAATCACCTCATTTATTAATAAATTATAAAATTAATTAACAGTTTTTAATGATATTAAAAATATGTTTCAATTAATAATTTAAAAAATTTTATTATTGTATAGGAAAGCAATTATGAATTTCATTTTTTTAATTAATTTTGTTAAATAAAAAAATTCTAATAAGGAGGTATTTGTAATTTTTTAAATTATAGAAGAGAATTTATATTTTAAATAAATTTTAGAAGGTGTATTTATAATTTTTCCCATCTAAAAATATCTAGTAACTTGCTGATGATAGAATAGATTTCAAGGATAACATGGTTCAATTTGGATGGATGAGGATGGAATCAAGATCAATTTATTATATACAATTTTATAAAAATTGAAATTAAATAAAATTATTAAAATTATGAAATCAATTCAAATTAAACTATTTAAATACGGTTCGATTTGTTTTGAAATAATGATTTCACATAATCTATTTACAAAAAAAATATATATATAATATTTTTAAAAAAATTTAACTTATTATAAATTTTAAAAATAATAATAACATATCTATTAAACAAATTATTCTCATAATATTCACCGGTTAAGTATTGAGTAAATATTATTTAATATTAATCTATTTTTTTTTCGTATTTCTAATTAAATTCTTACCAGTCAACCCAAAAAACTCTTATACCAGATTCTACACGTTGGTTTGTTTATAGAGGGGAAAATGAAAGAAAATGATAGACCAGGAGGAGTGATTTGTGGAAAAGTCTTACTAAATTTTATCTTTAAGAAGAATTTTAGCGTCATTGTATGACAGGAGAGTATGGTTGGGACTCGTTGTGAGGATTTGAATTGATCATGTAATCGGATTTATTAGATTATTTATAATAAAAAAATTTAAATTGATTCGATAATTATAATTATATATAAATTTATTATTAAAAAGAAATTGTTTATTTTTAAAATTATAGTTATCATTTTTTTTATAAATAAATATAATAAAATATGGAGAAATTGACGGTGAAAAACTTTTTATAGCTTCAAAGTTGATAACTTTTATCACCAATTTAAAATTTATTTTAAAAACACGTGCTGAATTATAATGTTTTCATAAAATTATATAGCTCACATCAATTTATTTTTTCATGACAAAATTAACAATTTAAATAGTTGAAACTTGGTCCACTAAACCCAAAGCCTCACCTTGATTCATAAAAATATGCTAACCCGAACATAGAGAATTATAAATTATTTGGAATGTTTTAAATAAGTATATATTTTGATATTTTATAAAATATGAGTTGAGTTTGAAGTGATATAATAGAAAAGTGATGTGACTTAAATAAGATGAGTGACTTAAATAGAATAGTAATTTTTTAATTTTTTCAAGAGATAATGCCTAAATTTCAGGTGTCTTTAGTCAAGTCACTAGCTAGCCTCATCGTGTGACCTTGGCCGTTGATGCTATGATAGCGACGTCGTACCCAAACCTTTTAAAACGTCAATTAAATTCGGAGCTGAGAGAATTATAAATGGTCATTAATAATGGCGAGCAACTATTATGGGGTAGGGATGGATATCCACTCATTGGCCGTTCTGTTCGTTTGGCTCAGTTTTATTTTTTTAATATTTGGAAGGGTTAATTTAGAGGTGTTTTAGAAAGTTGGTAAAAAGTTAATTTTTGATTTTTTTTAAAATTTTTTAATTTTTTTGAAAAGTGATTTGAAAAGTTGGTAAAAAGTTAGCTTTTGGTTTTTTGATTTAATATTTATTTATGGTGTCAAATCAAATTAAAATGACCAAAATACATTTATCCAGCATAAGAAATTTACTTTTTTATTTTTTTGTCATAGCCTCAATTTGTAATTTCACACTTGCATTTTTATGACTCCCCAAATGAATTTTGTTGTGTTTTTTACCACTTGCGCTTTTTCCCCTTGGATAAAAAAAGTGACTTTTTACAAAATTTTCCAAAACGGCACTTAGTTTATAAGATCGTATTAGACTATTATTTTTCAATCTGAAATATTAATAAATTAGGCTTGAAATCTATACTTTTAATTGATTTAGACCGGGCAATCTTATTATTTATTTATAATACATAATGGCCAAGTTTGGGAAGACTAAATAAGTGCACTTTTTGACTTTTTATGAAATATGGGTTGGATTTGGGTTGGGTTTGAAGTGATGTGTTAGAGAGGTGATATGACTTAAATAAGATGATGTGACTTAAATAGGATAGTGACTTTTTGACTTTTTAAATTTTTTGGAGTATGCCAAACTTGACCTAAAATATATATATATTTTTGAATCTAGATTTTATCTTTAATGATTTTATTGAAACTCAAATTTCTTGTGATGCATGATTAAATTTAATTGTGAAATATTTTAATTTTTTTTAACATATAATTCGGTAGGTGAGCTTTTGAATCAGATTTAAACAAATATAGAACCCGACCCATACGCATCCCAACCCGACGTTTGTCCACCCTATTATAGGGTATTCATGTGCTACCACGAACCAACTACCATCTTTTTTTATTTGGTTTTAATTTTTTTAAACTAAAATTAATTTGATAAATAAAATTAAAATTAAAAGACTCATTATTTTTGTATAATTTTATTTGTTTTAGAGGAAAAAATTGAAAATTTCAAAAAATTATGTATAAGTTTATTTATTTTCATCAAATGAATTTTTATGTATTTAAAAATATATATATAACAAATCAAAAAAATGTAATCAAACAGAGTGAATAAGTTCGGCTATTAAAAAAAATAGAGTGAATATGTTTACAAGTAGAATTGATCATATCTCATAAATAAGAAAATTAATATTAATATTTTTTAATATAATAAATTTTACGTGGACAAATTAAGTTATTATATTAAAAAGAAAATGATATTCAAATAGAATGATGGGTAAATGACATTCTTATAATTATGAAAAAAAAGGATGAAAATTTTGATTTTTAAATAATGAATATAAATAAGACACATCATTTATATTGATTTAATATATATATACACTATGTTTATACAACATTATCATTAAATAAAAACTTTAAAAAAATGTATAAAATTATCTAAAGATACATAGCATTGGTGTGTCAATTTAAATTTTATTGATTTAAAAAACATATTTTATTATTTCATGTTATATTTTAAAAAATAATAAAATAATGGAAAAATTGGTCTAAGGTCCCTCCTCTAGTTTTGATAGGAGGAGAGGTCCAAAATAATATGTTTTGATGGCTAAGATCCCTGAAATTTATTTTAGGTTATAAAGTACCTAAATTACCCTTCCTTTATAACATAAATTTGTTTGAATATTATATTGTTGACTTAACTGATAGATTTTGGAAACCGAATTTGCAGTGGAGATTTCGTCGGAGATTTCAGTGGAGATTTCATGGTGGAGATTTCGTCGGAGATTTCAGTGGAGTTGACGAGAAAGATTGATACGATCGTGTAGATTTCGTCGGAGATTTCGTCGGAGATTTTCAGTGGTGTTGCAGTGTGTTGATCGTGTAGATTTTCAGTGGAGTTGAATCAGGTTTGTTTTCGATTGAGATACCACATGCATTTTGATTTTTGTTTTGAATTTTTGTTTAGAGAGAGGCCAGTTTGATAGAGTTGATTTTTATTTTTGGAATTAATTTTTGATTCTTTATTTTTTAATCAATTTCAAAGAGTGTTGACAGTGTGTTGATCGCGTAGGTTTTTGAGTGGAGTTGAATCAGGTTTGTTTTCGATTTAGATTCCATATGGATTTTGATTTTTGTTTTGAATTTTTGTTTAGAGAGAGGCCAGCTTAATAGAGTTGATTTTCATTTTCTGCACTTTTGTTTGTGTAGTCAGAGAAAATTATAAATGCATATGGACATATTATTAGAAGTTTCTAATGCAGATAGAATGTGAGAAAGTGAATGTAAGTTCATAAATTTCTCTGGACTTGTATTTGTAGTTCAGAGAAAATTGTAAGTTTGTTACTCACTTTCAGTTTGTAATATTGCAGAATGATGCATAGAAAATTGTTAGGTTGTAGTGAGGTGAAAATCACGCAGAAGCCTATAATTTCATAACAGATATTCTCTGTGATTTTTTTCTATGATTGTGTTTAATAGTTAGCAGTAAATTTCTCTGTGATTCATTGAGTTTCTGTGATTTTGTTTTTATCATCTTGAAAGTGAATATCAGTTTGTAGATGTCTATGGACTTTTATTTTAAGTTCAGAGAAAATTATAATTTTTAGAAATTTCTCTGGACTTTTATGTTGTTCTTGTGAAGTGTTTCTATGTTAAACAAATTATTTTTCTTGTTTTTTGTTTCAATTTCAATGGACAGTGCAATGTTGTTGCTGTGCAAATATGGGAATGATACTATTGTCATTAATGTTTCATGCGAATTGAATTTTGAGGAATTGGTTGGCATTTTGTGTAAAACATGGGAGAATTTGAAACCTGAGACTATGTGTATTTCATATTCTATTTTAGGCCATCTGAATTGTATGGTTCGAAATAATATTGATTTTCTGAATATGTTAAGGGTTGTTTGTGCACGCGGTGTTGATATAGTTGATATTTCAGTTACTAGATGTAGTACTTCTGATGAAAATGATGAAGTGGGATCTAATTGGGTAGATGTTGTAGATGGTGAGTGTGATAGGCTGGTGGATATTGAAAGGAATTCACTCTCTAAGTTTTGTTCTCACCAAGAAAAGGTGTTGTTGTTGGCTCGTTGGCGGAATAATATTACGAGTGTTGGACAAAAGTTTGAGGGTGGTGTGGTTGAGTTCCGTACTTTTTTATGCAAGTATGCTATTGAGGTTGGTTTTCAGTTTACGTATGTTAAAAATGACAAGCTAAGGGTTACGGCAGAATGTGCATATAAGGAGTCAAGGGGATGTATGTGGCGTGTACATGCTTCTGTTGAAAAAACAAATAGGTTCTTCTACATAAGGACTTTGAACAATGAACATACATGTGGTGTGGCGGTTCGTACGAGTAAACATTCGAGGATGACTTCCAGCTTAGTTTATGGGCTGATACTTGAAGAGGTAAGTGCAAAACCTTTAACTCGTCCAGTGGATGTTGTGAAAGAAATGAAAGACAAGTATGGGGTCTCAATCAGTTATAACTGTGATTGGTTGGGTGTTGAAAAAGCAAAATGTAGTACATATGGGGATTCTTGTTTGTCATTTGATCAATTACGGTGGTATTTTGATGAGGCTTTGAAGAACAATCCAGGTAGTCGTTTTGAGTTAGATTTTGAAGATAACTGTCACGACCCAAACCCGGCCCTATGGGTTTAGCACCGTAACCGGCCAGTAATCCGAGATTACCGAAGGCCTGCTTAACAGTAGAACAGTAAAACAGAGTTCAGGGCCTGGCGGAAGCCAATACAGTAAATAACTAGTGTCCATTGAGCTGTGACAATCTGTATGCCGAAAACATTTTTCATGCATTCAAACAGTTT
Source organism: Camellia granthamiana (assembly GCA_036172215.1). Lineage (NCBI taxonomy): Eukaryota > Viridiplantae > Streptophyta > Magnoliopsida > Ericales > Theaceae > Camellia > Camellia granthamiana. The sequence goes on along the minus strand of CM069911.1, from coordinate 36,793,699 downwards.
AGAACAGTACAGTCTATACAATCATTTACAGTCAGTCAGTACAGGGATCAAGTCCCTTGACAACAGTGCAGTAAGAGGGATAACAGTCTAAACAGTAACATAAAACAGTAGGGAGACAGGTGGGGAAACAAAAACACCCCAAGCCATGGCATGGCATCTCGGAACCTCGCAGTGAGGCACATAGGCTAGCTTGACAAAACTGGGGACTAACCCACGCTCCTAGCTCCGGTCTGGCTGCTGAGAACCTACATATATATATAAACAGTGAGCTAAAGCCCAGTGAATAACATAATGCGTAAAGAGGTTATGAATGAATGTCCTTACAGTAATGAAATCAGTTCATTAAACAGTATTTCAGTCTTTCAGTATTTCAGTCAATCAGTCATATGTGGTACATCCATTAGCCTATCAGTGCAGTAAACAGTAGGTCTTAAAGACCAGGTCTTAACAGACCCAACGGTAGTGATGGCCATCAATCAATAAACAGTATGGTTCCACAAGGGAACCGACAGAGATCTCTGTAACAGTAAATAGTAAGTGCTAAGGATGCCACAATACAGTTCAGAATACAGGACATACATTCATTCAGTAAACAATATCAGTTCAATAAACAGTTCAGTTCAGTATTCAAAAGATAATCATTTTGAACATATCTTTACACAATTTTTACTCACAGAGATTGGGCTAATAGCAGCTAGAGCGCGTCCTCGAGAGCCCACCCTAAACAGTTAACAAATAGAACACACACTAAGTTTCACAGTCGGGAAGGATGATAATTAAATCCCTAAATTTCCTCGGTGTGGTTCTATGTCTAAATCCTCATTAAGATGCCTTAAACTAGGCCTAAGAATGCCTAGGATGGGATGAGGATGCAAAAATACACTTAGAAAACATTTTGCATAATTTGCTGAAATAAGAGCCTCGCTCGAGCGAGCCTTTCTTCGCTTGAGCGAGCTTCCAAAATCAAAGGCCTCGCTCGAGTGAACAATCCTTCGCTCGAGCGGTCTGATGAAACAGTAAAAGTACTGGATGCTCGATTTTTACGCTCGAGCCACCAATCCTCCGCTCGAGCGTGGCTCAGAGGAAACGTTGGTCGCTCGAGCGAGGAATCCTTCGCTCGAGCGAAGAAGCCAAATCTGGAATTTCCAGATTTGCCTTCTAAGTTCAAACCAAGCATTCTCAACTCAATTCTCGACCTCTTGGGCCCAAATTCTGGAAAATACATCCCAAAACAATGTATAACAAGTTTCAAAAGCCAATTTATGAATTCAAGCCCAAAGGTGAGTCAATTAAATCCAAAATTCAAACCCATTTTCAAGAACAATTTCAAAACATGCAGTGCATGAGTTTTTAACCAAATTCAAGGTTCAAATTTTGCTCTAATGAGCTCAATAGTTGGAAAACAAAATGAAAACATGGACTTTGATAGAAACATGAGCATGCATGTACAATCCATCATGAATTCAACTTCAAAATGCACCGAAATGGCCATGCATGCATGAATTCAAGCATAATTCAACCTCTATGCACTAAATCAAGGCTTGGTTCTACAATGGAGCCTAGAACATGCAAGATGAAGCTCAAGACAACAAGAAGAAGATGGATTTTCTTACCTAACTCTCAATTACAAGTCTTGCAAGCTCAGTTTAGCAATCTATGTTACAAATCTTCAAGTTCTTCTAGCAATTCACAAGATGAGCTCAAATCTCTCTCTCTCTCTCTAACTATGGTCGACTAGATTCAAAAATAGGGGCTGATTAAGTGTTTGTTTGGGTGTAAGAAGGCTCTTGAAAATCAATAAACAAACATCCACTAACCATGGCAATTTGGTAGATAGCTACAATTTGTAATTAATTCATTTAAATCTAATTTAATCATTCCTAATCAATTTTCAGATAAACATACCATTAAATCACGAATATTCTACTGATTTCAAAACTCTAAACGGTTTCTAATTCGGCCGCCGATAAGGCCTTCAATTAGCAGTTTAAACACATAAACTCAAACAGATAATCAATCAATCAACCAGATAGAAATGCAATACAATAGATAAACTTATTCAATTTCAGTTTCGATTTCAATCAGTCCGTCCAGTACTTCAGTTAGTTCAATTATTAGTCATAAGCAGTCCAGTTTAGCGGTAACCAATAGCTAATTCAGTAATTTATCGGTAATCAGTACGAAGGTTGTTACAGTCTCCCCTCCTTATAAGGAGTTTAGTTCTCTAAACTCGAGTTACCTTCATTCCGGAAGAAAACAGGATCCAGTGGGAACAAATCAGGATATCTTTTCGCCATGTCATCTTCCCTTTCCCAAGTGGCATAGACGCCACCATGGTTCTGCCAATCAACTTTCACCAGCGGGATCTCTTTGTTTCTCAGTTTCTTGATCCGTCGGTTCACAATCTGTATAGGCCGTTCCTCGTAAGTGTAGTCATCACTCAACACGATACGAGTGGGCTCAATCACGTGGAAGGGATCCCGGAGATAGTCCCTCAACATCGAAATGTGGAAGACGTTATGCATATGCTCCATCTCAGGAGGAAGTGCAACTTGATACGCCACCGGATTGATTTTCTCAATAACTTGATACGGTCCGACATATCTTGGCGCTAACTTGCCTTTGACTCCAAAACGAGTCTGGCCTTTCATTGGTGTCACTTTCACAAAAACGTGATCACCCACTTCATATTCTCGGTCTCGTCTTCTAACATCCCCATAACTTTTCTATCTACTCTGTGCAGTTTTCAGTCTTTGCTGTATCAGTTTTATCTGTTCAGTCGTCTCATATACAATCTCGGGCCCAAGCAAAGGCCCATCTCCAACTTCTGCCCAGCAAATTGGAGATCTACATTTCCTGCCATACAATGCCTCGAAAGGCGCCATACCAATACTCGGATGGTAGCTGTTGTTGTAGGCGAATTCAGCCAATGGCAAATGACTTTCCCAGTTTCCCTGAAAATCAAGGACACACATTCTCAATAGATCCTCCAAAGTCTGGATGGTCCTTTCTGACTGTCCATCTGTCTGAGGATGATAGGCACTACTCAGCCTCAATTCAGTACCCAATGCAGTCTGTAGACTCTACCAAAACCTCGATGTAAACTTCGAATCCCTGTCAGAAACAATAGACACAGGCACTCCATGCAGTCTCACAATTTCATCAATATAAATCACAGCCAACTTGTCCGCATTATAGATTGTCTTGACAGGTAAGAAGTGGGCGGATTTGGTTAGTCTATCAACAATAACCCAAATTGAATCCATACCTTTTCTGGAGCGAGGTAACCCAACGATGAAATCCATCGTGATATGCTCCCATTTCCACTCTGGTATGGGTAAGGGTTGCAATAATCCAGCAGGTCGTTGATGTTCAGCTTTGACTTGTTGGCAATGAAGACGTTTGGATACAAAATCGGCAATTTCCTTCTTCATTCCCGGCCACCAGAAATTCTGTTTCAGATCTTGGTACATTTTCGTATTCCCCGGGTGGATAGACAATTTTGAATTGTGGCCCTCTTGCAGAACTCTTCTTTTCAGTTCAGTGTCATTCGGCACACACAGTCTTTCTTGGAATTTCAGTACATTGTTCTCAAATTTGAACCCCGGTCTCGGTTTAATTTCCCTTTCTTCGATGATCTTCTTCAAGAAGTCATCCAGTTGCTGTTTCTCTTTAACTTCTTCAATCAAGACTGGTTGGGCCGAAATAGCAGCTATTGTTCCACCTTGTTCTCTCAAAACAATTTCAATTTCAGATTTTTCCAGATCATGAAGCAATTCTTTCTGCCCGGTAAGCAAACAAGCTAAGTTGGCAATTGACTTTCGGCTCAATGCATCGGCAACAGTGTTGGCTTTTCCCGGATGGTACAGAATCTGTAGGTCATAGTCTTTGATCAGTTCTAGCCATCTGCGTTGTCTCATATTTAATTCTTTCTGTGTGAAGAAATATTTCAAGCTCTTGTGGTCGGTATAAACTTCACATGTCGCCCCATACAGATAGTGACGCCAAATTTTCAGTGCAAACACCACTGCAGCAAGTTCCAAATCATGGGTCGGGTAGTTCTTTTCATGTGGCCTCAACTGTCGGGAAGCATAAGCAATAACTCTCCCATTCTGCATTAAAACACACCCCAAACCCTTATGAGAAGCATCACTAAATACAGTATAATCATCCGTACCTGAAGGTAAAGTCAAAACCGGTGCAGTCACAAGTCGAGTTTTCAACTCTTGGAATGCTGATTCCCTTTGGTCAGTCCAGTCAAATGATGTCCCCTTCTGAGTTAACTGAGTCAATGGTAAGGCAATTTTGGAGAAGTCTTTGACAAATCTTCTGTAATATCCAGCCAATCCCAAAAAGCTTCGGACTTCAGTCACATTTGTTGGTCTAGGCCAGTTCACTACAGCTTCAATTTTCTGCGGATCAACAGAAATTCCATCTTTGCTAACAACATGCCCCAAAAACATAACATGATCAAGCCAAAATTCACATTTAGACAATTTAGCATACAGTTTTTGTTCCCTTAGGGTCTGCAGGGCAAGTCTCAGATGGTGTTCATGTTCTTCTCTACTTTTTGAATAAATCAGTATGTCATCAATAAATACTACAATGAAATCGTCAAGGTATGGTTTAAAAATTCTGTTCATAAGGTCCATAAAAGCAGCAGGGGCATTCGTGACTCCGAATGGCATAACTAAAAATTCATAATGGCCATACCTCGTTCTAAAAGCAGTTTTATCAATGTCTTCCGGTTTTACTTTCAGTTGATGATACCCCGATCTAAGATCAATCTTGGAAAACACTTGTGCACCCTGTAACTGATCAAATAAATCATCAATACGTGGCAATGGGTATTTATTTTTCACAGTTACCTTGTTCAATTCACGGTAATCAATGCACAGTCTCAGTGAGCCATCTTTCTTCTTCACAAACAAAACAGGTGCACCCCACGGTGAAGTACTGGGCCTGATAAATTTCTTGTCTAACAGCTCTTGCAATTGCACTTTCAATTCCTTCAGTTCAGTTGGGGCCATTCTGTAAGGAGCTTTAGATATCGGCTGTGTACCCGGAATCACATCCACAGTAAATTCAATTTCCCTGTGAATCAAATCCCCTGGCAAATCATCTAGAAATACATCTGGGAATTCTCTAACTATAGGAATACAATTCACATCGGTTTTAACACTATCATCAGTAGGCACAGTCAGCACAGAACACAGATATCCTTTACACCCCTTTCTAATTAATTTAATAGCTTTCACTGAAGAAATCAGATACAGAGGAGGTACTACTCCACTCCCATTAAACACAAATTCAGGCAAACCAGGTGGACGGAAGACTACTTGTTTTGTTACACAGTCTATAGTGGCATGATATTTTTGTAGCCAATCCATCCCCAATATTACATCAAAGTGATCAATGTTCAATGGCAGTAAATCAATAAACAGATGCATGTCCCCAACAATAATTTCACAAGCAGGATACATATATGCACATGTCATGGATCCCCCAACAGGTGATGATACAGCTAGCAGATAATTCATAGGTTCTAGGGGTCTATTCAATTTCCGTGAAAAAGCATGCGACACATAAGAATGTGTAGACCCCGAATCAATCAATACATATGCATTTTGTGTACAAATAGAGAGGATACCTGACAAACGGTCTCAGTATTTTGCACGTCTCCCGGTACTAGGGAAAACACTCGGCCCTGCCTCATAGGCTCTTTCCCGGTAGCTTTGGGGTTAGGCTTTGGTGCTACAGTTGATGCTGCTGCGCTTGGTGCAGCTTTGCTACTGGCTTGCGGAGCAGAAGGACAGTCTCTAACCACGTGGCCCACTTTACCACATCTGTAACAGGCTCCGGATATCTTGTGACAAACCCCTTTATGCTTGTTGCCACATACAGAGCAGGGTGGGATGAACCCACTCCCTTGGCTGGGGCTAGTTGTTGACCCCGTATTCTGTTTCTTGTTGGAAGGGTTGTGCTTGCCTTTCTTGAATTTGAAACCCTGACTTTTTCCATGCCATTCAGTTGTTGGTGTTTCAGATTGTTTCACAGCTTCGATGTTCGACTCGGCCATCAATGCCCGGTCGAGAACACCCACAAAAGTCGGTAGTTTCAAAACATTTATTCGATCAAGTATTGCAACATTAAGGCCACCCTCAAATTTTCTGGCCTTCTTGTAGTCAGTGTCCACCATATGTGGTGCATATCTGGCAAGCTCGGTAAATTTTGTTTCATATTCAGCAACAGACATTGTGCCCTGTCTCAGTTGTTCAAATTCAGTCACCTTTCTATCCCTGACACACTGTGGAAAGTACTTTTCAAAGAAGGACTCCTTGAACTGAGCCCAAGTCATAACAGTATTTGTATCACGAATCAACATCCACCACCTTCTAGCTTCTTCTTGTAGGGTGAAGGTAGCTAACAGTACTTTATTCGCTTCTGAGTACAGAAACACTTCAAATAGTTTTTCTGTTTCAAGCACCTAAGCTTTAGCCTTTAACGGTTCAAGGCCTCCCTGAAAGGATGGTGGTTTCATCTTGCTGAATTTATGGGTGAGAGCAATTATGTCCCCATCATTCACATTTGCATTTGGTTCCGGCTGTACCGGAGGAGGAGGAGGAGGAGGAGGTGGGGGCTGTTGGTTCTGTTGTTGTTCAAGTCTAGCAGTTATCAATTCCATCATTCTTTCCATTCTTTGCATCCTTGCCTCGGTAGATGAGGATTCAGGTTCATTTGCATTGTCCATTTCACTATAAGCAGTTATAACAGTTACAGCAATTATAACATAAACAGTTGCATGTTTAGACAGTTATCACATTAACATGTATTCAATCATAGCATAGCCACACACTTTTCAAGTTCATGAAATGCCCTAATCACTTTTCTAGGACACCCTATAGCTCATTTGGACACGTGTGTGGGGTATAACTCGTGGTTAAGTATCGCTCTGATACCACTCTGTCACGACCCAAACCCGGCCCTATGGATTTAGCACCGTAACCGGCCAGTAATCCGAGATTACCGAAGGCCTGCTTAACAGTAGAACAGTAAAACAGAGTTTAGGGCCTGGCGGAAGCCAATACAGTAAATAACTAGTGTCCATTGAGCTGTGACAATCTGTATGCCGAAAACATTTTTCATGCATTCAAACAGTTTAGAACAGTACAGTCTATACAATCATTTACAGTCAGTCAGTACAGGGATCAAGTCCCTTGACAACAGTGCAGTAAGAGGGATAACAGTCTAAACAGTAACACAAAACAGTAGGGAGACAGGTGGGGAAACAAAAACACCCCAAGCCATGGCATGGCGTCTCGGAACCTCGCAGTGAGGCACATAGGCTGGCTTGACAAAACTGGGGACTAACCCACGCTCCTAGCTCCGGTCTGGCTGCTGAGAACCTACATATATATATAAACAGTGAGCTAAAGCCCAGTGAATAACATAATGCGTAAAGAGGTTATGAATGAATGTCCTTACAGTAATGAAATCAGTTCATTAAACAGTATTTCAGTCTTTCAGTATTTCAGTCAATCAGTCATATGTGGTACATCCATTAGCCTATCAGTGCAGTAAACAGTAGGTCTTAAAGACCAGGTCTTAACAGACCCAACGGTAGTGATGGCCATCAATCAATAAACAGTATGGTTCCACAAGGGAACCGACAGAGATCTCTGTAACAGTAAACAGTAAGTGCTAAGGATGCCACAGTACAGTTCAGAATACAGGACATACATTCATTCAGTAAACAATATCAGTTTAATAAACAGTTCAGTTCAGTATTCAAAAGATAATCATTTTGAACATATCTTTACACAATTGTTACTCACAGAGATTGGGCTAATAGCAGCTAGAGCGCGTCCCCGAGAGCCCACCCTAAACAGTTAACAAATAGAACACACACTAAGTTTCACAGTCGGGAAGGATGATAATTAAATCCCTAAATTTCCTCGGTGTGGTTCTATGTCTAAATCCTCATTAAGATGCCTTAAACTAGGCCTAAGAATGCCTAGGATGGGATGAGGATGCAAAAATACACTTAGAAAACATTTTGCATAATTTGCTGAAATAAGAGCCTCGCTCGAGTGAGCCTTTCTTCGCTCGAGCGAGCTTCCAAAATCAAAGGCCTCGCTCGAGCGAACAATCCTTCGCTCGAGCGGTCTGATGAAACAGTAAAAGTACTGGATGCTCGATTTTTACGCTCGAGCCACCAATCCTTCGCTCGAGCGTGGCTCAGAGGAAACGTTGGTCGCTCGAGCGAGGAATCCTTCGCTCGAGCGAAGAAGCCAAATCTGGAATTCCAGATTTGCCTTCCAAGCTCAAACCAAGCATTCTCAACTCAATTCTCGACCTCTTGGGCCCAAATTCTGGAAAATACATCCCAAAACAATGTATAACAAGTTTCAAAAGCCAATTTATGAATTCAAGCCGCAAAGGTGAGTCAATTAAATCCAAAATTCAAACCCATTTTCAAGAACAATTTCAAAACATGCAGTGCATGAGTTTTTAACCAAATTCAAGGTTCAAATTTTGCTCTAATGAGCTCAATAGTTGGAAAACAAAATGAAAACATGGACTTTGATAGAAACATGAGCATGCATGTACAATCCATCGTGAATTCAACTTCAAAATGCACCGAAATGGCCATGCATGCATGAATTCAAGCATAATTCAACCTCTATGCACTAAATCAAGGCTTGGTTCTACAATGGAGCCTAGAACATGCAAGATGAAGCTCAAGACAACAAGAAGAAGATGGATTTTCTTACCTAAATCTCAATTACAAGTCTTGCAAGCTCAGTTTAGCAATCTATGTTACAAATCTTCAAGTTCTTCTAGCAATTCACAAGATGAGCTCAAATCTCTCTCTCTCTCTCTAACTATGGTCGACTAGATTCAAAAATAGGGGCTGATTAAGTGTTTGTTTGGGTGTAAGAAGGCTCTTGAAAATCAATAAACAAACATCCACTAACCATGGCAATTTGGTAGATAGCTACAACTTGTAATTAATTCATTTAAATCTAATTTAATCATTCCTAATCAATTTTCAGATAAACATACCATTAAATCACGAATATTCTACTGATTCCAAAACTCTAAACGGTTTCTAATTCGGCCGCCGATAAGGCCTTCAATTAGCAGTTTAAACACATAAACTCAAACAGATAATCAATCAATCAATCAACCAGATAGAAATGCAATATAATAGATAAACTTATTCAATTTCAGTTTCGATTTCAATCAGTCCGTCCAGTACTTCAGTTAGTTCAATTATTAGTCATAAGCAGTCCAGTTTAGCAGTAACCAGTAGCTAATTCAGTAATTTATCGGTAATCAGTACGAAGGTTGTTACAATAACAAGCGATTCAAAAGAGTGTTTGTGGCTTTTCATGCATGCATTACTGGTTTCAAATATTGTCGGTCATTGGTTTTTCTTGATGGAACATTTTTGAAAGGACGATACAAAGGAGTTATGCTTGCTGCAACGGGGAAAGATGGGAATGAAGGTAATTGTAAATATATAGAATTTTATCTAACTATGTGAATTTTCTATACATGTAGGAATTGAGTGAATGTGATTTTTCTCTGACAGTTGAATTTTCTGTGGTTTTGGCCACTGTGTGGATTTTCACTGGATTTGTTTTTGTCACTAAGTTAATTTTCTGTGTGTTTTGGTCACTAAGTCAATTTTCTCTAGATGTTGCCAATGTGTGAATTTTCTCTAGAGTTGGGCACGAAGTGAATTTTCTCTGGATGTTTGCAGTGTCAAATTTCTCTGGTTGTTTAATGTTCTAATTTTCTCTGTATGTGTATATCTGATATGCTTGTTCCTATTTGTTTTGTAGGTTTTTTCCCTGTAGCTTTTGCTGTTGTTGATGCTGAGAATAAAGACAATTGGTGTTGGTTTCTTGAACATTTATGTGGAGTATTGGGATCAGAAAGAGTGATAAGTTTCATATCAGATCGACATTGTGGTATTGTGGAGGGAATTGCTAGGTTTTTCCCTAACTGCTTTCATGGATTTTGTCTTGAACATCTAAAGAGAAATCTGAGGGATAAGTTGTCATGTGGAAACACAAATTTGGTTAGGGAGACGATTGTGTCCAAGTTTTCAAAATGTGCATATGCGCCAACAAAGGCATCATTTCATTTCAAGTTAAATGAATTAAAAAGTGAATGAGGAGACATTGTGATTGTTTTCTTGAGAAGTTTGCCATATGAAAATTGGAGTGATGCATATTTTGCGGGGAAACGTTATGGTGAGATGTATTCAAATGTTGCTGAGTCATTCAATTCATGGATACGAGAAGCTCGGCACTTGCCAATAACAAATTTGGTGGACATGATACGGTTGCAAATTATGAATATGAGATCTGATAGGAGGCTGCTCTCTAGTAAATGGAATAAAGTTCTGTGTCCTCGTATAGATAGTGTATTGGAGAAGTATTTTTTGGATGGGAGGACATGGAATGTGAGTTTGTCATCTGATAATATCTTTGAAGTACATTGTTTTCCTTCGGTTATGGTTGATCTTGGGTTGAGAACTTGTTCGTGTCGAAAATAGGAAATAAATGGGTATCCATGTCAACATGCTGTTGCTGCAATTTTTAGGAGTGGAAGGAATTTGCATTCATTTGTTGAACCATTTTTTCATGCTGATATGTATCGTCAAGCGTACTCGTTTTCGATTGGCCCAGTTCCAACTGTTGAAAACCTCTGTGTAGCATTGAAGATGCTATGATTTTACCTCCATTGAGCAAGGGACCAGCTGGTAGGCCGAAGAAGAACAGAATTGCTTCTACTGGAGAGTTTAAAAGGGTGATTAAGTGTAGTCGGTGTGAGAGTATTGGTCACCATAATAAGAGGACATGCAAGGAACCTTTGTTAAATAGTTGAGGATAGTACATTTTATTGATTGAATAATACATTTGATGATTAGTTTGTGTGTTTTGTTTTGTGAAATGTATTTTTTAGACAGCGTATATAATAATATCAATCAAATTCTTTCAGAGAAATTTTTGCAATATCAGTTAAAGTGTGCATTGTGTTTGTTGATATTTACTATAGGCAGTGGGTTTGTAATACCTATGAAATTCACCTAGAGAAATTTTTTATGGAAGAGAAAATTAAGCTCTTTTGAAATTTCTCTGAGTTTAGAATTTCTCTGGACCAGGGAAGAATTTATTTAGAATGACTTCAACTCAGAAATTTTTCTCAAAGCCAGAGAAATTTTCCTCACCAACCCAGAGAAATTAACAACTTAGAGATTCCATTTTGTGTCACCATTCGAATCCATCAATTTCATCCGGAAAAATTTTCCACTATCAGAGAAAATTATTTGGGCATTGTGTTTTGAAATTTCAAATTCATGCAGTGAAATTTTCCAGTAGCAGATAAAATTACTGTGCGCTTTGTGTTTTGTTGAGTTTGATGATTGTTTTGTACCAAGAGAAAGCATTACAGATTACATGATCATATAGGCATCCCCTTTGGACGATACAAGTTAAATTTCTTTGTGAATTTCTGGTAATATCATACCACAGAAATTTCTGCAGACAATTTTCTCTGTGTGGATTGTGTTGACAATCACAATAAAAAATATATATATATTTAACCATCGATAGGTGTGAAATTTACATTAGTCGAAATAAAAAAAAATGAAATTTACATTAGTCAAGAAAGGATGTATATGGATAAGTCAAGCATCATTATTCCTTCAATGTGTCAACAAAAAACTGAGTGGTTAATACTGTATGGATATATACATATATGTGAGACAATTTTCTCTGTCTGGCTATGTACATTGTCTTCCTTTCACTAGTTTCACTATTACATTTTTTGTTCTTCTGGAGGTATTTCAATTGGTTCAGTCCATGATCGGCCAACTTCGGTCACAAATCTCTCTATGAGTTCTGCCTTCATCAACCTGATCTCTTGTGTGGACAATTTGGAGCTGATAGGTTCATGCTTGCTATATTGTTTCATTATATAGCAGACAAAGAGGCCACAATCCAGACTGCATACAAATTATAGGTATGTTAGTTTTAAGAAACATGCAAATTAGAGTATCTTATTTATAGATGTATGAAACTTACGAATCACTTTCTTGTTGTGGAGCATTGTTGACATACTCAAAGTCGTAACTTGTGTTTTGTGAGTTTATCAATTTGAAAGACGGTTGTGATTGAGCGTCTCTTTCAAGGCAAGCTTTCAAAAAATTCTCGACATATTCTTGCTGCAAAAAAATAATTTTTAAATAACAGAGAAATTTACAGACAAATCAATGGGATTGTATGAAAATTATCATGACATAAAGATTATGATGGATCAGAGAAATTTGCACTCGTTACCAATTGTTTTGCATCTTTGACATATTTGTCTTCTGCATCATCCCTCCTTGGCTTCAGTGAGTTGTAGAACCTCCATAAACTGTCTTGTTTGTCGAGGACAAGCAAGGTCCAGTGATTTCCAGCTGTGGACTTCTCATTACCTCCAGTATTTATTGGGAAATGGAGGAACCTGTAGTTCCTCCATACTGTTTCAATATGCTTGTCAAATAAGGACACTCGAAAAGATTGATTTTCTGTCATCTTGATGAAATTCTGTGTTCAGAGAAAATCCAAAAATGGTTTTGTTCAGAGAAAATCCAAAAAGTATCTTAAGAAGAGAAAGTAGTAAGTAAATTCCAGAGAAAATCAAATAAAATAGTAGTAACATACTAAGCTCATGGATGTGAAAAAAAATGAGGTTGGTTGTTGTCTTTCTCTCATTTGGTCAGCCAAAAGTATCTCTCCATAGCCATCAATGACCTGAAAAATATGATTTGTAATTGTAATATTGGTTTATAAAAGCTGATGGAACATTGCAGAGAAATTTTGATGAAAGGGAAAGACTTACATTGTTGGCAATTTCTTTTTACTTTATTAGGTTTCCAATGTCTTCGAAGGTAATGAGGTTCAACTCACTTGTCCAAATTAAAGCCCTACAAGATGAGAAAGAATGGATTTAATTGTTGTTAATGCAATATAAGTTTGTAATTTGTTGTTTGTTATCTTCTATTTTGTTTGTTGTACTTACTCAAGTCCAGACACATTTGATATGTGCTGCAACATATCTTTTACGTGATCTTTTATCAATCTTGAAATCGGAAGAGTTTGTGGAAAGACCCAAGATTTTCTGATGTTTATAGGTTGAGGCAAGATGTACGCATCAGCATCAAGCACTTCTTTGTCCTTCGTGCTTTGCTCAGCTTGCTTTGCAGTTTGTTTTGAAGCTCTAGTCACTTTCGCAACTTTGGGATATTGAAATTTTGGATCGTGCTGCTTTTCCTTCCTTTTTTTTGCCTTTAAATTTTTGATCATTGACGTTGGATCTTTTTTGACTGTAGACAGTGAAAATATTAGTAAAAGTGAAATTTCTCTGAAGTAATAGATGATATTTCAATATGTAAATTTATGTGATTAAATATTTTTCAGTTACCATAGACTTTCATCTTTTGTTTCTGTTGTTCTTTGTGTGCCATTTCTTCTTGTTGGGTTGGTGGTTGTTATTCAACTTGGATTCCAACTAGACACAGTGAAAATCAAACAAGCCCCAAAAATGGAATAAGAAAATAGACAGAGAAAATGAAATGAGCAGTAGAAATCAATAGAAATAAGCGGCAGAAACTAATGTGTTCAGAGAAATATAACTTCCAGAGAAAATTACCAATGACAGAAAATTATAATAAATAGAAATTTCTCTGAGTTATGCTGACACAAGGACATAACTTTTTGTGGCTCAAGTTTTTCACTGACCTTGTGGTTGAAGTTATGTTGGTATTCTGTATGGTTGTGTTGCTAGTTGGACTGACAGTTCCTGAACTTGTTCATGCAATTTAGCATTTTCTGTTTCAAGCTCTGAATTTGAATTCCTCAAATGTTGAATTGTTTTCATGTTCTCTTCTTTTTCAACCTCCAACATCCTTAGTTTCATTTGGATTGTGCTTTCTTTTTCTTGAAGTTCTGAGTTAAGTGATGTCAGGGTTCTTATTGAAATATCCTTTTCAGCAAGTAATTCCATCCAATTTCTGTCTTCTTCTTGTTTAGCTTGAGAAAGTGCCTTCAGTCTTTGACGTAGATCAGCAATTTGGGCATCCTTTGATTCCTCAAATTCTTGAGGCTGATGCATTATTGAGCCGGAAATGCTATCACGTTGTTGGTCGACCGGCTCATTACGTTCTTCTTCATCACTTTCCTTGTTTTCTTCTTGCTGTTCATCTTCTTCTTCATCTTCTTGTTCATCTTCTTCTTCACTGTCTTCTTCTTTCTGTTCATTCTGTTCTTTGTCTTCTGTCTCTATGTCTTTACTTTCTTCTCTGGCTTCTTCTTCTCCACTGCTTTCACTTTCTTCTCTGGCTTCTTCTTCTCCACTGTTTGCTTGGGCTTCTTGTCCATTGCTGGCTTCATATTCTTCTATGTTGCCTTCTGCTTCTTCATTGAATTTGACAATTGCTTGACCTTCAGATGAATCTTGTAATGCCTCCTTGAATTTGACAATTGCTTTTTTTGATTCTTTCTTTGTCTTTTTACCAAGACAGAACTCCTCTGATGGGTTTTTGACTAGCTGCTTGTTATCTATCTGTAATAGGAGGCAAACTTCAGAGAAAATTGTATGGGCCAGAGAAAATTACAGACAAGGAGTTAATTTTATGAGGCAGAGAAAATTATGAAACGAGCAACATAATTTAGATATCAGAGAAAATCAATTAAAGCATGTAAGTTAATGTTTGACTATAATTGTGTCAGAGAAATTTGGATTCCAGAGAAAATTCATTAGAAGGGCAGAAATAAACAGTGTTTATCAAAGATGCAAGGCAAATAAGTTATGGGCCAGAGAAAATTACACACAAGGAGAAACAATGTTATAGGCCAGAGAAAATTATGAAACAATCAACATAATTCATATATTAGAGAAAAGCAATCAGGGCATATAAGTTAATGTGTTATAATTGTGGTCAGAGAAATTTGGATTGCAGAGAAAATTGATGACAATGCAGAAATAAACCAGTTAGTACCAAAGAAGAAAACATAAATTGATAGTTGAGAGAAAATTGATCTTAATCAATCAATGCACAAGGAGGGAAACAAAGCAGTGGTCAGAGAAATTTTGAAATTTCACTGAGATTTCAGGAGCAATGGAAATCTAACCTGCCGAGGTGCAAGAGAGTGGACTGGTGTCTTCTGCAGCTGTTTTGTCAAGGTTTGCAGGTTCCACTTCGCACATCTTGGGAAGTCAGTTGTGTTACTGTGTTCCGAGTCAATGATAGTTGCATGTTCACATAGCCAATACTGTGATGAAAATTAAAATAAATAAAATTTTCTAAATGCACAAATTTGTAAGTAAGATAACTGCAAATTTGAATGGATATTATACTTACCAGCAATGCAATGACACACCCCGTAACTTTTTCTAGAGTTTTGTGCAATGCCATGATAGAATCAATCAATGTTAATGTGATTGCTTCTGGCCAATCATACTGTTTCATTGATTCAAGAGGTTCCACATACTGTATAAAAACCCACCCTATTGAATTCCCACTTGTTACAAAAAATAGGGTGAGACACAAGTACAATGTAGCAATGATTGCTACATCTTTGAAGTCTGTTGGTTACTTGCCTTTCATGGCTTTGATGTCACGACCCAAACCCGGCCCTATGGGTTTAGTACCGTAACCGGCCAGTAATCCGAGATTACCAAAGGCCTGCTTAACAGTAATACAGTAAAACAGAGTACAGGGCCTGGTGGAGGCCAACACAGTAATAAAATAATGTCCAATGAGCTGTGACAGTCTGTATGCCAAAAAGATTTTTCATACATATTTACAGAACAGTACATATACATACATGTCATTCAGTGAAACAGGGACTTAATCCCCACTCAACAGTACAGTAAACATTCAGTCTATACAATCCATTCGGTTATTACAAAGCAGTGAGACAGTGCAAAAAGGGGAAATACTAAAACACCCCTAAGCCTTAGCATGATAGGCTCGGGACCTCGCAGTGAGGCACATTGGTTGGCTTGACAAAACTGGAGTTTACTCTGACGCTTCTAGCTTTGATCCGGTGCCTGTACACCTACATATATATATGAGCAGTGAGCTAAAGCCCAGTGAATAACATAATGAGTAAAGAGGTTTAGAATGAATGTCCTTACAGTAATGAAAACGGTTCAATTCAATCAGTGTATCAGTTGTTCAGTACAGTAAACGGTCATATGTGGTACATCCATTAGCATAACAGTACAGTAAGCATTGGGTCTTGAAGACCGAACAGTAATGACGACCATCAATCAGTAAACAGTAGTGGTTCCAACGTGGGAACCGAATCGACTAGCCCAATCCACTCGTTCATAGACCGTCGGTGGGGCCATCCGTTCACAGACCGTCGATGACAGCGATTTCTCAAACGGTAGCAGTAACAGTGAACAGTAGTTGCTAAGGATGCCACAATACAGTTCAGAACATAGGACATGCACTCATTCAATAAACAATATCAGTTCAGTAAACAGTTCAGAAGATAATCATTTGAACATATCTTTACACAATTGTTACTCACAGAGTTTGGGCTACAATATGCTAGAGCGTCTCCTTGGAATGCCAACCCTATACAGTTAACAGATTGAATACACTCTAAGTTTCACAGTTGGGAAAGATAATCATTAAATCCCTAAGTTTGCCTCGGTGTGTTCTACATCTATATCCTCATTAAGATGTCTTAAACTAGGCCTAGGAATGCCTAGGGTGGAATGAGGATGCAAAGATGTATTCAGAAAACATTTTCAGAAATTTCAGTGAAACAGAGTCCCGCTCGAGCGCAGGTTTCCCCGCTCGAGCGGACAAGCAAACAAAGGTACCCGCTCGAGCGTTAACTTCCCCGCTCGAGCGTGTCACTCAATACTCCGCTCGAGCGTACATTTCTCCGCTCGAGCGGACTGATGAACAGTGCAAAGTACTGGATGCTCGATTTTCCCGCTCGAGCGGCACTTCCCCCCCCCCGCTCGAGCGGACTGAATCACAGTGTAAAGTACTGGGAGCTTGATTTTCCCGCTCGAGCGGAACTTCCCCCGCTCGAGCGGAACTTCCCCCGCTCGAGCGGACAACCAAAATCTGGAAATTCCAGATTTGTGTTCTAAGTTCAAAACTCAAATTTGATGCTCCCAATTCGATCCTCTTGGGCCCATTTTCTGGAAAACTCTTTTAAACACATAAAATAACATGTTTCAAAACTCAATTTAAGAAATCAAAGCCCAAGGGTGTTTAATTCAAACCCAATCTCAAGCCATTTTCAAGAATAAGTTTCAAACATGCCATGCATGAACTTCAAACCAAATTAAAGCTTCAAAGCTTGCTCAAATGAGCTCACCCTTTTCAAAACAAGATGAAAACATGGACTCTAACAATAATATGAACATGCATGTGCCAAATTCCATGTAATCAACCTCAAAATGCAAGGATATAGCCATGCATGCAACATCTAAGCTTCAATTTGACACTTTGAGCCATAGATTGGCTCTTGACCTCAATTTAGCTCAAAACCATGCAAGAACAACTCAAAGACACAATTAGGAAGATGAATGATCTACCTTAGGTGTGGAATTAGAAGTGTAGGAGCTCAAATATGTAATTACTCTTCCAAATTTCCAAGTCTCCAAGCAATTCTTCAAGACAAACTCAATCTCTCTCTCACTAGCTCTCTTGGTCGGCAAGAACAATGAAATAGGGCTAAGGAAATGTTTTAACAAATACAATACAAGGCTTAAACAAAAGGCTAGCAAAGCCCACTAAGTGGCAAAGTTGTAAATAACTCGAACTCATGTAATTTAGCCTATTTTAATCTAATTTAATCATACTAAATCAACTCTCAGATAGTTACACCATAAAATTACATAAATTATGATGATCCTAAAACATCAATCAGTTTACGGTTCGGCTGCCGATAAGGCCTTCAATTAGCAGTTTAAACATAAAACATGAACAGATAAATAATCAGTCAAACAGATAGAATATGCAATACAATAGATATACTCAATCAATTCAGGTTCAATTTTAGTCAGTCAGTTCAGTATTTTATTCAGTCCAGTTATCAGTCATTATCAGTTCAGTTTAACGGTAATCAGTGGTTATTCGGTAAACAGTGACGAGGGTTGTTACAGTCTCCCCTCCTTAGAAAGAGTTTAGTCCTCTAAACTCGAGTTACCTTCATTCTGGAAGAAAACAGGGTTCAGTGGAAACAATTCTGGGTATCTTTTAGCCATGTCATCTTCCCTTTTCCAAGTGGCATACACGCCACCATGGTTTTTCCAGTCGACTTTTACTAGCGGGATCTCTTTGTTCCTCAACTTCTTGATCCGTCTATTTACAATCTGTATAGGCCTCTCCTCGTAAGTGTAGTTATCACTCAACACTATCCGAGTAGGCTCAATCACGTGGAATGGATCCCGGAGGTAATCTCTCAACATAGAGATGTGGAAGACGTTGTGCATATGCTCCATTTCAAGAGGAAGCGCAACTTGATACGCCACCGGATTGATTTTCTCAATAATCTCATACGGTCTGACATATCTCGGCGCTAACTTGCCATTGACTCCAAAACGAGTCTGGCCTTTCATCGGTGTCACTTTCACAAAAACGTGATCACCCACTTCATATTCTCTGTCTCGCCTTCTGACATCTGCATAACTTTTCTGTCTACTCTGTGCAGTTTTCAGTCTCTGTTGTATCAGTTTCACTTTCTCAGTCGTTTCATACACAATCTCGGGCCCAAGCAAAGGCCCATCTCTAACTTCTGCCCAGCAAATTGGAGATCTACATTTTCTGCCATACAATGCCTCGAAAGGCGCCATACCAATACTCGAATGATAACTGTTGTTGTAGGCGAATTCAGCCAATGGCAAATGACTTTCCCAATTTCCCTGAAAATCAAGGACACACATTCTCAATAAATCCTCCAGAGTTTGGATGGTCCTTTCTGATTGGCCATCTGTCTGAGGATGATAGGCACTACTCAGTCTCAGTTCAGTCCCCAATGCAGTCTGTAGGCTTTGCCAAAACCTCGACGTAAACTTCGAATCCCTGTCAGAAACAATGGACACAGGCACTCCATGCAGTCTAACAATTTCATCAATATAGAGTATAGCCAATTTGTCCACATTATAAATTGTCTTAACAGGTAAGAAGTGAGCAGATTTAGTCAGTCTATCAACAATAACCCAAATTGAGTCCATACCTTTACTGGAGCGAGGCAATCCAACGATAAAATCCATGGTAATATGTTCCCATTTCCACTCCGGTATTGGTAAGGGCTGCAATAAACCTGCGGGTCGTTGATGTTCAGCTTTGACTTGTTGGCAATGAAGACATTTCGATACAAAATCAGCAATTTCCTTCTTCATTCCCGGCCACCAGAAATTCAACTTCAAATCTTGATACATTTTCGTATTACCCGGATGAATAGAAAATTTTGAATTGTGGCCCTCATGCAGAACTCTTCTTTTCAGTTCAGAATCATTCGGTACACATAGTATTTCCTGAAACTTCAGTACATCATTTCCAAATTTGAACCCCAGTCTCGGTTTAGATTCTCGTTCATCGATGATCTTCTTCAAGAAGTCATCCTGTTGCTATTTCTCCTTAATCTCTTCAATCAATGCTGGTTGAGCAGAAATAGTTGCTATTGTTCCACCTTGTTCCCGTAGCACAATTTCAATTCCAGATCTTTCAAGGTCACAAAGCAATTCTTTCTGCCCGGTAAGCAAACAGGCTAAGTTCCCAATCGATTTTCGACTCAAAGCGTCGGCAACGGTGTTGGCCTTTCCCGGATGGTACAATATCTGTAGGTCATAATCTTTAATCAGTTCTAGCCATCTCCGCTGTCTCATGTTCAATTCTTTCTGGGTGAAGAAATACTTCAGACTCTTGTGGTCGGTATATACTTCACATGTTGCCCCATACAGATAGTGACGCCAGATTTTCAGTGCAAAAACTACTGCAGCAAGTTCCAGGTCATGGGTTGGGTAGTTCTTTTCATGAGGCCTCAGTTGTCGGGAAGCATAGGCAATTACTCTCCCATTCTGCATTAAAACACATCCCAAACCCTTATGAGAAGCATCACTAAATACAGTATAACCATCCGTACCTGAAGGTAGAGTAAGGACAGGTGCAGTCACCAATCGGGTTTTCAACTCTTGGAACGCTGATTCCCTCTGGTCAGTCCAGTCAAATGATATCCCATTCTGTGTCAGTTGAGTCAATGGTAAAGCAATTTTGGAGAAATCTTTGACAAATCTTCTGTAATATCCAGCCAATCCCAAAAAGCTTCGGACTTCTGTCACATTTGTTGGTCTAGGCCAGTTTACTACGGCTTCAATTTTCTGCGGATCAATAGAAATTCCATCTTTGCTAACAACATGCCCCCAAAAACATAACATGATCAAGCCAAAACTCACATTTAGACAGTTTAGCATACAGTTTCTGTTCTCTTAGGGTCTGTAGGGCAAGTCTCAAATGATGTTCATGTTCTTCTACGCTTTTGGAATAAATTAATATGTCATCAATAAATACCACAATGAAGTCATCAAGGTACGGTTTGAAGATTCTATTCATGAGGTCCATAAATGCTGCAGGTGCATTGGTAACTCCAAAAGGCATAACTAAAAATTCGTAATGTCCATACCTTGTTCTAAAAGCAGTTTTATCACTGTCTTCTGGTTTAACTTTCAATTGATGGTACCCCGATCTGAGATCAATCTTTGAAAATACCTGAGCTCCCTGTAACTGATCAAACAGGTCATCAATACGCGGTAATGGGTATTTATTCTTTACAGTTACCTTATTCAGTTCGCGGTAATCAATGCACAGTCTCAGTGAGCCATCTTTCTTCTTTACAAACAGAACAGGTGCGCCCCACGGTGAAGTACTAGGCCTAATGAACTTCTTGTCTAACAGTTCTTGCAATTGTACTTTCAATTCTTTTAGTTCAGTCGGAGCCATTCTGTAGGGAGCTTTAGATATTGGCTATGTACCCGGAATCACATCAATGGTGAACTCAATCTCTCTGTTAATCAAATCCCCTGGCAGATCATCTAGAAATACATCTGGGAATTCTCTGACTATAGGAATACAATTCACATCAGTTTTAACATTATCATCAGTAGATACAGTCAGTACAGAACACAGATATCCTTTACACCCTTTTCTAATCAATTTAACAGCTTTCACAGAAGAAATCAAGTACGGAGGAGGCACTACTCCACTCCCATTAAACACAAATTCGGGCAAACCCGGTGGACGGAAAACTACTTGTTTCGTTACACAGTCAATGGTGGCATGATATTTCGTTAACCAGTTCATCCCCAATATAACATCAAAATGGTCTATGTTCAATGGCAGTAAATCAATAAACAGATGCATATCCCCAACAATAATTTCACAAGCAGGATACATATATGCACATGTCATGGATCCCCCAACAGGTGATGATACAGCTAACAGATAGTTCATGGGTTCTAAGGGTCTATTCAATTTCCGTGAAAAAGCATGCGACACATAAGAATGTGTAGACCCCGAATCAATCAATACATATGCATTTTGAGCACAGATAGAGAGGATACCTGACACAACGGTCTCAATATTTTGCACGTCTCCCGGTACTAGGGCAAACACTCGGCCCTGCCTCATAGGCTCTTTCCCGGTAGCTTTGGGGTTAGGCTTTGGTGCAACTGTTGATGCTACTGCACTCGGTGTAGCTTTACTACTAGCTTGTGGAGCAGAGGGACAGTCTTTAACCATATGGCCTATTTTGCCACACCTGTAGCAAGCTCCTGATATCTTGTAACAAACTCCCTTGTGGTTTCTGCCACATTCGGAACAGGGCAGAAAGGGACGGTTTCCTTGACTAGAAGTAGTTGTTGACCCTGTGTTTTGCTTTTTGTTCAAGGGGTTATGCTTGCCTTTCTTAAATTTGAAACCCTGTCTTTTCCCACGCCATTCAGACGCTGGTGATTCAGATTGTTTCACTGCTTCGATGTTCGACTCAGCCATCAATGCCCGGTCGAGAACACCTACATAGGTCGGGAGTTTCAGAACATTAATTCTATCCAGTATCGCAACATTCAGGCCGCCCTCAAATTTTCTGGCCTTCTTATAGTCGGTGTCCACCATGTGTGGTGCATATCTAGCGAGTTCGGTGAATTTTGTTTCATATTCTGCAACAGACATTGTGCCCTGTTTCAGTTGTTCAAATTCTGTCACTTTCCTATCCCTGACACACTGGGGAAAATACTTCTCAAAGAAGGACTCCTTAAACTGAGCCCAAGTTACTACAGTGTTGGTGTCACGGATCAGCATCCACCACCTTCTGGCCTCTTCTTGCAAGGTGAAGGTAGCTAACAGTACTTTATTTGCTTCCGAGCACGGAAACACTTCAAATAGCTTTTCTGTCTCCAGTACCCAAGCTTCAGCTTTCAACGGTTCAAGGCCTCCCTAGAAGGATGGCGGTTTCATTTTGCTGAACTTCTGGGTAAGAGCAATTATGTCCCTATCGTTTACATTCACATTCGGTTCCGGCTGTACCGGAGGAGGGGGTGGGGGCTGTTGGTTCTGTTGTTGGTCAAGTCTAGCAGTTATTAGTTCCATCATTCTTTCCAGTCTGGCCATTCTGGCCTCAGAGGATGAGGATTCAGTTTCATTTGCAGTGCTTGCATTATCCATTATTCTATAAACAGTTATAACAGTTTCAATCATAAGCAGTTACATACTTAAACAGTTTATCACATAAGCAGTCATGTGTTTAAACAGGTTAACACATTAAAACATAATCAGTCATGTCATAACCACACACTTTTCATGCTCATGAATGCCCTAATCACTTTCCTAGGACACCCTATAGCTCACTTTCCAAGTCTCCAAGCAATTCTTCAAGACAAACTCAATCTCTCTCTCACTAGCTCTCTTGGTCGGCAAGAACAATGAAATAGGGCTAAGGAAATGTTTTAACAAATACAATACAAGGCTTAAACAAAAGGCTAGCAAAGCCCACTAAGTGGCAAAGTTGTAAATAACTCGAACTCATGTAATTTAGCCTATTTTAATCTAATTTAATCATACTAAATCAACTCTCAGATAGTTACACCATAAAATTACATAAATTATGATGATCCTAAAACATCAATCAGTTTACGGTTCGGCCGTCGATAAGGCCTTCAATTAGCAGTTTAAACATAAAACATGAACAGATAAATAATCAGTCAAACAGATAGAATATGCAATACAATAGATATACTCAATCAATTCAGGTTCAATTTCAGTCAGTCAGTTCAGTATTTTATTCAGTCCAGTTATCAGTCATTATCAGTTCAGTTTAACGGTAATCAGTGGTTATTCGGTAAACAGTGACGAGGGTTGTTACATTTGACCAAGGCGTTTTGAAGAACAGGACCAGTGAGCCTTGTGTCCTTTTGGAATCTTCTCCTTAGGAATGCAGATTTTGGCTTTTTAGAGTATCTTAATGACATGGGTCCTTTACCTCCTTCCAAACCAAAAATCAAGGTCATGTCATTTGTTGTGAAGGTCAGGTTCTTCTTACCAACTGTGAATGATTTTGTTTTTTCATTGTAACATTTGATTATGGCAACTACATCATCATCGAATTTCCTAGTTTTCTTTGGGTCCATCCTTCCACTGGTTAGAGCTTGGATCAAATACCAGAAAGGGGTCTTTTGAAGCTCTAGAAGTTGTTTTGAATTGAATTTAAGTATTTGAAAAAAGGAGACAACAGATGAGAGGTTAGATCGGAATTGAATGGTGTAGTGAGCTCTCTTTCTGTGGAGTTTAACAGGTTTTTTCCCCTTTGAGCTTGAGTGCTTTGAAGTTGGGGTACTCATCTGCATGCTAGTTGTTTCATCACCTTGTGTGATTTGGAGAGGAGTTTGTGGTGTTTTGCTGCTAGTTTTTTATCTTAGATCATAAGAAGACTGAGAGAGTTGTTCTGTCTTGGTTGGTATTTCCAGTGTTTTACTGCTGGTTTTTGATCTTAGCCCATAAGAAGACTGAGAGAGCTTCTATTTTTTGCTTGGTGTTTCCGGTGTTTTGCTGTTTTTACGTTTTGCCATTTCTAGACAATGATTAAAACATAAAGATGTGAATATTAAAACCCAGAGAAAATTGGACATGTCAGAGAAAATTGAACATGCCAGAGAAAATTGAACATGCCAGAGAAAATTGGACATGTCAGAGAAAATTGGACATGCCAGAGAAAATTGGACTTTAAAAATGAAATGTCAGAGAAAATCAACAAAACATCATGAACATGGGAGAGAAATTTTCAGTTTTTGTTAAAATTACATATAGAAGTTAACATACCAGAGAAAATGAATGGCAGAGAAAAGTAAACATGGCAAGCCAAAGAAAATTTTCATGCCACAATTAGCAATATAAAATAAACAAAGTAATGTAAACATGCCACTGAAAATTACACCAAATTGAAATCAAGAATTGAACAAAATAAACATACCAGAGAAAAATACACATTCTTGAGGAAATTTCCATTCCAGAGAAAATTTCAATTCATGATATTAAAATGCCAGAGAAATTTACATACAGAACCAGAGAAAATTAACCATGATAGAGACACACCAGGGAGGAAAGTGGTGCGTTGTGGTCAGAGAAACTTAGACAGAGACAAGAGAGTAATAGACATTCCAGAGAAAGATAGACATTCCAATTAAAAATACATATTGCAGAGAAATTTTCAGAGCAGGGAAATTTATAGACAAAATTACAGAAACATGTTCAAGAATAAGATAAAAATATAGAAAATTGCTTTTTTCAAAATAAAGATGCCAGAGAAAATTGAAAGAAGAAACATACATCAAGCAAAAATTAGAGAAATTCTAATGCCAGAGAAATTTACAGATAAAATCACACAAACATGTTCAAGAATAAGTTCAAAACACACAGAAATAACTGTTTCCAAATTCAGGTAGCTTTTTATTACAAAATTGAAACCCTAATTTATGGAAGGTTAATATAAAATGCTATTAACTTTGTTTCCAGAGAAAATCTAGTTGTATTGCAGAAAAACTTACCAGAGTTAGGATGAAACTTGAATGACGAGCTGATATGGCCTGAGATGAAGATGCGAGGTGACGAAGATGGACTGAGATGACGATGAGCAGTGAAAACGAAACTCTAACGAAGGTCAGAGAAATTTGTGAGGAAGGAATGTGAATGATTTTTGCAGAACAGAACGATGCTCTAATGTCGATGGTGAAGATGATGTTGAAACCCTAATTCTGTTATTTTGCTGTTCGCGAAGATGCTGAATGGTTGGAATAGAACTGAGACGTCGGAATAGTTTCGTTTCTGTGTTGATTTCGGCAAGGGTGTTTTGGTCCAGAAAAATAATTAAAAACACGCGCCAAGTTGTTCAGGGACCTGATGCATCACTATTTTTTTGGATGTTCTTTATGCTCTAGTATTATTTGGGAGCTGAAAAAAAATTCCCCATAATGGGAAAATTATCACAAAATAAATAATGTGAAACGTTATTATTTGAAGAACCCCAAGTAAGCTCCCCCTAGGAAGGTGAAGTCCATAAAACGACATTAGACGAATGGGGTTAAAAGTTATGGCAGAACAGTCTTGTTATGAGGGCTTATATAGGTATTTATTGAGTTTATTTTGATGATCTGAACTATTTATAATATAAAGTTTGTTAAGTATATTATTCATATAAAAAAATCAAGTTAATTAGACATTTAAAATCTCATGAAAAGTCTTAATTATTTTTAAAAAATTATTAAAATCATGTTAACAATTTATTTTTTAGAAAACAAATATGCTCTTATTATGAGGCGACAAATGTCCAATTTAGTTATTTTTTTACATGAATAATCTACTCCATAAACCTTATAATATAAAAAGTTCGAATCAACAAAAATGACTAAAAACATGCCCTCAATGAATCTCACAACAACTTATGCCTTACCACGCCGCAGAAATCCCAATTTCGAAAGGGCGGGTCAAGCACTCCAATTTCGAAAGGTCTTTTTCAATTTTGGAACATTGAGAGTCAATTCAATATGTATAACCAATTTCTCAAACAGTAGTTTACTTCGACACTAATCCCAGTCAAAGTCTTTTGATATATTTTCAAATTGACTAATTGATTCAAATTGAGAAGTATACTAAAATTATTAATTTTAATATTGAAATATTTGTTACTTTTTTAAAGTATACATGTAGATAAAATTTAAAAAAAAAATTAGATAGAAAAATTAAATTAAAACTACATCAAAGTGTAAATTTAAAATTATAAAGACTAAAATAAAATTTGAATCAAATTTAAAAAGTAAAAAGTGTAATTAACCCATCATTTTAATAGGATAAGAAAAATAATATCAAATTAATAAAAAACTTTACAACATTACAAAAAAAAAGTTCACAAACTTTACAACTAGATTAATATTATTTTTTGTACTTTCTATCAAAATGATATTTTCTCAACTTACTTTGCTTTCTTTGCTTCTTCATTGTACTATAGAATGAATTTCTTAAGGAAAAATTAGTTTAACATCTCTATTAAAATTTTATTAGTGGGAGAGATTCACAATATATTTTTTGTAGTGTAAGGTTCTCACATCCATCACACATACTTACATACATCAAATTTCTTCTAAACCCTCTCTCTCTCTCTCTCTCACAATATAACAAAGCAAAAAATCAAAGCAGCAATAGTTCTATGGATGGACAAAGGTTCAGAACCTCCAATTGAAAATGAGATAGCCATACTTCTGTGACTTCGTTGTTCGTTGTTCCAGTGGAGTTGATTTTGAGTTGTTCTTTGTTCTTTGATTTCAATTTGATTTGTGTAAGGCTTCTAATCTCGCATTAGGTTTTCGATTCCAATTTATGGTTTTCATTAGATTTTTTATTTTAATTTGTGATTTGGAGATCGCATTTTTGTAATTTTGTTGAGATTTTTGTTTTTGAAACATTATTCGGGTTGATTTTGAGTTGATTTGCAGTAGACATGTTTGTTGTTCATTAATTTTGAGCTGATTTGGCTAAAGAAAATCACAGAAAAGAGTATGTGATTTTTTTTTTGATCAGCAAAGAAAAATTTCATTAATTAACATGAAATTAAAGGTACAGAAAGATGAAATGCACTGAGAGAGATTTGGAAAGTACAAAATACCCCTACTACTACTACTCGCAACCATACAACCAACCCCTCGGCCTCAAGAATTTTTTTTTAAAAAACAAAAAAAGTTAAGAAGAACTTAACAGAAAATAAAATACATGATTCCCCACAAAATCAACCCACCAAAACACCCAAACTGCTAAAATTAACACTTTTAACACCCAAGCTGGTAACCCAATTATTTTATACACCTACTACACACCCAGAGCCCACACTAACCAAGACCCACGCCATCCACGCCTATTCTGCTATACACACCCACGCCTAGGATGCTGCACTCCCAAGGCCAACCACCCGCCTGAACACAACGTATTCACCAGGCCAAGACCCACACCTAAGCTACTGCACTCCCAAGGCTACACAACGCCTATGCTGCTGCACTCCCGAGGCCACACCACCGGAAAACACCATAGCCAACAGCTCCATGGGCCAACACCAGAATCAACCATCAACCAACCACCCACCTGAACACACCTATGCTGCTAAACCGACCGAGAAAACTCCATAGCCAACACCGGAAAACTCCAACACCTATGCTGCTGCAACACCACTGCTGAACTTGACATTGCAGCTCCAACGCTTGCTGCCGAAGACAGATCATCACCCACTGCCACCACTATCTCTTCCGCTGCAACTCCATAGCCAACATCGCTAACTCACACCCACTGCAGCTTCACACACCGACCAACCGCTGGAACACCTCCATACATTAAGAAGAAGTTCACCCCTTAAACTCTCACCCGAAGAGGAGCGCTCGAATGAAAACCAGACAAATCTGGATCAACTTCGACACCCATGTTTCCGCCCAAACAAAGCATCGAAACTTCTCCACCAACCTGAACCAGAGTTCACCCCTCAAGCTCCTACTCGCAAAAAAGTGCACGAATGAAGATCCTGGACGTCCCTTGATGAATCAGCTATAGAGGCCCCAAGTCACCAAAACAAACCAACCGCAGCAACACAAAACATACCTAGGTGGGAGAAATGGGGGAATCAAGTTTATTGGAGAAAAAAACTAACAACCGAACGCCGGAAAGAGCTAGGCCAGCCGACCGCCATAGCCGAAGGCGGCGGCCGGCCGGCCCAAAAAGAGGCCTGGGGAGGAGGTTTTTAGAGAGAGAGAAAAAGAGAGAGAAAATTCTCAATGATACTTAGTACACTTAGTACTTAGTGCAAAAGAGTATGTGATTTGGCCAGAGAAAATGAACAAATTTCTCTAGCCATCACACAAAGAAATTTAGCCCAATCTTTTAAAATATTCACTGTAAAGGTAGAGAAATTCCAAGACAGAGAAAATCAACATGCCAAAAGAAAATTATATACATCAATTTCAAGTTGATTTGCAGCAGAAGTGTTCGTTGTTTATTGATTTCAAGTTGATTTGATTAGAGAAAATTACAAGTGGAAGCATGTGATTTGGCTAGAGAAAATTAACATAACAAGGGAAAGAAAATCAAATTTCTCTTGTCATCACACAGAATTTATCCTAGTCTTTCAAAATGTTCACTATAAAGGCAAAAAAATCTAATGACAAAGAAAATCAACATACCAGAGAAAATTACACACACACAACTAGCTTGAAGAAGAAACTCAAAGGGGGAGTAGTAAGTTCCAAAGAAAATTAACAAGTACAAGGAGAATTTCAGAGAAATTTCATGTTTCAAAAGGATATCTTAATGCTAGATAAATTGTAAAAAAAATCAACATGCCAAAGAAATTTCATTTTTACAAATTTCTCTAACTATCGCACACAAATTCGAGAGTCTAATATGATCAGAGAAATTTCAAATGCCAGAGAAAATTTTGCATGTACACACACACACACACCCGCCAAAGTTATGTCATATATGTATATTTGTTCATATGGGGTCGTTATTATACTCAATTTGACTACTCTAGTGGATAAACTCAGATTCAAGCATAAATTTGAGTAAGAGCATTTTCAATCTTCAATCTCTTTTTGTATATGTGTTTGTTGAACGTTGCCTGAAATTTCTTTGTAAAAAAAAATATTTTTTTTCTGATTTGGTTAAAACACAGAGAAATTTATGAGCAAATTAGAAAAAATTAGTCAAATACATAGAGAAAATTGTGAGCAAATTACAGAGAAATTTGTGAGCAAATCAGAAAAAATTCAACCTAGAAAAATTTCAAAACACAAAAAATCAAAAAAGTCGAGCAAACCAGAGAAATTTCAAACTAGAGAAAGTTCAAAATACAAAGAAAAACAAAATTTTTCTGATTCAAAATTTATTTGGGTTGAAATTTTTCTAGATCGAAATTTCTTTAGAAAAATATTGAGAGACCCCAACCACTATGAAAATATTATATATCTTTTATGTTATAAAATCTTAATATCAGGAACCTTAAAAAAAAAATTCATTTTTTAATTTTTGCCCCCTCCACAACATAAATTTTTTTAAAAAAATGGTCTCTTCAAAAAGACAGAATATTAAGGGGTGGTTTGGGATATTCTAAATAAGTGTATTTTTTGACTTTTTATAAAAAGATGTGTAGAAAAGTAGAGAGGAGATGTTAATTGATGTGACTCAAAAAAGATAAAAATATGAACTAAAATAGGCTATGCCAAACTACCCCTAAAGTGTAAAATGATATTCTACTTGGAGACACCCGTGAAGTGTAAAATACACACATAAATACACTTTCACACCCTGTCCAAACTAGTGAAAAAATAAAAAAAATACTGTTTTTAAAACTTTTATATTTTTCTTTGTCACACCATGACAACTTTAAAATATAAAAATCTCGAGTTATAATCACGCGATTGTAATTACACCTAGGGACCAATAACATAAATGTTGGGACTCAAAATTCCACACTGGTAGGGAATGAGGTTGATGGGTTCATTCACTTCATTGGATGAAAGGATTGTTGAGTGTCTAATTTCACTCTCAATTTGCAACCAGACCCAGCATCAAAGTCATCCAATAGCAAAGATACCATGACTCTGGGCTACCCCACTTACCATTTTTCCCATGAAAAAAAAGGGATAAATTACACTAACACCCTTTGAAGTTTATATTTATTACAGTTTCTCCTTTTAGATTTGAAAAATTACACTGGCTCCCTTGTTAATTTAATTTTATGCATGATGATCATTACGGTGAGGGGCAAACTGTTATGAAACTTTCAAACTAAGGGACAATCTGTAATGAAACTTTAAACCTCAGAAAAGGGATGTAATTTCTAAAAGGTGAAGGAGAAAACTGTAATAAATATAAATCTCAGGAGTGTCAATGTAATTTACCCAAAAAAAAAAAAAGGCAAAATGAAAAGGACAACTTAGCCCACAATTACAGAGAGGGAAAAATAAAGGGAAAATAATGGCACAGTGGTGTAAAAAAAATTATAAATTATTGTTAAAATTTATACACTTTAATAATTAAAATGTTATACTTTTTCGCTGATTCGTAAAAAATTTCCCCGCTGCCCCACAGACAGATTCCCCCAAAAATAAAAGCAGGACCAATTCAACCATCTAGATGTGTGTCTGTTGTCTCAATGATTTGAAGGCTCAATAGGATATGTTTGAGCTTTTCATTAGATATTTCTGAGATTATGGAAGGAGGTTTATGCTAAAAATATAGAAAAATAAAATTTAATGTAAATCTAGATTCGTTCAAGATGTAAATTTTTTGATGTAAGAGTAAAATTTAAATTACACATTATTTTTCTTAATATATTTTTATTTATGTATTTTTATGAATTAAGAATCACACATTTGTAGTGATAGTATGGAGCTATGAGGAAAGTATATGAACTTGGGCATTGACTCAGTCCAAAGAACGTATGTGGACATGTAAACAAAATTATCCATGTACATGTATTTGATGTATGATTATGTCAGAAAATAATAATTTCCACATGTATAGTACTAGAAATTGGGCACACATGTGTTGCTTGTGCAGATATAGAAGACAATTCTGTTTTTAGAGGAACACAAATTAAATGTAGATGGAGAAAAAATATGGAAAAAAAAAAAAAAATCAAAATATAAAATTTAAAATTAGAAAATGGGCAATTACATAGAGGCAATTTGGGGATGTAAAAATGTGTGATATATAGGAATCCACACTAAGTGAGTTGTATAATTTATATATCAGAATAGATATGTGTATGTATAAGCAAGAAAAAATAAGGATAATAGGTCCTATGAAAAAAATTTGTCATAAAAAAAGTCACTAATTATAAGTTTTAGCGACAATTTATAAAAATCATGACAAAAAAAGTAAAATTTTTAGCAACGTATGTAAAATGTTGTCACAAAAATTTTTTTAGCGACAATTTTATCAAGACTTATTTTCAATAGGACTTGATGGGAATTAAGTCTAACTATTAGGACTTATTGGTAGTTCCTATTTTCAATAGGACTTGATGGGAATTAAGTCAAACTATTAAGACCTATTGGCAGTTTATCCAAATATTAATATTATATTTGGATAAAAATATAAATAATGTTATAATAAGCATATTTGTCTATCATTAAATATTTATTAGCATATTAGCTAAATATCTGAACAAGAACACAACGAAATCAGAGAATGTTATTAGATTAATAAAACTATATGTTTGACAACAAGATACATACATGATTCATAGTAACATTTTGTATTTTCAGTAACTTTCATCATCTATAGAACTAGAATTCCGGTGCACCAAATCCTAAAATTGATATAAAAATATAAGACAATCCCTTTAAGCCCTATTGAATAAAATGTACATCATCGATCAGCACACCTGAGGAGGTTGAGCATTACCATGCTGAGTAACACTTTTTTTGATAGCTTCTTCTTTCTCATCAATGAAGTCAAAGAAGTTATAAATGACCTTAGAACAAGGAGTACTCGTTGATGCAGAGGATGAGGGAGAAGAAGGTTCCATCAGCTTCCGTTTGTATCGGATATATTGGCGAATAGTTCGTAGAAAAAAGACTAGCAAAGCGGTGAGAGTAAAAACGCCACACAGAAGATAGAGAGCCCAGAAACTGCTCATTTGGAGCTCATAAGGCTCTGGGGTTTTTCTTGTGTCTGCTGCACAACCTGCTTTACAGAACCAGTTGTCATGTATCTCCTGAAGTCTTCCGGTCTCAGCAAGCTTGAGGATCGCCGTGGACATGTCAAAGGCAAGTGGAGAGTCTCTCTGAAAAGCCTGAAAAAATTATAATGAAGACATTTAAATCTAAACACTATCACCGAGCAATTCTAGATATAGAATGTGTATGCGTTAATACGGGTGCAACCATGTATCTGTTTGTAAATGAAAGTACTTACAAAGCCCCATCCACTCCTTGTGAATGATTGCCCAACAATTCCAAAATCAGTCTGCTGTGACAGAAACAATTCGACATACGGAAGTTCATCTACAATAGCTGCCACACCTCCATTGCTTGGTCCTAGCCGCAATGCTTTATCATATTCTTCTGGGGAGCCCAGAGAAATGAGTCTTGATTGAGGTATGTAAAGAATTTCCGTCATATAGCTATAAGCAAATGACCCCACTTGATAACCAATAGGCCAATCACCTGCAATCAAGCTGTCGATTCCTGTGATGGATGATGATGAGAGCTGCTGGACTGTAAGGATTGAAGTCAAGCTTGCTGTGTAACTCGATGTGATCACCATCAAAAGGAAAAGCCAAACCACCATTACCAACCTTCCAAGTGTGCTTACTGTATCTTCTTCTGCAAAATAAAGTAATACTTAGTGTCGGTCCCAGAAGTCCAAATCCTTGATAAAATCAGAATGGTGCACCGCAGGACAGAAATTTCCACATTCTTTTACTTTCGTTATAGGGAAGCAAAATTATTGCAAAGAAATAGAAATGATACCCAAAAAGATGCAGGAGAATTATGAATATGGAAAAATGTGAAAAATGTTGTCGGTCTCACAAGATAGATTTTTCGTGAAGAGATGTTTTCCAGTGCATAACAAATTGTGATGGTGCAGGCAAGATTACAAGACAAATCAGATTTGCTGAGATGATTTTTGGTGCTAAACATTACATTTTCCATTTGACAACAATAACTCCATGAATTAAAATATCAACCAAGTGCTTATCTTTGACGTCGTGATCTATAAGTAGCTATTCTCCTAATTATTCTAAATATGACTACATTTTAAGAATGGAAAAAAGAAGGAAGTTATGAAAATAAATCATGACTAGTTAAGAATTTCACCTAAAACAATTGAATCATTGATTCGGGTTTAAATATACTTCATGCATTGCTTACTTAAAAGATAACCACAGGCTTTTCCTGATGTTTTGAAAACTTAGTTTTAAGCTCAATTGAAAGGCTTTAGGAACAAAGACAGCAAATGAAAGATTCCCTAAGCTCATTTGATCACTGCTCTCTATGATAGATGATAGAAGCACACATTATAGATAGAAAACAAGTAATCAGGATAGATTGTCAAAAGTGTACGTACGATTTTTCTTGAACAGAGTTGAGAAGCTGAACCTGCAACATAAAATTCTTGGAAATTAAGTTCTCTTGGATGACGTAGGGTCTGTTTAGACGCAGGTTCAAAGTATCAAACAGTTCACCAAAAATATAGATATGGTGATAGCATTAAAAACTTCATAGACTGCAATGACTATTTACAAAATGAACAACCAAAAATGAAGAAGAAAGTTCTTTTAAACATCAAGGAAGCTTACAGAAACATTGTTATGATCTGTCTCCTCGGAGAACCCCGGAAATCATCATTGACACGATGTTCAAGAATCCAGATAACCACTGCAATCATCACAAAGGAAGCAGCAGTGACGCACCACATCTCTACTGTAAATGGTTTGAGAAACACCCAAGCAGTTGATTTTGAGTCACTGATGGGAGCCACTATGACGAGACCTGTGATAGCATAAGGCTGAGTAAAATCAACAATCTTTGTCCGGTTTGTCACAATTGCAATGTCCCCAACAACCGCATCAAAGACCTGACAGTGTGTTTCGAAAGAATAATCAAGGTATGCTCATTTGAAATTAATCACTAATAAATCTGCTAATACCATAGAGTTTAAGCCGTGGGACCTTACAGGTTTAGGATCAAAGTCTACGAAAAGTACACTATTTAACAATTAAAAGAAATGGTATGCCAAGCGAAAAAGAAGACGATATAATTGGGATTGATCCAACCATCCCCAAATAGTTCATTACCTATCCCTTTAATCTGATTTAGCATATTATGCTTAATGTGCAAGCTTACGTTATCTTTATTACTAATGGAAGCCCATACATATTACTTACATCATCTGCAACCTTCTTCACAAGTTCATTATAATTGGGATTGGACTGACCATCCCCAAACGGCTCAAATTTGAAAGGAATATCATACGGGACTAGCTTTCGGGCTTCATTAAACACATCGATGCAGTAACCTTGTATTTTGTGGCTGCTGTGCGATTCTGTCACAAATTCAACAAAACTGGCTCTATTTGGTACTCCAATTCTCAATGGTCTTTCGTTGCTGGCAACCACCCACCCACGTGGCTTTTCTGTTGTCCCACCAGGCCAGGTAACATTGTCAAGCTTCTGATCTGGATGGGAATGGCTAATTTGTTCCTCTTCGAGAGTTTCTGGTGGTAGAGTAGAGAGACCTGAAAAATTAGACCAATAACCTACCCCATGAATTGCCATCTGTGCAATGTTAATGACATCATAATCACTGTTCACAAGGTTCCGATCTGTGGTAAATTGAATTTGCCCCGTCAAACCAGTGAAATTTGTGTCCTTCAATTTTTTTAATAGAACTTTACCACCATCAAAAACTTTGAGCTTCCCAAGTTGTGTTTCAGTTCCTTTTTCATCGTGTAGCTTGTCAGTGAAAGAAAATGTTATATTGTTGTGCTCATTTAAAAATTTATCAATTGCATGTGTAACTGCCCACACTGTATCATATGCATAAAATCCATAAACATTCAATTCAGAATGTATTAACCCATTCTTCTGCATTTTTCTCCATCGAGACAGAAAGGCCTTTTTTTGGACGGTTTGTGGAATATGCTGACGAAGCCCAACTACCCCTTCAAGGATTTTTAAAGAAGATTGATTTTCTGTGGAGAATGTGTCTAATGTAGCAGAAAGCCAATCCGTTGCAAGCCACACATAGTTACCAGTCATCATATGAAGTTTTTGAGCAACAGTAAAGATTCTCAATCCCGGGTCTGGATTAATATGAACAACAAAAACACGAGGTCCAAGCAATTTGGACTTGTTGAGCAGATAAGTTATATCGCTGAGATCATATTGGGTAGGCAAAGTCAATTTAAAAGAAACTTTTGACATTTTCTTTGCAAGCTCATCATCCAAAGCAGATATTCCATTTCTTCCGTACTCATCATCCACAAAGATGGCAATAACCTCTTTCCATCCATAGAAGTCAATCAAATCAGCCATGGCTGCCATTTGGTAGGAATCACTTTGTGTAGTTCGGAAAAAGTAGGGGAATTGAAGGGCAGACAGAGTTGGATCAGAGGCAGCATAAGAGACAAGTGGGACTTGGAGACCATTAGCAATCAGAGAAATCATATGAGCTATTGAAGAAGACTGTGGACCAATTATTGCCACTACTTCCCTCTCAATTACCTGAAACGCTGACAAAAGAAATGTAATAAAGGTATTGAAGCTGGCAAGGAGAACAGAAATCCGGCATTCCGACCACATAATTCATCTATATAAAGTCGAACATAATATGTATTTGAGAGAACTATTTACTTGCTTTTGCCAAAGAATGACTTAATACATAATTAAACCAAGTAGAGTTCTCTAACAGGCTACTTCGCTAAAGTACTATCTTCTTACATACTATGAAGCATGGACACTTCAAATTATTAACAGCAACCGTGTCTGACACATGTAGGACAGCGACATGCCTCGGACACTTCAATGGAAACTTAAAGGATACATTTTTGAAAAGTTTTAAAACTCTTGCACAATTACGATGTAGTAAAAACTTCAAAAAAGCGCACTTCTTATAATTCTTATAATCATACACTTAACAAATAATAATTTCTGTCATTTTTCATCCTCTCAAATCTTAATTTCCAACAATAATATACTTGTTCTAATAATATTATACACGATTAGTATTACGAATTGATCATCGAAGTATTCTAATACTTTTACATTGCTATTTTTAAGCTTCCTGAATAGTTTCTTATAGTTCCCCATTTTTATAATATTTTTGGAGCATATTTCCATTTCACATATTGTTGTCCCTTTGGTTTTCAATACTAGCAACTATGGGTTGGAAAATCCTTAGTATGGGTTTTGACTGGCTGATGTAAGTTTCCAATTTTTCTCATTTTTGTATGATTTCTCCACAGTTTTGAAGAGTGCAAAACATGTGTTGTTACGGTGGAAAACAATGGACCCACACGGCTGCACCGATGATTATATTTGAGAAATTTCTTCAACCATGACCAAATAATTCCAATATAAGATGCTACTTTCTCACACAGGTAACTTCACAAGCCAATACAACATGAAATTTGTCAAAGTAAAACACAATAAAATACAGTATAATTTTTTTATTTTTTTATTTTTTAAAGTTGATGGATTGTTAAACATACAGTCTTTGTTTGCAAAGCAAGATGGTTTAGGCTCTGTTAGGACTTTTGCAAACTAAAGAGGGCTTAATTTCCTTTCTCTCACATTCCAAGAAACAAATGAAGAGAAAAATGAAAAACTAATTATAGAACAATAATATGATTTCCACAAATTTGGTTAAGTTCATCATTATTTTAAATCAAGAATTTTATTTCACTTCACTTACACAACAAGATTAACTAATTAAGTAGAATCTTAAAAACAATTAACACCAATTAGGGAGGAAGAGAGGGTTACCTTCAATAGACCCCATGAATACACTGCAATTTGTATCCTCCATAATTAACTTCAATTCAGTCCCACTGAGAATTCTCGGATCGGCATTGATATCGGAGGCCGCGGCTTCCATGGCGGCCTTGGCAACTCTGCCGATGACCGAATCGAAACTGAAAATTGCTCCAACATTTACAACAGAAGGCCTTTCACAGTACACAGAGCCACCAAGAATGATCAATATAAAAAGGGTCAGTGGTATCATCATGGTGAATTTCATGGTTTGAAGCTTGAAAACTAATTAGTAGAGGGTAAAATCAATGGTGAATCAAAACCCATTTGCTTATGAGGGGAGATTTAAGTGCTCTCTAAAGTTTGATTTTCAGAGACTCGTATAGTTTTCTATAACCTGCAAATGAAAGGTATTTCAGAATCATGATCACTGAAATGCCCAGTTTTTAGTGGAAACATGAAGTGAAGGGTACTTTGTATTAGGTGAGGAAAGTAATTGACAGTTTTAAAGAGTGGGATGTGGAGAAATTGACGAAGGTAAATGCATAGTAACGAATTGTGATGTTGATTTTGGTTTTGTGGAAATAAGAATCATATTTTTAGAGAGAGAGAGAGAGAGAGAGAGAGAGAGGCTGCACTAGGAAAGAGCATGAAGACTCAACAGACTTCCTCATTTTGCCAACTTCCAAATCAGAGCATCATGCATGTATGTGAGATGTTTTGCTAACTTCCAAATCATAGCATCATGCATGTATCACATGTGAGATGGGAAATTCTAATATACACCTTAATTATATTATTATTATTATTTTTTGTAATTATGACTATTTTTTATTTATTTATAATATTATTTTAATTATGACTCATAAGTTCCCTAGTTATATCTCATATTATATTTAGTTATGACATTTTTTTTTTTTGAAGTTATGAGTCAAAAAATTGAAATTATATGTCATTTTTCTTTTTAGTTATAAAATAAATAGTTGTCAGGGTACTTTACTGATTGGTGTTTAAAGTTTGTAGGGAATTAATTTTATACGGGAACTATTACCGTGTGCACCTTATAACTAAATAAGAAAATGATATAATTTTATATTTTTTGAGTCATAACTAAAATGAAATAAAATAAAAAAATCATAACTAAACAACACATAAGGCATAACTAAAAATCTCATGAGTCATAACTAAAGAAAAAAATTAATCATAATTAAATAATAAAATAACATAACTTAAGGATGCATATGATAAGAGATGTGTGTGGTGGAATTTCCCGAATACCCATCTAAACAAACAAAGCCCTTGATTTTTAAAAAAATTTTATTATATTTATATTTATATTTTTATTTAAAATTATCAAAATGCAATCAAATTTTAAAAAAACAAAACCCTAGTTTCTCCTTCCATTTACCCCCTCCTCTATCTCCACTGGAGCACCACTTACTATCGCCATCACCCCACTTCTCTCAATTGGCCCCCATCATGTTCAAAACCCTAGATCGAGGATGAGGGTTGTGATGGCGGTAGGTCGCGAGATACAGACTGTGATGGTGGTAGTGGTCATGGGATGGTGGTCGAATGTGGAGGAAGTGGTGGTTAGTGGTGATGGTTGTGAGATTAGGCTTTGAAAAAATTGAGGGGGAGTAAAGAGAAGAAAAAATGATAGGGATTAGGATTAGTTTGTAATTATAAAGAGTGTAAAGAGAAAAAATATCCCCCAAAACGTGCAATTAGAAAAATAATGTAAAGAGATAAATTGATAATGCAACTACAATTACCTAAATTTATATTTTATTAGATTTTAATATTTGTTAATTTATTTATCAATTTATTTAATTTTTGTTTAAATAATCTCGTCATCGTTTCTGTCCAAAATTTCTCTCAATTTGAAAGAGAAAAAAAAAAAAGAAAGTTCCTTCCATTACAAATTAAATAAGTTGAAAATTAAATTGACAAATAAAAATAATGTAAATTAAAAAAAATTAGGAAATAAGTCTTATAACAAAATAGATTATGAATTTTTAATTTTATCAATTTAAACTCATTTGTTTTCAATTTAAATTATTTATGTATTTATGTTAAGTAAAGTTGACAAAAAATAGTATTTTAGTTAAAAATATTTAAAATAATATTTTCTATTAAGTTTAATGGTTAAAATATATTTTTTCACTAATTTTACTAAATAAAATAACGTTTAGGATAAAAAAAAGTTTTTAAAAAATGAAAATATTTTTTAATTAAACTAGCAATAGAAATTGCAAAATCTTGGAAATGCCTTTTTTTTTTTTTCTTCCTATTTTTGCCCCTCTTGTTCTTTGTCTTCCCCCCTCTTTAGTCCTTGCTCCCACCGCCAACCACCACTCCTTTACTTCCCCAGTATTGGCCATCTTTTTCCCACTCTCCCACGCCACGATTGGTTGATAGGACACGGAGTAGACGTTTGGGCTAAATTAAAAAAGTGGAATTTTTTCACATATAATTATTTGGGTCACATTAATTAATATTTTTTTATCTATTTTGTTATATATTTTTTTTTAAAAAATCAAAAAATTATATTTATTCAGAACATTCCAAACATTCCCTAAATAAATACCGATAAATTATGAGTGCTTTCCTTATAAAGGAAAGGAGTTGGTGCTTAAAGGTGATTTCTTTTGGTTCTTTGATAGAAAGATTACAACTTTTAGCCAAAACCAATGAGAGATTATAAATATTAAAGCAAGATAAGAATATGAATGTGAATTTGATCCAATTGAAAGTAGAACCATATCCACCGTGCATCAATTCTAATTGTCCAAATATATCTAAAAGGTTATAGACATAAAAAAAAAAAAAAAAAAAGAACAATATTTGATTGGTGATTTTATGAGCATCTCCTTTAAACAGGTTCACTTGAAAAAGAAATAGCATCTTTTCCTTAAAAAAAAAAAACAAAGAAATAACATCTTAATCTTTTGAAGACCCCCTTTTTTTCTCACCCCCTTGACCCCCTCTTCACTTGATTGGAGGGGGTCTCAATCATCACCCTAATCTTTTATCATATGAATCTCTTTACATGTATGTATCTAAAATGCATATTTGTGGGTCTTTAAAAGTAGAAACAACACAAATGGAGTTCTTTCCATCTTCACTAAGGTCAAGTTTGGGAAGTCTCAAAAAAGTCAAAAAGTTAAAAAGTTACTCAAAAAGTTAAAAAGTTATCACTATTCACCAAAAGTCAACAATTACGGCTGCACAACTCTCAATACTAATTTTCTCCTACACACTAATTTACACAATTTTTTAATACATATTTTTCTATAAAAAGTCATAAAATTAACCCAAACATTCATATTTTCAACCTCAACTTTTTAGTCTAAAAAGACAAAAAGTGTACTTATTTAGGACACCCCAAACAACTCCTAAGAGGGGCCCCAAAACAATAAATAAAAAGAAAAGGGGCAGTGCTAGTGCATGCCCTAATTTTCAACCCTATAAGTTGGACCTTGTGAATGCCTCTTCAAATGAACATGAACCCCAAAAAAATCTATAAATAAAATTTTAAAAAATACTAATGAAGATAATAGGAGATTTACAATATTTACACCCATATTGTCCTTTTGGAATGTGGTGGTGGATTTGATTATTGCAAAATTCTTTCAAAGCATTCCATTCCGTGAACACAAATTTCCTTGTTCAAAAGAGAATACATTGCTCTTATATTTTACTATCAATTATTGTTTTTTTTCAAAACTTTGAAGTAAAATTAGTGTTTGTGCTGATCAAATATTCAGCTGCAATGGTTCTCATAATTAATTGTAGTTGGAAAATTAGGTAGGCATAAAGCTCTAATTAGATCAAGCAATAACTAATTTGAGAACCAAACAAATTTATGCTGAAATAGGCAGGGAATTCATAACTTACACTTTTCCTTTTAATTTTTTTTATTACTTGGTCAATTTAGTGATCACGAACATCTTTAACAAAGCAATTGAATTGTATCTTAAGTCCAAAGAGTTAAATTTCTAATAGAATTTGGCTCTAATCTGAGTGTGGTTATGAGCCTAACAATTGCACTAGCCTACAACTCCTCTTACAACTTCATTCTAGTTGACTTGGAGAGAATAATTGATATAAAAAGAAGTATCCAATTTCAATTCTATTCTTTATTTTTCTCACATTTTTCTTAGATCCTCAAAAGAAAAGAAATAAGAAAAAAATAGCAAAAACTGAAAAAAGAAAAAGAAAAAGAAAAAGGGGGTAATATGGGAGATATCATCAAGTATGAGGGGCAATTGGGTTATTACGCGAAAAGTCCGTAGCGGATAACAGTCGATTTGGATAGGCCTTTTCATCGATTACCAGAAAAAGGGTTCACAGGCCTTCCCAGTGAGCTCAAGCTCCGAACCTATGAACAATGGCTTCTTCAATCACAGCTTCTTTTCAAACCGGGTATGGGTTCTAATACTCCTTTCTTTCTAACCTCTTGTATCATACATATGTCTGTAATACATTGTGTATTGTTGTATATGGATGTGTGTATTAATTGGGTCACTCCAATATCATGATTCTGAGATGGGTCTTCTTGATTTGAACAGTATACCATCATGTATTGTTTTCTGGGGAGGTTGATTGTTGAATCATGAATTGGGTTTTTATGATAGGTTCCTAATATGAGTAGGGAATTTTTTTTTGGTTTTGGTTTTGATACAATGAAATGTTGTTGTTGGGATTTGTTTGGTGGTGTTCAATGCGTGTAAATTTTAGTTTAATCTAAATTTGCGGCGTTGAATTCCGCACAAGGAAGCTCAAAGTGCTCCGGTGAACTGGGATAGCCTGCGAGACAAGGAACAATAAGTAAGAAAGGGGGAGATACCTACCCAAAAAAAAAAGAAAGGGAGAGAGAGTGAGGTAGAGAGACAAAGCCAATTAGGGTTTGGTATACTTAGCAGGGGAGAAGAAAGAGCCTTTTCCCTATAGAGAAAGCTAATTAGGGTTTGGTATACTTGGCATATTTGTGAAGCAATTCGTTACGCACATGTGAGACATCTTTTCTCTATCTTAATTGGACCTGATGTCGGTTAACTTGGCCTTCTTCTGACTTGCAACGTCTTGGTTGGCCTTAGAAGATTTCACGACCGAGGAAGGCCCAAAGTTGCCTGGTCCAGGTCTTGCACCTAGACCAGCCTCATTTGTGCTCACTCCATCTGTTGTCAGCAATTCCAGCCCAGTTATGCTTGCACTCCACTTTCTTGGTATGCTGCATGTTTCGGGCTGAGCCTAATCTATTGTGCACTATGGGATTTGCTCTGTACAGTTGGGCTTGGCCTAATTCCAAGCCTTGTATTCTGGGCTATACCAGCTCGGTCCAGCCAACTTCACTTGTATTCTGGCCTAATTTCAAGCCTTTGGATGAATGGATTTCACATGAAAAGATTTGAGGTTGAATTTTATAAAAATATTAGAGGATAGTTATTTTTGAAAATATATATATATATATATATATTAGAGGATTAGTTATTGCAGGTAAATGATAACACTGAAGTGGAGGATTGAATAGAGGTATGTTTCATGTATTTTGTTAAGATCATGCACAAGTCGAATCTTTTACAGAATGATTTCAAATAACTATTTTTGTGAAGTTATGTGAAAGTCATCGTATAGAACTTTCAAATTCATTCTTGATATCTAAATCTAAATTATTACATTGACTTAAAGGGCTATACTCCTCAAATTCTTGACGTCAAATCTATTCATTTCAAATCCATAAATCCAAAGGGAGCCTAAATGTTGTGGACATATGCTATTAGATGTTCTTGAACTTTGAATTTGTTGTCTGTCAATTTTTTTCCTCTTTTTTTTTGGACCAAGGTTTTATGTAACACATACATTTGTAACATAGCAAAAAGGATTGAATGTTTTGTTTTTGTTTTTGTTTTTTGGAACAATATTAGTTTGCCTTGATGAAAAAATGACCAATGCTGAGAAAATCCATAGATGGGTCTTCATCTTTATAGTTATTGTTTGATTAGGATTTAGGGTTTTCATCTTTATAGTTAGTTTGGTTTAGTTATTGTTTGATTATGATTTGTCACAATGGTACAGTTTAATCACACCAACTTTCACTGGTGTAGTTTAATTTTGATTGGCTGATGATCAAATGATGTTTAGTGGATATTAAGTTGCACTTTTCTATGAGTTCTGAAAAGTGCTAGAGAAAAGGCTGGATTTAAATCTAATGTTTGTATCATTTATACAAAACCTATTGGTCCACCAAGAGTAACAATGGTGAAGAATCCATAGTTTGGTTTTCATTTTCTTGGGTCCTAAATTCCATTTGTGTGATTGATCATCGTGTTATAATAGGACAAAAGTACCACATTGTTTTGTCTCTCTCTTCTTCTTTTTTTTTTATTATTTATTTTTAAGCTGATGACTTAAAGTTGTTTGATAAATGGTCTCTCATGGTTGTCTTGTGTCTTGAAAACTAGCATGCAGAAAAGATTTCATGTCATAGTTATTTGGCCAATAAAACTGGTTTTTCCAAATTTATTCTGAAATTTTGAGGTAAATCTATTTCTTTGGTGACAGCAACTTGAGATCTGTATTTCTGGGTGAAAGAAATGGGATATATGTTTCCAGTGTTCCTGTCACTCGTGCTGGTTTTATGAGGAAGACTGTGGAATGTAAAGAATCGAGAATTGGGAAGCAACCAATTGAAGTTCCATCCAATGTGACAATCACAATGGAAGGTCAGGGTTTGAACGTGAAGGGTCCTCTTGGACAGCTTTCAATTGCTTATCCACGAGAAGTAAAGGTTGAGAGGGAGGAGTCAGGTCTTCTTAGGGTTAGAAAGGCAGTGGAAACGAGAAGGGCCAACCAAATGCATGGCCTATTCAGGTAAGCTCATTTTATTTTTATTTTTGTGGATAGGTATATATTGTTTTCTTTTATTTTAATATTTATTGTGCTTAGATTAGATATTAATGTACCCTAATTTATTCTCTTCTTCTGTACTATTCTCTAAATTTTAAAACGTGATTTTATTTGAATTCTTACTTGGAAACTAATTGATCTTGTTTTTATAAAAAAAATTTGTGGATCTTTTCCGAACACCTTGTACAGTTGTTATCTTATTTTTTTTTCAATATCTATCATGAATAAGGAAAAACTTTGCTGAGAAAACAAGAGATTAATGTCGACTGCATTAAGCTTTCTATGTAATTTTTTAAACAACTCTCTTACCACCTACCTGATCATTATTCAAAGAAAGTGAAATTCAATGATAGGACCATAAGACGTGCTATACCTTTTTCTTAGCTCCAGTCTACTTTACTTTTGTCAGGACTCTCACCGATAACA
Organism: Camellia granthamiana; assembly: GCA_036172215.1. Lineage (NCBI taxonomy): Eukaryota > Viridiplantae > Streptophyta > Magnoliopsida > Ericales > Theaceae > Camellia > Camellia granthamiana. Next base: position 36,749,261 of record CM069911.1, on the reverse strand, counting down.
TGGTGGTGGGTGTATCTAAAGGATTTGAGAAGAGACTTCAATTGATTGGTGTAGGATATCGTGCAATGTTGGAAGGAAAGGTCTTGGTATTAAATCTCGGGTTCTCTCATCCAGTTAGAATGGAAATTCCAGCTGGCATACAAGTGAAGGTGGAAGACAACACCAGAATCGTAGTAAGTGGATATGATAAGGCTGCCATTGGTCAATTTGCTGCTTCAATTAGGAAATGGAGACCCCCCGAACCTTACAAAGGTAAAGGTGTGAAATATGCTGATGAAGTAGTACGAAGAAAGGAGGGCAAAGCTGGGAAGAAGAAGTAGATATAGATGTTATTGCCATTGTTACATTTTTGTCTGCTTGTCATGCTTGTCGATCTGCATAGGCAGTATCAGATATATACTGATTTGAAAATTAAGCTTATCGGTATATTTATTGGTTATTTCATTTTAATTACTAGTCTTCTTTCTCTTCTTTGCCATACAATTATTTCTCTGTTTTATATTCTCTTCTGTTATGGCGTGAGAATTGTTATGATTGGCATTTACAACAATTCAGAGCTTGTTTAGGCTAAATGGTTTTGAAAATTGACATTTATGACTATTGGATAGTTGAATCATTTTGATACCTATATGCTGTGTTTGGTTGGGAGATTTGAAGAGAGATTCGGAAAGGGAAATGGAAAAAGAAGGTGAAATGTGAATAAAACATATTTATATTTCACTTAGTTTCAAACACATTTTCTCTTTTTCTTTCCAAATCCCTCTCTAAATCTCTCAACCAAACACAGCGATAAAGTAAACAGTGGATGCACAAGTCTGATGGAAAAAACAACCATGGACCTTTAGCACAAAATTTTCTGCCATTTAGGAGAGACATATCACCTTTGCATACTAAAGTCAGTGGCTCTTACTAACTACAAGAGGAAACCAAATTGTGACCCCTCATGCATGGAACTAACTTCATATCATATGGGAACATTCAACCTCTTACTAAGGCTAAGTTTGGGAAGTCTCAAATAATTTATCTTTTTATCTTTTTTTCACCACATCACCTCTCTACTTTTTTGCACATCTTTTCGTAAAAAGACAAAAAATACACTTATTTAGGTCATTCCAAACAACCCTTAACATTGACGTGGGGAGATTTCTGATGTTTTAAATTCAGTGGTCTATGTTGCCCTGCATGGCATTACCTAGCATTACGCAAAAGATTAAATTCAAGATTGTAACACAAATTAAAGGCAAAGGATCCTCTGTCCCCAAAAATGTTTGCCCCTTTCTCCCAAGCCTTCTTCCAACATATGATGTCTTAAAATAAATTTTCTTTTAAATTGAAAATTAGCACTGGAAGGAGAAAGGTGCAGCTAATTATGGGTTAGGATGAACAAAACAGTCAATTTTAATGAACATAACTGAAGTAAATAATCCAAAAAGTCAAGTTCTAATGAAAAAGAGAACTGAAAGGAAAACAAAAGAGACGATTCTGTCAACATGATCAAGGTTGGTTTATCCAAAAAAAAAAAAAAAAAACCACTTTTATTCTGAGAGTTGATGTTGAAGACATAAGACCACCATTCTTCATCCACAAGCCTCAAACATCAAACTGAAGAAAATATGATATACATAGCTTGTATTATAGCTCACAACTTCCTTGACAAAGTAACTTTCTGCATATTTGAATCAGAGGGCGCCTTCAAACCTCTAAGAAACAGTGAGTACGAGGCTACGTAATCTCACAATTATACACCCTGACACAGAATCTTCCAGGTTAATCAGAAAGCCGCGAAAAACTAAGCTTTTTGAATTGATCAGTAATAGGCCTGGACCATGATTTATCAGCATTCCCACATTTTAAGTCCACAATTTCAACAATACCAAATCCTTTCTTTGTAGTTCTTCCCCCTCTGGAAGTTCTATCCATGGAAATGTCTTCTGAACTGAGCATAGGAATGCCATGGGGAGAATGGCGAGTGCTGTGTAATTTCTTCTGGACGCTCCCTCACATTCTACAATCAGCATTGCTCAAGTTGTCAGCTGTTCTCGTTCTGTAAGATGACATTCTTCTTGGTTGTAGCCTTCTTGTTGATACACCACAATCAATGGAAACTGGGACAGTTTGAGTGTGAGGTCGGCTTTCATATGATACCAGCATTTGGGGCAGTGTTATTAAAGGCGATAGGTGCACCAAGGCGCCAAGGTCTCCTGGGGCCTAGGCTCAAGGCGCAAGGCAAGGCGCAGGCTTTACCGAAGTGAGGCACACCTTGGACGGAAAAAAATATAACTTAATATAAGTAAATAATTTAGGGTTCAATATAAATAAAATGCAATGTTAAACATTTAGTGTTTTTTGGAGATTAGGAATTAGGACTAATTTTTCTTCTATCATTGATTAGGGTTGAATGCCCAATGTATGGCATCTGTAATAAGATAGGGATTTTCTGTAGTTGCACCATATTAAATCAATGTCAGATTTTAAACAAAACCGATTAAAGTAACAATATAAAAAGCCCTCAAGATACAAGCCTTGGGCCAGTCAGGTGCCTTATCACAATTGCTTGGCCTGAAACACTATAAAGCGCAAACCTTGGGCCTGAACTGGACTTGGGCCTAGGCGCATGCTTAGGCGCGCCTTATCGAAGTTGCCTGGCCTGGAACACTACAAGGCGCAAATCTTGGGCCTGGATGGGACTTGGGCCTAGGCGCGCCTTTAATAACACTGATCTGGGGTGTGCTCTTGATGGCATCTAGTTCATGGGTAATCAGAGCACTGATTGTTCCAATGGTACCCACTCTGATAGTTTCAAGTGTATGAACCATGATGCTCTGGAGTTTGTATTAACAGTCTAATCAGATTTTGCTCATAGAAAACAAGCTCTGAAATGCCCTGTTCAAAGAAAAGTTATCGGCAATCAGAAAACAAGCTCTTAATGGGGTCGATCTTGTCTCTCACCCAAAAATGGGTTATGTCAACTCCACTCACCCCATTACTAGTGCTCTCATTAGTTCTGGAGCACCATCATCATGCTTAGTTGATAAAAAAGAGTAGTAGTTTTTGTTATAATATTGCAACAATCAATTTAAAGAAGCCAATTTTAAGCACTGAACTATAACATATATAGGTATGAAATTGTTTGGAAAAAGGAATATTCATGACTTTTAAGATTTTGGTATTTCAAGCCTATGAATCATCAAAATTGAGTGGTTGGGGATGGTCCAGTGGGTGTCAGTTCTTCATTATAGAAATCATACACTAAACCCACCAATTATTGTGGCATGAAGAAGAACAAAAGAAGCCCAAAATATGATCGAGACCATTTGCAGAAAAAGAAAGATCTGAAATTCTCTCTCCTAAGATAACTCATTAGAAGCATACCTAAATAAGAACCATCATCTTCAGACGTTACGTTTCCTTATAATCAGTGAGTTTAGTTGTATACAAAATTGAATTGAGAACCCATTAGTGAAACTGATGAGACAGAGCAAACAAAGGAACAAATAGAAGAACATGAAGAGAGTTTGAATATACCGGAGGGAAACCAAATGGTGGTGATCTACCAATGGGAGATACCACAAAAGAGTCTCAAAAAACCATATTATAAAAGTTTCTGCAACTTAATCATTTGATATAAAGAATTGCAATGTCAGTTTTGTTTGGCTTCAACCAACTTTTTCTGTCTCTATCAGCAGTTGGTTTCAAGCACGCTCAATCTTAGGATTACATGAGCAGTTCACTGTTTCCATTTTTATTCTATTTCTTGAGCTCTCTCAATATATTATTAAGAGGTTGTAAAACATTATTGAATTTGAAACTGTGGAATATAATAAATGATCAAATTACTGGGCATTGGGCAGCTAGATTTTTCAATCATCCACTCGTAAACCACATGTGAGATCAATAATTTGCTAGACATCTGTTTTAAAAAAAAAGGTGTGGGGTTATATTTCTGAGTATCAACACGTGGCAAGGTGACGCCGACGTGTCAGCCGAGGTTCCACGTGTCACAGTAAAGTTCTGCCAAGGTACTCTAGTAATTGCCGAGGTGAGTTCCGAAGACATCTTAATTCGGGATAAAAGTCTCCATCCTCGGCTTAACGTGCAAAGGCCGAGCTACCCGCAGAAGACTAAAGCCGAGGTTATTGCTAGATCGACCATACCTGCCTATATAAAATATTATCTTGATCAGATGGATGTCCAGCCATGTGAAGAAAGTCATGAGGCCATCATCTCACATACTAACTGGCCTTGAGGCCATGTGAGATGGCCATGAGGCCACTAGAAGCTATGTGAAATAATAAAGAGCTTTTACCTGGAAAACTGCCAAAAGTGCAACAGTGGGCTGGCAAACCAGCTCAAAAGCTGGTAACCTCTCCATCTCTATTCGGGTGTATATATGGAGATGGAGGATAACATTTGGAGGGGGACTCTTTGACAGAGATTGAGAGACAACAAGCTAATTGTAACATTTACAATTACAAACTTAGAGAACAAAGAGAAAGAGAATTACTGAGAGTGAATTGTAATTCTTACTGTTCATTTGATATAATGAATTACCTCGGCCTTCCGTGGACGTAGGCATTTTTGCCGAACCACGTTAATCTCTTTGTGTTGTTATTTGTGTCATTTATTCTGCTTGTGTTCTACAGCTGAATCACTAAGATAGGCAATGTGATCAGAAAATCACTCACACAAAAGGTATTTATGCTAAGCATTCAAACCAAACATCATAGACCCCAGCAATAATTTAATTAAATCATATTCTTATTAAATTATCATTTGGCTGGATAATTAGATGGTTATTACAAATATCTACATTAATTAGACATTCTACATGAAAGAAGGTTTAGCTCATAGCCATAAGACTGGATAATTTTCAGCATAAGAAGACAACAATTCCCTTTGCAGACAATTATAATTTTTCTACCCACTCATCTTTGCTAGCCAAAATGGATGTATGAAAGACATCAGATGTATTTAGTTTGACCGGCCTTGTTGGGGACTAAACATTTCAGCTAAAAAGTCAAAAAATCACTATAAATTGTCATATCATTATCTACTTTCATGCATATCTTTTTGTAAAAAGGTCAAAAAATTATTAAAATTGTCTGTTTCCAAATGAGGCCTATTAACATAGTAAGCAAGCAATAAATTTGGACAAATTTCTAACATCCCATAAAGGTCAGTTGAAGAAAGACCATGGCAAAACACCACCTGTTGACTGGGTATCATTTCTCCAGTTCTGTTGGTCCCCAAAGGCCCCTAAAGGCAGCACCATAATCTTCAGAGACTAATCTTTCTACCAAACAAGGTTACATAAAGTCATATAATCCATAATTTTTTTAAACGAGGATGATGCCAAATCCACGTGATAACCGTGGCGCAATGTGTTGATTTGGGGCTAGTAGAACTGAAAATCAGCGAGGCTAATATACTATTAGTTGATTAACTTTCCAGAGTATCACATTGCCATTATTAGCATCATCACCACAGTGAAGATTCGGGCGGAAACGATAGTAGTCAGTACAGACGAACGGTAACTGTTTGTTGCAAATTTGTTACTGAAACTGCCAGTACGCTGTTTCCTTTACTAACACTACTCTTCTGAAACAAAGGGCAGTGAAGGAAACAACCAGAAAAAAGAATACAAACACTATCTGAATGCAAAAAATTTAACAGTAAAGCAACATACTAAAGCTATTACTATCGTAAGCAAGCCCCTGACCTAAACCAACACTTCACATGTCCAAATTTATTTACACGAACTGTACTAATATTCATCAGCAAGCTCCAACCCTTCCCCCTGCATCCTCTGCACTGCAATCAAAGAACCAAACACAAAGCAACAAGTAAAAGAACTTTTCAAGTAGTGTAAAATTGTAATCACCACATGAGCTTAACTTCTGATACTGTGAAACTCCCTGATCACACACAAGTAACCATGCAAGTATTAAATAATATATTCAGATGCATTATCATTTGTACACTCCAATCATACACATTATACCTAAGAGCTCGCTTCCTGCTCGTTCTCATCGTGGACTTCAGAAGATGATTTTCCAGATTCATCAGGCTTCAATTCTCCATTGCCATTCTAGTAATTCAAAAAAAGAAAAAGAAGAAACAGAGAATCCAAATAAGCACAAAATTTAGTGAAACTTAACAGCATTTGAAGAAGTGAAATGAAGTAACAAGCTGGACAATGATGATTTAAAACAGTGATAAAAGTATCACGAGTTTGCTGTTAAACTCTTCCATTGCTTTCTCATACTCCGCCTTCTTCTTCATAGCCTTTGCCACGTACGGAGCTTTCTCCTATACGCAAGAATAAAATAGCAGTTATAGAGCAAAAGATTCAGAAAACACAAAACAGCTAAACAGTTCTCAGAATGCGATATCAATATATACACAAAAAAAAAAAAAAAAAAACTACAACATTTTCAATGGAAATTGACTCATCAGCTAAACATGAACTAACATGGATAACTGTGACTTAGAACATAGTAATATTGATCACAACTTTGAATATTCATTTTGGTTATCACAAGTGAAAGTAGATCTTACAGATTCAGACATTTCTTTCCATTTCACTCCACCGGCTTTCCCAACCTGAAACTCACAGATCTCAGAAAACAAAGTTGTAATAGTGAAGAGTAGACTTCCGTTTGGTTGCAAAGAAATTACAGGAAACCAGTTCTGATTCTAATTGTTTGATTTATGCATCTCTTGGAACTGAAATTCAATCGTACAGAGCCAACAAAACAAACAAGTTTAGATCAAGTTTTCAAAACCAAAACAATAGAAAACATTTAATCCTGCATTTCAATTTCCGTAATTTTTCTTCGTTTTCTCTGCAACCAAACAGAAGGTGAGAAAGTTCAATATGCAGTAAATATCAAACGAGGCTTATAAATCGAAAGCTAGATCAAAGTTTCGTATCTCACAACTGAAACCGATTTGTTATCAGGAAAATTCTCTTTGAACGATTTCCTGAACTCGTCCCTATTAATCGATCATCACCAGAAGAAAAAAAAAAAAAACACACACACACACACACACAGCATCAACAAACAACGAACACAACAGAAAAAATCACCATACAAAGAGAAAATCTATCAATACGAAAATGCGAAGTAAAATCTCACATGAAGACGAAGAATGCACTAGAAGGACGCTTCGGAGCACCTGAGTTCTTCTTGCTCGCTTTTTCCTTCTTCGCATTCGCATCAGCCTTACGTTTCTTCACCATTCTTCGAAACACAAGCATAAAAGCAAAATCAAAAGCAGTTGAAACTCAACCAGAAGAGAACCAGAGCGAAAATGAAAACAACAAAAACGAAATCAGAAAACAAAAACCGTACTCTGAGTCAATTTTCTTGTGAGCGATCGAGGTGGCTTTCGGTCCTTTCATGGTGTGATCTTCTGAAACTGAGAGACTTCGAGAGTGAGACGAATTCGAAATTTCAAAACTCCGAAAGTGTTGAAACGTTAGAAAGTAGTGAAGCCTCGCGGCTATTTATCAGGGAGGAGCGTTGTGGTTGTGAAATGGAATGAAATTGAAATTGAAATTGAAATTCAGATGCAAATTTTGTTTTTCATTTTGCCGGGAAGGAGCGATGGAGGTCGTGGCAGTTACGGAGGGAGAGAAAGAAAGAAAGCACTTGCGGTTGCAGGAAGATGAAGACACTCGCTTCAGAGGATTGACGCGTGGTCAAGTGAGGGTATCTTAGTAATTTATCCAATGTTGTGGGGAGGCTCTATTTACCCACCACTTTTTCTCTTAAAGCAAATTATTAATTAGTTTATGAGTGCTGTTATTAGCACTTGTCAAAATTCTTTGGACCCCCATTTTACAAATTTTTTTATTATAATTATACCTTAAAGTAAAATTACATTAAAAGACATTATTAAATGGAACACCCACCTATCAATAAGAACTAATACTCTTTAATATTGGACACCTACCCCCACCCCCACCCCCAACTATACGTATTCTATATTTGTAAACCCTAAATCTATTACTTTTCATAACCAACTAATATAAATCCTAAATCTATTATTTTTCATAATCATCTTAAATCCTAAATGTGTCATCTTCGTCACCATCATCAACGCTATTGAACTTGAAAGTTTTGCTTCAAGTATAACGTATACTTCATCACTTATTTCACTGTGTAGAGCAATGGAGGACGATGACACAATTCTAGTGAGACCAATGTTCTATTAATAAGTTTATCTGTCTTGTATTAACATTCTCGGTCGTTTTCGGTCGTTCTTGTTTCGTTCTAATTGTTCGGTACTGGTTTGCTGACTGTTAGAATTATGTTCGGTAATACAGTACTGAACATAATCCTTTCGTTCAATACATAGGTTCCGAACATTAATGCAAATAGTCAGTTATGTAATTTTCTTTGTTAAACTAACTCAGAATGGAAAAGAGTGAATTGGAATAGATTTAAGTTATGTATTTTGAATGGATTTAATTCATGTTATTTTAAGTTGTGAATTGGAATGGATTCAAGTTACACAGTGATGAACAAATTTTGTCCGGACATACAATGCTGACAGGATCATTATTGTTCGACAAAACAGTTCTGAACAAAATACATTTTTTCGGCTACACAGTGGTGAACAAATTGTTTTGGGCCACATTCAGAATTCTGATGGCGATTCAGACGATGATTCTGTTTTTCCTCATCTTGCAAACGGTTATGCAAATCCCGTAGAAGTTGGAGTATCTTCGATCGATCTCAGCGATGATGAAGATACAAAAAGCAACGAAGAAGATGATGATGAGAAGATGAGAGAGGTTATTGATTCGGCGATACGGAGAGCGTTCAGAGAAGATGAGAGTCGTCGGAATGCTCCGTTGACAGCCGAGACGGCGATGAGAGTGATGGAGGGTTGGGGTCCAAGAATTCTATACTGGACCAAAGCTTCAAACTCTGAAGATTGAGTGAGTCAGGGAAGGAGAGGGATGAAAAAATAGGTGGGTGTGCATCTCATTTGAAAATATTATGAATATGGGTAGATTTGGTAATAAGTGGGGTGTCCAAAAAAATATTATTAAAATTTAGGGTTTAAGGTTGAGGTCCACAGAAATGGGGGGTTCAAAGAATTTTGGTAAGTGCTAATAGCAGCACTCTTAGTTTATTTTTTATTATAATTTTAACCTTAAGTAAAATGACTACAAATGACAAGTTATGATACACACCATTTGTATAATTACTATAAAAGACAATAATGAATATAATAACGTATCTTGTCTCTTAAAGATTCAAAAACCCTAAAACAAAAATCAAAAACCCTTAAAAAAACAATCAAAAATATATGTATTATTAAACATTTTGATTGGATTCAATGAAGGATTCATCTGGCAATACTGATTCGGGACAATGGAGCAAGGAAAATGTTATTATTTATTTATTTATTTTTGTTTTCGTTTACTTGCTGAGTGGTAAACCGTTTATATTAGTTCGGTTATCCAGAGTCGAATAATATATCAATGTTCGACTACCTAAAACCGAACAAACTGTATGTGTTCGGTTTCATAGTGTCGAACATAATTCAATTCTTTGATTTTTAAGTATCGAACAAACACCATTTGTTCGGTTAGAAACAGTCAAACAATTCTATTTAATTCGACTCTGTACTGCCGAACACTTATAACATTTTTTTTTGGAGCTTTTTTTAGACATGTGCATCCATGGAATGCAGTAATGTTAGATCTGGGGGTCTTGTTGACTATACACAAGTCAATTTATTACTAATGAGGTAGTCTCATGTTGAAAATTAATATTTTTTCTTTTTCTTTTTGCATGTTTAAGGACTTTGGTGAATTTGACATGTAGGTTTTCAAGAGCAAAGAATGGAGGGGGAGATGAAAATATCCTGGGTGGGTGGGATGTGTGAGTGAGTGAGGGTAAACATGGAAGTAGATTATGGGTGGAGTGTGTGAGTAAGAGTAAATATAAAAGTTTATGGTGTGTATTAAGTAAACTATTTATTTATCAAAATATTAAGGGTGCGCCTTGAGTAATGATTTGCCTTGAGATAAAATATGGTGTGTAAATAGAGGCCCCCAATGTTGTGGTGGAAGTTTACGAAGGACAGCGAGGGAGTATTGCTTTGATACACATATTACACGGTTTTCCGATAAGCATCTAACAAGTGATGATGGCTTCTCTCTGGTGCATCAAATGTCCAATACGATAATACTGATTGAATTTTAAAATTTTATTTTAAATTTTATAATTTAATTTCTTAAAAATAAATAAATATTAAACAAGTTATTTTTAAAATTATTTTCCTCTTGAAAAATAGGGAAAAACATAGAAAATAATAATTATTAATTTTTTCACCAACTAATTTTTGTAAATTTTTCAAAAAACATATTCTAATAACTCAATTATAAAGTAGAAGTTTCATCCCTTGTTTGGGATGAACCTTTGTAGGGAAATTTAGTCAAAGAATAATGCTTGGGACCCCCTTTTGGGGGTCACCCCCTCACCCCCTTTGCCACGTGGCGGGGGGTGATTGGAGGAGCAGGAAAAAAAAGAAAAAGAAAAAGAAAAAGTAACCAATGAGAGAGAGAGGGGGTCAAAGGGGGTGGGGAAAAAGGGGGGATGAATCATTGTTGTTTAGTCAAAATATCTCCATTAGACCATTATTTAGTGAAAAGGACAATTTCATTTATTTTTCTTCATAAATCCTCTAAAAAGAAAACGCATAATTGAGTAAGGTAAAGTAAAATATCTTTTTTTTTTTTCTTTGTTGGACAATATTGCTAGAGTAACATGTTATTGTGAAATAGAGTAACATGTTATTATCAAATAGAGTAATTGTCAAACATAATAACATGTTGCTGTTACTGTTTACATCAATTTCAATGGTAATAATTTTTTTTAAAAAGAATTTCATAATCAACATGGATCTTATTTGATAGATCTTGATGAGAGAATTCTAAAAATATTAATTTTATTAAAAACCGACATTTATATCAAAAGTTATATTATTTTAAAGTTTAATATTTTGATAATAGTGATATTTATTGGACTTTTGAAGGAAAACTTTTTGTGTTTGTACTTAATGCATTAAAATTTTATTATGAAGGAGTTTTGACCACATCCCCCACTTTTTTAGTATGATTTTTTTAACTATTTAATTATTTTAGTCTGGTTAAAAAAATTATATTTGGAGTGATTATTATTTTTTATTTTTTGTAGTTGATTTGATGGTTGTGAGTAGGGGTGAGAATTTGTGACATGACACGATAACATGACTCAAATTATACACGAAATTAGTGGATTAGGATTGACTATTTTTTGACACGAACACGTATATGACACGACTCGATAACACGAATATGAAACAGGTCGGGTTAGTGTCAATTCTGTATAACGCGAAATTATCACGAATATGAAACAGGTTGGGATAGTGTTAATTCTGTATAATAGGAAATTGACACGAATAACCTGTATAGTGAAGAATAGTTACATACTATAATATTACTTCCAGTAAAGAGTATCATGACATTTTTTTTTTTTTTTTTTTTTTTTATCTCTTACGTAATTATATGCAATTTATTAAAAGTATATAAAATACGATTTTAACTCTAAGATAGGTTATCCATCTAAAAAAAATAAAAATAAAGTTTAATATAGGTTTCTATTTGCTTTTAATTAAACTTAATGTATTTTTTGTCTATTATTTGAGTTAATCTAGTAAAAAATATAACAATAAAATATAATTTTTATAAATTAGGAAAATAAAATTAGGTTGAAATTAAATATTTTTATAAATAATTTCATTTAATAGAAATTAGTTTCATTAAATTTAACCTGTGAAGAAATTTTCAATTTTTTTTCATATATTTGGTAGTTTTAGTTAACAGTTAAATTTTTTGACATGACATGTAACGCCCTCAAAATAATACATAAATAAATCATGCATAAGATCCATAATTTAATAAAAGAAATATTATATTTGCTTCCATTAGAGTGTTCTTTACAAAAAGTATTACATGTTGACAACGAAAGTAAATGCCCTATAGGCTTACAACTTTTCAAGTCAACACTTGGTCAAAACAAAAGAAGAGCGCTAACTCTTTACATGTTTAATTTACATTTAATATCAAGCAAAAATAATCCAAAAAGAGACTTCAACTCTTAAAACCATCCAAGCTAAGACTTTGGAGGCAGCATATCTCCTGTACCTGAAAATAATGTCCCATATAGGGTGAGCCAAAGCCCAGTAGAGATATGCTAAACATAATATGAGAATTAACTAAAACATTAACATTCGATAGATGACTAACAAGTTTAAACCATCTCATATCCTTTCCATGATCAACCAACATTGACATTTATATTTCAATCCACTTTCATTATCTAACCAATCAATTCATTGACATAGTTTAATAGTATTCAACAGTGTGAAATGAGACTACAACTCAAACATTAACACTTCAATAACAAACATCATTCAACACTTCAATGTTCTTGACATTTTATGGAACTACGTCCGAGGGAGCCGTCACCCATAAGTAAATAAAGTTTCGGGGACTTGCACCCTGGACACTCCGACCAACTTAGTTATCAATGGAGTCCATCTCCTATCTCCTCCCACATAACACATGGAGTACATCTCCTATCTCCTCCCACACAACATACATATACAATGTATTTAACAGATAGTCATATACAATGACTCAACAATTCACATATTCAATGTGTAAATTTCACCATCACATTCAAGGACATAGCCCAATTGATTAGTTTCAATTTCCCTAATCATCATGCAGTGCTACAACAATCATGACTATCCTCCACCGATAGCCCAAAACAGTTATTTCTAAACAGATAATTAAATTTATCCAACAGATAAATTAACACATTTTCCATTGGTAAGCGATTTTCAATCCAACTATAACAATTAATTACATTATCCTCCAATTTCATCATTTCCAACTCAATCATGTATTCCCATAATTAATTTCATTATTTTGACAAATAATTCATCTAATCCCAATTATGGCATTTTTCCCTTTTTCTCAAATAACACTTTTAAGGCTCAATTTCATCAATTGCACACCCATAACCCCATTTCAAAACCTCACATTCACAATAGAATCCAAAACCAAGAAACCCTTCTTTTATAATCTCAAATCAAACCCTAACTTTCCAAAAATCACTACATTTATACAAATGCCCAACATTTATGTTAAAACTTGTAAAAAGGAGTAGATTATCCCTACATCGAATTTAGGAGCTCAAATGAGAAGAAGAAGAAAACCCAAGATGCTCCAAACCAACTATTCTTCGGATCAAAGTGAAGCCCTCACAAAGCTCTACCTTTTTAACAAAGGGACAAGGCTAGAGACACTCTAGATCAAGTGTATTAGAAGGGTGTTCTTAGAGAGAGAGAGTGTGTTGGTTTAGGGTTTTGAAGTGAAAAGGATGATGAAAAAGTGGTAAAAACCACGCTGCTGCGAACTGATATATTTGTGGCTCGCTCGAGCGACTAGACACAAAATGACCTCACTCGAGCGCAAGAAGCCTCGCTCGAGTGAAAAAAGAGAAGCTTCAAGTGTGAAACCCAGACGCACGCTCGAGCGCAAGAGTGTTTGCTCGAGCGAAGGAACACAAAACATAGGCCTCGCTCGCTCGAGCAAAGATTACCAACCTTCAGGTTTTTCTAAGACGCAGACGCACGCTCGAGCGAGTAGACAAACACACAGCGCTCGCTCGAGCGACAAAAGCCTCGCTCGAGCGAAGAGGCAAAAATCTGGACAGCAACCATTTGTTTCACAAAACCAACCTGTTGCAAACTCATCTAACACATCCTAAAACTCAAATATAAGGAATTAAAGAATGGAAACAAGATGAAGACAACAACAACACCTACGGAACCGACTCCGGAACATAATAAATAATGGAAGAAAAACGGGATCGCTATATGACATGTGAACACGACACGAGCCGAACACAGACAAAAAATGACGTGACACGATAACAAAAAATAATAAACGAGTCAGGTTATTCTGACATGAACCCGAGATGACATGATACGGACATGACCCAACACGACACAACATCTACTTCTAATTGTAAGAGAAAAAATAAAATGATTATGATTTGTATTTAAATTTTTTTTTATTAACTATTTTAATTTTTTTTTAATCTTTATTAATTATTTTAGTCAAAAAAATTGCATCTCAAATAAGGCCTTAGTCTCTGGTGGCCTAGATTAAAAAAAACAAAACTTTGTTCCACATTTTTATGTTGTTATTGATTTTTTTTATCAACTAAACACATAGATATAGAATGCAATCCCTACATCATATGTGTGGTTGATAAAAAAAAAAAATTCTATAATTTAGTTAAGATTTATTTATTGTAAAAACAGTTAGATTGTATTTGGATCTTAATTTTTTTGAGTGAAAAGAAAGGAAAATAAAAATGGGAAAAAGAAAAAAAAAGAAGAAGATTATATTAAATCAATTTGTTGGATAGAAGGATCAAAGGAGTCATGTTGTCTCAAATGCATCAAAGATTCTGATCCTCTCTTCTGAATTTTTATCTCAAAACAATATATATATATAGGAACAGAAAAATCTCATTAACCTAACCATTATTTCCTATTATTGCAATGTAAGAACTTTTATTTGTTAGTGATGTCATATATCACCGTTATACTAAATATTTAATTAAAGTTTAACAAGATTTTATTAATTTCCAATTGATAGCATGAAAAATTTAAGGGTTTACTAAGGCCTCATTTAGCAATTTTCAGTTTTAGTCAAAAAGTCACTATAAATTATCGCATCACTCTCTTTATACATCTTTTCATAAAATCTAAAAAAAAAGTTACTAAATGAAAATCTATTGCTTTCAAATCTGACCAGACCTGTCTTCCTGTTAGCATCAGCCTAATGTCTTACTTCTGGGCCCTTCAATGATCAAAACTTGGTCTATCCCTATTTGTATTAACTAGTGTTTCACCCGTGCTATGCACGGGTTGTGTTTATAATTATTTGTATATATGTGAATTGCGATTTTTAAATGTCTTCTTTTTTTTTCCCTTTTTTTTTTATTTGAACACAGAAAAAGAAATATAACAAATCCAGCATATTTTCAATCTATTATTTTATGTTTGCTTTTATTCAAAATTTAAAAATAATGTATGAGCAAATTTATAACTAAATTAAGGAACAAATTATCCCTAATGACATTTTTTTTACTTCTATATAAATACTTAAAAAAATAAACCTGCAAAAGGTAGTCAATATAATATTATACATTAAGTAAAAAAATGTGATTAGCAATTATGCTTACATAAATTTATTATAGTTTTAATTTCAAATTTTAATATATATATATATATTTTAAATGCATTTTATTTAGCTAGTACCAAATAGAATTTTCTTAGCAAAAAAGAAAGTTATAAAATTTTGTTGCAAAATTTCAAATGTCTATTGTTAAACATTATATTCTACTTGTTTATTTGTTTACTTGCTTGTTTTGGGAGTTTTGATCTTTGATCTTTGCTTCACATTTATCGTATTGTTTTATTTATTTTTCTTCTTCCTACTTGATTTTCGCATGATACTTCTTTCATAGTGCATCTCCAAGTGTATTAGTGAAAATATCATACATTTAAAATGCACAAAATGACAATATATAGAAAAAAAAAAGTAAGTAATTGCTCAAAACTAAAATTATTTTGAGAAAAAATAAAAAATAAAAAAAAATGAAATTGTTTGAAATAGAAAATGATTTACTTATTTATTTATTAATTTTTAAAAATAAACTTTTAAAGAAAATAAAGAAAACTATATAAAAAAAAAGGTATAGAAATCAAACATAAAATATAATACAAAAAATAAATGACATATAGGATTTTCAAGAAGTGAGATTCACAAATAAATTTTGTAAAATCTTGTCTATTCATATACTTTTTGTGTATATTTTTTGTACTTTTAATCCCGAGAATGACATTAAAATAGTCTACACTTCTTGCATTAGGTCAATCTAATAGTTTTAGCAAACACAGATGTAATAAATTTCGTAACACAAAACACAAAAAATTGTGGGACAAAGTATCTAAAAAAAATAAAGGCAACATTCAATGATGATGTAGAAGCACACCTGATGTTTTAATTGGAGGTATAACCAGATAAATCGCCATAGAAAAGGAAGACAACCTTTATTTTTCACAACAGCAATTACATAACTCAATATATAATTTTAATGTCTCTCACTTTTCCATACGTCCAATTCTCTATCAATATTAAAATGAATGCATGAATCAAAAAAAGGAAACATTTGAGATGTGGTGACCAGTTTCATTACGTGTCATTTCATTTTTGTCCTCTTTGAGTTTGTGGTGTTCGAGAGCCTTCTTTCAAACTCCGGTTCTTGTCTAACTTCGGGTTAAGCGTCACTTGTTTTAGAGGGTGCACGGCCGAGTCCGGAGTGCCTGGGAGCGAACCAGAAAAATTCTGGGCTGCTGGGCCAGTGCCGTACGTATGGGAAGGGTGAGTATTGGAAGGTTGCACACTGCCTAATAGGTAGGTGCGGAGCGAGGTGTGGGAAGGGACCACTGCACGTGCGGGGGTGAAGGCCGCACGTGCGGGGGAGACGCTCCGCACGTGCGGGAGAGGGCGTCGCACGTGCAGGATTCTGGGCAGCTCGAAATTTTCTGTTTTTCTTTCTTTTAGGACTGATTGTATATCATTTTTTCAAATATCTCTCTCTTTCTCTAAAAACATATTTTTCTCCATTCTCTCTACATTTCTACCCCAAAACAAGATCAAAATCGTTGATCTTCTTCCATCCATTTGAAATTATCCATAGCTTCTTCATCAAAGTTAAAGAACTTCTCAAGAGCTACATTGTGTACCTGTGGAGATTGGGCTTTGGCATCCTTGATTTCTAGGGTTTCATCTCTTTTTTTTTCTTCAAATCTTGAGATAGGGAAGTACTTAGAGTTATATATATGTTTTGCAAGGTTTTGATTGATTTTTGAGAACTCTCCTTTGTTGATTTCGAAAAATGGGTTTTGGGTTCAAGAAATTGATGGTATTGTAGAAGAAGTCTATCTTTTGTTCTTTTTAAAGTTTTTTCTTGAAATGTTGAACCACATGGGTTGAGATTGAGGTATTTAATGAGGTTTTGTAAAGGGATAAGGAAATGTTGGGGGTTTTTGTGAAAAAAACCTAGAAATTGGGGATTTTAGAAACAATGTGGGGATTAATGGATTTTTCTTGAATTAAATGAAAGAGTGAGTGAGAATTTCATATTATTGTTACAAATATGAATATTCCTTGATGCATGGAGGTTTGGAGATTATACTTGAAAATTTTGTTATGCTTATACACATGTACATATGAATTGGTACATTGTTGAGTTCTATGAATTATTGAAATGGTGAATTGGAATGGTTGTCACACATTATTAGACTTGATTAAACATGTGGCATTTTGTGAATTAATGTTGAAGGGAGGAAAAATGGAAATTTTAGTTAACTTGTGTTGTTGTTGTGATGCTTGAAGATGAGAATTTTCATGAAGCATTATCAATTATTGCATTACATCTTCTTTCTATTGATAACTATACATTTTAAATTTGAGTCATGGAAAAGTTCACATTGAGAAAAGTATATGTTTGAAATGGGAATTATCGAAATGTTTTGGGATAAATACGTTGGTAAGTCTGGATAGGAGGTGTAAAGGAAATTGATTAAGTTCACCTGAGTGTTCGGGGTGAAAGACCGAAAACACACGCGGAGGAGGTACCACTTCCCTTCCGATTAGCAACCGGAAAAGTGGGGTTTTAGTAGTGCTTGATAGGCTTACTTGCAGACACCAACCTAGGGATTACCTAAGTCGTATTTACTGCCTCATTGAATAAAGTTGTAAATTTCGAAAGTGTTGAGATTTCAAGCTTTTGTTGAACATGGTGACTTTTAAAAAGGCATGTAAAAGAAATCCCCTTTTAATTGACATTGCATGGCATTTGCATTTGATAACGAAAATCTTGCATAAATGTATATACTTTGTTAAGGATTCTCTACTGGGCTTTATGTTCACCCCTATGGGATTATTTAGTTTGTGTGGAGTAACGGACTTCTCTTCTTGAATTTTTTTTTGTGGTTACATTTACCATATAAAATCTTTGATCTACCAAAATCTATTAGGTTTTAGACCCATGTTCTTGAGGTCAAAGTGAAGAGCTTGGTGAGAGTAACATTTTGATCGGTGGAGATCAAAATCTGACAAAGTCGAAAATTGGGGGTTTTGCTTGTTTCCTCTTCTAGCTTTTGAGGTAGAGATTTTCTAAACATTGTGTATGTGTTTTAGCTTTATTATGTGTTATTTTGATAGTGTGATATTTGAAAAGATTAGGGTTTTATTAATGGTATATTAAATGCATAAAAAGGGGGAAGTTCTCAACTTTTTTTGATAATCCATTGCTAGTTGTGTTTGGTTTTTGTATGACTTATGAATGTTGAGGAATGTATTTTATTCTATTTTATTTTATTTTTGAGAAATCCCCAAATTTTAATAAAACCTAGAAATTTAAATGTTAAGATTTAGATTTTTGGGACGAGTTTGTGAAAAGCTTACAAGAGTTAAAAATATATATTTATTTGAACAAATGAGAATTTGAAAGTAGATGTTTATAGGGATGAGATTGATAAGAATGTTGTTGGGAATATTGAAAACCATTGAGGCTTCTTTTGAAAATTGTTAAATTTGAAAATATTGAACTTTTGAGAAAGATTAGAATATTTGTCATGTTGAGGTATTGAGAATTGTTGAAAGAAAGTATGTTATTTTTGACATTATGAAAATTCTTGATGAATTCTTTAGTTTGAATAAAAAGGGAAGATTGATGATTTTTTTTAAGAATATTATGATTCTTGATTGAGTTGGGAAAGAGGAGATTGAACATGTGATTGTTACTTCTATGTTGAAATGATTGAAAATATGAGATTATGAGTTATGTTGGTCTCTTGCAATTTAAATTTTGTATAGAGATAATTGTTTGGGCAACCGTGGAGGGTTGTATTGATTATTGTAGAAATTGCATGTGTAATAGGTAAATTGAAATGTTTGTAAATTCATGCATGGTATTAAACATTGCATAATCCCATGATTTAATTCTTGCATTGGATTTGAGAAATTGATTTTTAAATTGATTCATTGAGAATATTTGAAATATATTGAGTTATGGGGTAAATACGTTTAGTAAATTCAGATAGGGGGTGTAGATTGGTATTGTTTAAGTTGGCTTGAGTGTCCAGGGTGAAAGACCGAAAACACGCGCGGAGGAGGTACCGCTTCCCTTTCGGTTAGCAACCGGTAAAGTGGGGTTTTGGTAGTGCTAGTTATGCCTACTTGCAGACACCAGCCTAGGGATTTCCAGTGCCCTATTTACCGCCCCTTGTTCCATGAAATGGATGATTGAATTGGTTAATGTTAGAAATTGGGCGCCCATGTGGCATGGCCCTTTGAGTCTTTTTGAACCTGAACCTCTTGAACCTTATCCATGTAAGTTTGAATTTTAATTCAAACTTATTTGGATAACCATTCAAGATATCTATATCTATCATATCAATAGATATGGATAGATAGATGGATATTGGTTATATATCAGATTATATGGTTAATCTAATATATTAAAATCAGATACGTATATCAGATACGTTATGGGGTTTTTACCCATAACCTTTTTTCCCAGACTCTCCTCTCTCTCTGACTCTCTCCCAAAAACAACGATCAAAACCATTTGCACTGTGATTTGTGTGGGTGATATTCACCATTGTAATATCACCCCACTGCTAGGTTGATTGACCAGATTCAGGAAGCACGTGATTTACCCACGAGATCCTTCAGAGTTTAGATTATATCAGGAAGGTATGACCTTATTAATTTTTATTCCGCTGCGTCATGTTTTGTTTACATTGGTATCAGAGCCTTGTATGGGTATTTTCGTGCTGTCTTTTATCATGTGTATATTTATAAAAGAGGAAGAGATCCAAAATATTTCATTTTTATGATCATTAATGTCATTTTTAATGCCATAAATGTTTTTATTGTGAAAAATGGAGTCCGACAGTACAAAAATCGGATCAGAAAACACCCGGGAAGGCGGCGCGTGTGATTCACGCGCTGTATGACGCCGCCCAGCAGCGCGACGCACCACCACGCGCTGTCACGCGCTAGGCGTGATTCCCACGCGCCCCCACGCGCGAGCCGTCCCCTCCCTTCCACGCACGCGCGTTAGCCGCGCCGCTTCGAGCCGCGCCACGTGCGCCGTGTAACAACCCTCGTACTGATTATCGATAACCCACTGAATTACGTACTGATTTCTGTTAAACCGAACTGATAATGACTGATAATTGGATTAACTGAAGTACTGAATGAACTGATTGAAATCGGAACTGAAATTGAATAAGTTATCTATTGAATTGCATATTGTATCTGTTTGATTGATTGAATATCTGTTTGAATTCATATGTTGAACTATTGATTGAAGGCCTTATCGGCGGCCGAATTAGGAACCGTTTAGTGTTTTGGAATCAGTAGAATATTTGTGATTTAATGGTTTAATTATCTGAAAGGTGAATAGGAATGATTAAACTAGATTAAATTTGAGTTAATTACGAACTTAGGCTTATTTACCATATTGCCATGGTTAGTGGACATTTGTTTATTAATTATATTGACCTTATCACACTTAGACCAACATCTTGATCAGCCTCATTCTTGTATCACAGCCGACCTAAGTGAGGGAGAGGGAGAGTTAAGAGAGAGATTGAACTCATCTTGTTGAGTTTACTTGGAGATTGCTTGGAATTTGAAGAATTGATGCATAATTGTCACAATTGAGCTTGTTCATCTTGAAATGAGACTTAGGTAAGGATATAACCTTTCAAATGTTGAGTTGATGTTGTCTCTTGTATCATTCATGTCAATTTGTTGAGTTAGAGTGCTAAGAGGTTGGTTCATGCTAGAATTGCTGCATGCATGGCCATTTTGGTGTGTTTTGGAGTTGAATTCATGGTTGATTGTACATGCATGTTCATGTCTAAGCTTTAGTCCATGTTTTCACTTTGTTTTCCAACTATTGAGCTCTTGAGAGCAAGATTTGAAGCTTGAAATTGGTTTGAAACTCATGCATGTCATATTTGAATGTTGTTCATGCATGTTCTTGAAAATTGGTTTGGAAATGAGCTTGATTAAACTTCCCTTGGGCTTTGATTTTACAAATTGAGCTTTGAACCTAGTAATATTATGTGTTTTCATGAGTTTTCCAGGAAAAGGGCCCAAGAGGATCGATTTTTGTGTTCCAAGCTTGAGTTTCAAATTCAGAGCACAATTCTGGGTTTCCCAGATTTCTGGTGTACGCTCGAGCGGAAGGTTGCGAGCTCGAGCGCAGAAATCAAGTTCCCAGCAGTTTTGCAAATTTTGTGCTGTCCGCTCGAGCGGAAATATTTACGCTCGAGCGTGTTTTGCGAGCATCCAGTATATTTTGCAGACCGCTCGAGCGGAAGGGCTCACGCTCGAGCGGGGAACGTTTTTGCCTGTACGCTCGAGCGGGGATGTGTACGCTCGAGCGTGGCTTCCTTTTTCTGAAAATTCTGAAAATGTTTTCTGTATACATCTTTGCATCCTCATCCCATCCTAGGCATCCTTAGGCCTAGTTTAAGACATCTTAATGAGGATATAGATGTAGAACACACCGAGGCATAATAGGAAGTTAATTATTGTACTTCCCCAACTGTTAAACTTAGAGTGTGTTCAATTTGTTTACTGTTTAGGGTTGGCTCTCGGGGACGCGCTCTAGCTGCTATTAGCCCAATCTCTGTGAGTAACAGATTGTGTAAAGATATGTTCAAAAGGGTTATATTTTGAATACTGAACTGAACTGTTTATTGAACTGATATTGTTTATTGAATAAATGTATGTCCTTTATTTCTGAACTGTACTGTGGCATCCTTAGCACTTATTGATTACTGTCATTGTTACAGAGCTCTGTTGGTTTCCTTGTGGAACCATACTGTTTATTGATTGATGGCCATCACTACTGTTGGGTCTGTTAAGACCCGGTCCTTCTGGACCTACTGTTTATAGGCTATTGGATGTACCACATATGACTGATTGACTGAAATACTGAAAGACTGAAATACTGTTTAATGAACTGTTTTCATTATTGTAAGGACATTCATTCATAACCTCTTTACACTTATTGTTATTCACTGGGCTTTAGCTCACTGTTTATATATATATGTAGGTTCTCAGCAGCCAGACCGGAGCTAGGAGCGTGGGTTAGTCCCCAGTTTTGTCAAGCCAGCCTATGTGCCTCACTGCGAGGTTCCGAGACGCCATGCTATGGCTTGGGGTGTTTTTGTGTCCCCCACCTGTCTCTTGACTGTTTTGTTTACTGTATAAACTGTTTACTGTTTTACCGTACTGTTATCGAGGGGTTAAGTCCCCGTACTGAATGGTTGTATATGATTGTATAGACTGTACCGTTTTGACTGTATGAATGCATGAAAAATGTTTTTGACATACAGATTGTCACAGCTCAATGGACACTATTTATTTACTGTATTGGCTTCCGCCAGGCCCTGTACTCTGTTTTACTGTATTACTGTTCAGCAGGCCTTCGGTAATCTCGGATTACTGGCCAGTTACGGTGCTAAACCCATAGGGCCGGGTTTGGGTCGTGACACGCCGCCACGCGCGCGCTATGCGCCGCCACGCGCCGCGTTGAGCCGCCTCGCGCTGGGCTGCGCTGCGATGAGCGGCGAGCCGAGCCGAGCCGTTTTTCCGCGCTGGCTTGGCTCTAAGGCTCTGTTTGTTTTTTTTAATTCTGAATTGCGTTAATTGGCCATAATTTATTCGTTATAGCTTTGTTTTAAGCACGGTTGGTACCATCAGACTCAGAATTAAATTTTGTATCTTCTGTAAAATTTTGAAAATTTTACGAAAATAAAAAATATTTTTTATGTGTTAATAATTCATTTTTTATGCTTTAAAATGATTCTGGTATTGCATAAATAATTTTCTGGGGTTGAATTTTTTATTGTGGACTTCTGAAATGTTTTACTATCTACTGGTAATATTGTCTCAGTTTATCAGTTTCTGGATTTTTTTTATTTCTAATTTTATGTGTGTTTATTAGTTATTTAAAATTCCAGAAAATTTCAAAATGATGTACACTTTAATTATGGCATAATTTGAATATTGAATACAACATATTTTTTGGATTTTTAATATGTTGAAATTAGAGGAGCATGATTATTTATTTATTTATTTATTAGAATTCCATTATTAAATGAATATAGCATGAGTTATTTGTAAATTTACATTAAGATGCTATTGTATGGAATTTATCATGCTTTGTATATGCCATAGTCAGTGGGAGGTTATTCGGTTGAGAGAAATCTTTGTAGATTAACTCCCGAAAACCAATATTTTGCGCATAAATTAAATTAAATTAAATTTTGGATAATTGTCACCTGTGGCGCAAGAGATGATTACGAGCATAGCGGATTTTCGATCTTGCGACTTGTGTAATATTGTCACTATTTAATTTAGATTTTTGCGGCAAAATTATATTATGCTAATCAAATTAATCCTAATGCGAATTTCTCTCTAAATTAATTCAGCTTATGGAAGTTAATTTGGTTGACCTAGACTTAGTAGAGATGTTCAAATGTGAACAAACTAATCCCATTCTTTAGATGAGCAAAAGTCTTTGAGACTTTAGGTCAAACCTTAATTGGCCAAAGTAAGGAAACATGACTCAAAGTCGCCGTGGTTTTGTTGCCTTGTTTGGCACAATAAAACTAATGTGTGCGCTATGGTTAGCGGCATGCTACGTAGTTTTGGTTGGCGAGTTTTGGAGTTATGAAATTAGTAAGCCCTCAATAGATCTGTATATGATCTTGACTATTGAGCTGCGCGGATTGACTTTGTAATTTGACTTGTAAATAATGTTACATCATTGGATGAAGTAACATTCAAGAGTCACGTCATTCAAGAAATGCGAGCTTAAATAAATTAGTCATTAAGTGTAAGACGAGTAGCCAGTATGAGCAGTGTTTTGCTCTCTACCCAATTATTGGGAGTGGATGGAGCAAAATTTCATGCACTATTATAGTGTGCATTGAAATATCACATGAAGTTAAAAGATTAGCGCTTAGAAGCTGCAAAATCTATTAACACTAAGTGAAAAGATTAGCGCTTAGAAGCTGCAAAATCTTTAACACTAAGTGAAAAGATTAGCGCTTAGAAGTTGCAAAATCTACTAACACTAAGTGAAAAGATTAGCGCTTAGTGGCTGCAAAATCTATGAGCATTGCCAACTTGTCTATATCAGGACACTTACTGTTTCCACACTTAGGTGTGAGACATGAGGAGGGGCTTCTTTGTATGATTCCTTAGCTAGGCTAACGTTTTTGAATAACATTTACCACTAAGCGCAAACGTTGCAGCATAGTAATGAAAAGGTCAAGGCCGACAAGGTTGTTATGACTCTAAGAATTTGACGCATCGCTTGTGAGAGCATTGTGTTGAATTAGACTCTTTAGCCTAATTCCCGCTTAAGTTACTTCAAGAGCTGTCAAAGATTGATAGCTTATTCTCTCCTTCTTGTGGATAGTAGAATTAATTGCAAGTAACTATGAAGCGAGAAATAGATATGGCAAGGGGAGTATCGTCATTTTTCAACTAGATGCATTAAAGTGTATGGAGAATAAAATTGACTTGAAGGTGCAGGGGATTAGCACTTACTAGTTAAATTTGCGATTTAGGCGCACTTGAAATCTCCATGACATCCTTTTATGATCTAGTAAATATGAGTTAGTTGTGAGTCATTACCTAGTTGGGCCTAAACCTTTAAAACTTGTCTTCGAGAACTCACACATAAAGATGATTGGAATTAGTTTATGACATTGGTCATGAACCGGTGGCTTATTATACTTAATCACATTAATGAGATGATGACACGATGGTTTGAGTAGGCCTTCTCGAGCCCACTCGCTTATGACATCCTGTTCTCATGTGAATGTGTAACTTTGTTCGCAATGGTTGCGCACAAGTAAATAGGAAAGCCATAGAAGGTCATTTGTATTGGCGCATTTAGTCCACTATGATTTTTGTGACTAGATATGTGTAAGGGTATGATAGCTAAGCCTCAATCTCGACACATTTATAGATTACGATACGCATCTGAGTCAAGACTATTTGATCTCCCATAAGTCAAAAGTTTTGAGATGATTTTTTGACATTGCACATATGAGGTTGAGATCAATTAGATAACAGCTTTTGTGCTTTTAGTTTTGACCAAGGTGGCGAGTATCTATTTGAGTTATTGTAGAGAACTCTGTGAAGAGAAATGGATGCTTAGAAAATTGATTATTCCTAATACTCAACAACACAATGGTGTATTAGAGATAAGGAATTAAATATTGTTAATGTTAGGTGGATAATGGCGCAAAATGTTTCCCAATTAGGAATTGCACTAGTTTGCTGCCTATATCCCTAACTAAATGCCCTCCATATCAGATTTTACACTCCATTTGAGTAATGGATTAGCGGAGAGCCATCTATGGGCGATCTGTAACCGTTAAGCAGCTTATCTTTATTTTACTTCTCATAAGATTACGAAGTTAAGACCTAGGGTTCTATAGCGCATTATTGTATGCTGTCTTGTGAACACATAGGGTCACGTGGTGCATTATTGTATGCTGTCATGTGCACCCTCCGGGTCATGTGCATATAGGTAAGCAGCTTTGTGGGAGTGCAACTAAGTCACATAAAGTTTTCTTAGTAAAGGTGACGTGAATAGAGTTTTGGAACTCTATAAGATAGAGAATTCTAAGCATAGCGCTTTATGTAGCCTAGTTGAGAATGGAAAGAAATTTCCAATATCCTAGGGGCAGTGGGAGTGATATGCCTACTAATGGATTAATCCATTAGAGGAGAATACTCTACATTCTTAATTGCGTGGTAGCGAATGTGAAAATTTTCCATGTCACCACTAGGTGATTGAGAGGAAAACATTCATGATTGCTCCGCAAGATGATAAAGAGCCTAGGATAATGCCAAAGGCTCTAGTCTCCTGTTTTTAGAAAGTGGATTAATGTTGCGCAGTTTAAGACAAAGTCTTTGAGGATTAACCATTTCTATAATTTGGTTGACTTTCCATTATGACGCGAAACTGTTCTAAAGTTATGCGTAATTTGGATAGTCATTGTTGAGGCATAAGGCTCGCTAGACACTGAAAAGTCGCACCATTGAGGAAAGTGTAGACCATGAGAAGACTTCCTCCTGGGGAGTGAGGTTATTTTGACTTCCTCCTAGGGAGTGAGGTTATTTTGACTTAGGCTATGATTGACATAAGTTCGGAACATTAATTTGTGGACATTGTGACCCAACTTCTCGTTGGAGAATTGCATAAGTAGATCCGTAGGGATTTACCTTCTGTTTTTATGGTGAAAAGTTAGGAGCGCAAAAAGGTTGCTAGTTCCAATAAATCTTTTACAGCCTAAAACAGTTATCCAAATAGTGGTTCTTAGATTTTGTCAAGCCATGATAGGCAAACGATAATCGATGAAGACCACTGAGGCATGATCAATGGTCCAAAAGAAGTTTTTCCTTACTTAGTCATTATAAGCCAGGAACTTATAGGGTTGTCGCCACCTAGGATGGGCAGTCCTCTATTTTAGATATGATGGACATGGGTGATGTAATTTATATGCTTGGATATACGATCCTTAGGGATTGTTTTGGGAGAATTCATGTTTTGTCTTCGATGACTTACATAAGGAATATCCTAAAACGATTCTAGATGCAAAATCGCAAACCCATTGACTTACCTATCGGTAAAAGCTAGAGCCTTAGCTATTGAGTGAATCCTCGGATTGTCTTTAAGATAAACAAATGACCTATATTCCTTGATCTTTTCTTTGTTGTGGGAGCTTAAAGTACGCTATGTGGGCGTATTCAGCATAATAAGTGTTATCTTTGGTAAATGGTCAATTGAATTGTTTAGACATTGACCTTGCTCGTTAGATTGTGGGTAGAATGCTTTATTAGTAATTTGCTCCTTGTAAGATTCTATGCGCTATTTGGGCGCATCTGCGCTAGTTGGGCGCATCAAGAATGAACGCAAATTGGTCACCAAAATATCTTTAGAGAGGATATTGCGCAAGAGGTAGTGATCTTAAATCACTTCATGTGAGGCGCACATGGAGGATTCCATTGTATATGCTTATCGCAAGAGGTGCTGATAAGGCTTATGTTTGGAATCTAAAATTGTGATTTTGAATCACTTCATGTGAGGCGCACATGGTGGATTCCGTTGCATATACTTATCGCAAGAGGTGCTGATAAGGCTTATGTTTGGAATCTAGAATTGCGCAAGCTGTGGTCATTTTTTTTAAAAATCGATCACTTATTTTGAGATGATGGGATGTTGACACTATTATGGTTTGTGTCATAATGATTAGCAGATGATGATGTCAGCAGGCAAGATTGGCTCACTCACACGAGCAATCGCCCTTGGCGCTTGGGAGCGAGCAAGGTTGAGACTAGTGGTTTATTTTTTATTTGGAGCCAAGAGAGGCTTAAATTATCCACTATGCATGTCGCCTTGGTTACAACCAAGATGAGGTCGTGTTAAGGACCAAACATGGATGTTAGTACCCACTTTCCATGTTGTGCCAGTTATGGTTAGCCAGATGCGAGATCTCATTTGGCGCCTAGAAGGCGAGCAGAATTCGGGTTAGGCGCTAGAAAGCGACTAGACTAATATATGTACGGTGTATCGAGTATGACGTCACTCTTTTAGAAGAGTTACTCCACCGTAACATGTATTCATCTTACATGTGCTTGGCGATCGAGTAATGAGGTGAGAGAATGGATCCCTATTTCCTCACCGTGTAAGTCTTACATGTCATTATTGATATGACTTTCATTTATGTACCCTTTTGTGACTTTTGACTATGTCATAAGGTAAGGGGTTGATGTTCTGCTAATTTGGTATGTTGCCTGCGGTCATGTATGATTCGGCCTTAAGGGACATCACTGGAAAAGCGGTCAATCCTAAACTAAATGACATGAGGGCAAAGGGAAGATCATCTAATATTACACCACTATTGTATATTCACTGCCGGCAACTCACATCGCTCTGTATGAGAGGCGGATTGAGTGTGAATATATTGCAAGAATTGAGAGGGTCAAACATGCTTTTTTTTTGAGGGATTAGAGATGTTTTTTGGACCGGTGTAATTAGATGGATCTGGGGTATATGAGACACTATTTCTGTTCTTTTTGGGTTGATGTTTCTATGCTGGCTCATTTTTGAGTTTCTAGTATAGAGCTCCCACATGCAGGTGTTCTCAGCAGTCGCACGGTGCATTGGCTAGTATGAGATTGTTCATTTTTGGGGAGATTGAGATAGAGATGTGGCAGTGTCATGCCAACTCATGTGCGAGTGGGAGATGTTAGAAATTGGGCGCCCATGTGGCATGGCCCTTTGAGTCTTTTTGAACCTGAACCTCTTGAACCTTATCCATGTAAGTTTGAATTTTAATTCAAACTTATTTGGATAACCATTCAAGATATCTATATCTATCATATCAATAGATATGGATAGATAGATAGATAGATAGATATTGGTTATATATCAAATTATATAGTTAATCTAATATATTAAAATCAGATACGTATATCAGATACGTTATGGGGTTTTTACCCATAACCTTTTTTCCCAGACTCTCCTCTCTCTCTGACTCTCTCCCAAAAACAACGATCAAAACCATTTGCACTGTGATTTGTGTGGGTGATATTCACCATTGTAATATCACCCCACTACTGGGTTGATTGACCAGATTCAGGAAGCACGTGATTTACCCACGAGATCCTTCAG
This sequence comes from Camellia granthamiana, assembly GCA_036172215.1. Lineage (NCBI taxonomy): Eukaryota > Viridiplantae > Streptophyta > Magnoliopsida > Ericales > Theaceae > Camellia > Camellia granthamiana. The sequence goes on along the minus strand of CM069911.1, from coordinate 36,720,318 downwards.
AGTTCAGATTATATCAGGAAGGTATGACCTTATTAATTTTTATTCCGCTGCGTCATGTTTTGTTTACAGTTATGATTTAAACAAATGCATGGCATGAGAATTTCAAAATGAGAAAACTTATGATTTTTGGCATTGGCATCTCACATACATTGCATCTCATAATATTGTTAAATTGCGTGCACTTTATTTAGATTATCTCTGCTAGGCTTTATGCTCATCCCTTAGTGGAAACCATTTTTCAGGTGATTGTGGTGTGCCTCCACCAAAGTGAAGGCGTAGAGGATCTTTTGGAGCACAAGGCTCAATTATTTATTTGTTTCATTTTCTTTGCAAACCAAGGGCTATCTATGTATGGGTTTGAAAACCATTTTGTTGTAACCGGGCAAAGCCTTGGAACTTGTAGCCATTAAGGCATAAATTTGTATTTTGTTGCTTTAATTTGTTATTATCACAAGCTATAAACTCATATCTTAAGGATGATGAATGTATTAATGCAAGTGGTCTCTCTTTTGTGAAATCTAATGTTGGATATTGTTAATAGAAAAATGGTGATTTAGTATGAATGTTGACTATTGAAATGTCTATATTATTCAATGTTCTTGTATGTAATAATGAGAAGTAATGGGATTTAGATTATGCCTATGAGTTAATCTAGATATATCAGATGTCAATATTTTTGGGGGCGTTACACGCCGTACGTGCGGGATACTGGGCAGCTCAAAATTTTCTCATTTTCTTTCTTTTGAGGCTGATTATATATCATTTTTCTTATATCTCTCTCTCTCTAAAAACATATTTCTCTCCCTTCTCTCTACATTTCTACCTCAAAACAAGATCAAAATCCTTGATCTTCTTCCATCCATTTGAAATTATCCATAGCTTCTTCATCAAAGTTAAAGAACTCCTCAAGAGTTACATTGTGTACGATGGAGATTGGGCTTTGGCATCCTTGATTTCTAGGGTTTCATCTCTTTTTCTTCTTCAAATCTTGAGATAGGGAAGTACTTAGAGTTATATATATGTTTTGCAAGGTTTTGATTGATTTTTGAGAACTCTCCTTTGTTGATTTCGAAAAATGGGTTTTGGGTTCAAGAAATTGATGGTATTGTAGAAGAAGTCCATCTTTTGTTCTTTTTAAAGATTTTTCTTGAAATGTTGAACCACATGGGTTGAGATTGAGGTATTTAATGAGATTTTGTAAAGGGCTAAGGAAATGTTGGGGGGTTTTTGTGAAAAAAACCTAGAAATTGGGGGTTTTAGAAACAATGTGGGGATTAATGGATTTTTCTTGAATTAAATGAAAGAGTGAGTGAGAATTTCATATTATTGTTACAAATATGAATATTCCTTGATGCATGGAGGTTTGGAGATTATACTTGAAAATTTTGTTAATGCTTATACACATGTACATATGAATTGGTACATTGTTGAGTTCCATGAATTATTGAAATGGTGAATTGGAATGGTTGTCACACATTATTAGACTTGATTAAACACGTGGCATTTTGTGAATTAATGTTGAAGGGAGGAAAAATGGGAATTTTAGTTAACTTGTGTTGTTGTTGTTGTGATGCTTGAAGATGAGAATTTTCATGAAGCATTATCAATTATTGCATTATATCTTCTTTCTATTAATAACTATACATTTTAAATTTGAGTCATGGAAAAGTTCACATTGAGAAAAGTATATGTTTAAAATGGGAATTATTGAAATGTTTTGGGGTAAATACGTTGGTAAGTTCGGATAGGAGGTGTAGAGGAAATTGATTAAGTTGTCCTGAGTGTCCGGGGTGAAAGATCGAAAACACGCGCGAAGAAGGTACCACTTCCCTTCCAGTTAGCAACCGGAAAAGTGGGGTTTTAGTAGTGCTTGATAGGCTTATTTGCAGACACTAACTTAGGGATTACCTAAGTCGTATTTACCGCCCCATTGAATAAAGTTGTAAATTTCGAAATTGTTGAGATTTCAAGCTTTTGTTGAACATTGTGACTTTTAAAAAGGCATGTAAAAGAAATCCCCTTTTAATTGACATTGCATGGCATTTGCATTTGATAACGAAAATCTTGCATAAATGTATATACTTTGTTAAGAATTCTCTACTGGGCTTTATGCTCATCCCTATGGGATTTTGGTGTAGGGAAAGATGTGGTGAACCTGTCGAATTGAAAGGCGTGGACATTTTTTGTGAAGAGTAAATGACTCTATCTTGTTGTGATTTATTTTGTAAGCCAAGGGCTATTCATGTGTGGGTCCAAGAGACCATTTTTGTGTAATCGGGCTTGAGCCTTAGAATGTGTAAGTCCTCAAGGGCATTTTAATTTATTTTTGGTAAATGGTGTTCTATATGCTATAGATTCATGCTTTTCTATATCATTGAATGTATAATTCGTATATGGAACTTTTGTATTAACCTTGTTGATTAATGATGTAAAGGTTGGGGAATTGTTATATTTATTTAGTGGATGTTGGTTGATGTATTTTAATTATGATGGATTATTTTGGGGCATTACATGAGAAGACAAAAAGATGTGGTTTGAGATCTTTCAATTGTTGAATTCTATTAATTAGTTATTAGGCTTCAATGGTCAGGCTTCTAATATTTGTTAGCCATTAAAGCTGAGTTCTTTGGTTTTATCTATATTCACTTGATAATTTGAGAGTGGACACGTGTCAAGCCTTTACATAAGCACTTGGCACCTTTTTGAACATTATTAATGAAATGCACAGTGTAATTTTTTTTTCTCTCTGTCTTTCTTTTTTTTTCTTTTTTTTTTTTTGCAATTCCAACCTGCTATTTTTTAATAAGAATTTATATTTATTTTTGATATTTTTTAATATACAAATTATTATTTTTAGATTTTTTATAAAAATAATTTAACAATCTCATCACTAACCATAGTGTATGAGAGAAGTTGAAAAGGGTGTGGCAGTAGGCATGGGAGAAGTAAAAAAGGCTTGAAAATTTAGCCAAAACCCCTCCATTGGACCCTTGTTTAGTGAAAAGGACAACCCAATTTATTTTGATTCATAAACCTCCTAAGGAGAAAACACATAATTGAGCAAAGACAAAGTAATATATATATATATATATCTATATTTCCTTGTGTAGAGGGTCAGAAATTAAACTTCAAACTAAGTATGGACCCAAGCACTAAGATTGCCCTGAGAAGGCGACCAGGGATGAAAAGAAGTGTGGGCCAAAGTCCAAAGGAAGTGGGCTAACAAGTGGGCCGAGGCAGGTTCGACCCACTTAGGCTCCAGATGGACTCAGCGAGGAGAAATGCCCAAGTCAAGTTATAGTGGCAACACCTGCAGCGGTGAAGTTGCCGAGGGGACGTGTGCAGCGGCAGAGTTGCTGAGGCACTTTGTCTCAGCGCCACCATACCAAGTATCTTCGGTGCCGCCGCCATTTCAAGTAATGTCGGTGTCACGACCATTTGGAGCTACCGAGGGAAAGGGAAGACCAAGGCAACTAAGTTGCGGAGGCATTCTGTCTGCGCCGCCATCTCTAATATCTTCGGTTATGCCGTCTGAACTTGCCACGGGAAATGACTGCCGCAGCAACTACTACCGCAGCAACTAAGTTGCAGAGGAAATATCCTACCAAGGTGATAGCAGCCCTTGGGAGAGGCTTCCCTTTGCAAATAGAGGCTAATGCTTGGTGTCGATAGTAAATCCCAAGGCATAACGAGCCTAGGGCCGATAGCAGGCCCTACGGTTTATTAGCTTGGTGCTGATAGCATGCCCCAAGACTTACTGGTTGGAGCTGATAGCAGGCCCAGAACTACCAGTTTACTATGGCAACCCCGCGAAGATGGGAGCAGGGTAGCCCGAGTATAAAGGACTCCCTTTTTATTACCCAAGTCATAGACCTGCCTTGGTCGCACATGCAAGACTAAAGAAGCCCCCTTAGGCTTGGTATTAAGGCACAGCATGGCTGATAGCAGGCTTGGCTGTGGCCTTCGCCTTGGAAAGTTGGGGAGTTTGTGGTTAGGTGGCTAACGATGGAGGCTTTGCTGAGGTGAACACAAACATGGCCAATAGGAGGCTAATGGAGTCCTGAGAAGGCATGTGTTGGCCAAATAGAACTGAGAAGGCAAGTGCAGCGACAAGTTTCACCGCTGCAAGTGCACTTGCTGAGGTTCAAGCTGAGAAGGCAAGTGCAGAGGCAAACTCCCGCTGCAACTGCACTTGCTGAGGCTCAAAAGGGAGTTGTAGTGCCAAATACTCCTGTCGCAACTACACTTACTAAGGCTAAAAAAGGGTAGTTGCGGAGGCAAACAGATAGTACACAGTACATGCAGAGGGACACGTGGCACCTTCAGCCTGGTGGCTCAAGGCAGAATATTTCATGTGATTCCCTGGGACACATGTCTTTTCTCTATTTGGCCACTTGGTGTCCTCTTGGCACTAAGGAAAAGCCTATAAATAGGACCCATTTCCCAAGATTCAAAAGGAGGAATTTTGGAGATTTGGGGGAGATGCTGCCCAATTTGGTACTGCCATACACTTCTTCTTGAGCCACTTGCTTCACCCTCACCCAGCTACACACTCTCCAATTCTCAGATAGTTGTTACTGGTCATTCTCAAGCCACTTCTACCATCAATGGACCATTAGCATAGTTTTGCCTCTCTAATCACCTCCCTAACCTTGAACCCCCTATACCTTGGACAATATTGCCAGAGTAACATGTTGCTGTAAATCAGAGTAACATGTTACTGTGAAATAGAAAAACAAATTATTGTCAAATAGAGTATTATATTACTGTTATTGTTCACATCAATTTTAACAGTAATATTTTTTATTTTATTTTAAAATTTTCATAGTCAACATGGATCTTATTTGATAAATCTTAATGAGAAAATTCTAAAAATACTAATTTTATTACAAATTGACATCTACATCAAAAGTTATATTATATTAAAGTTTAATAGTTTGATAATAATCATATGTGTTGGACTTTTCAAGGAACACTTCTTGCATTAGGTCTATCTAATAGTTTTAGCAAACACAGATGTAATAAATTTCGTAACACAAAACACAAAAAAATTGTGAGACAAAATATCTAAAAAAAAATAAAGGCAACGTTCACTGATGATATAGAAGCACACCTGGCGTTTTAATTGGAGGTATAACCAGATAAATCACCATAGAAAAGGAAGACAGCCTTTATTTTTCATCACAGCAATTACATAACTCAATATATAGTTTTAATGTCTCTCACTCTTCCATACGTCCAATTCTCTATCAATGTTAAAATGAATGCGTGAACCAAAAAAAGGAAACATTTGAGAAGACAAAAAGATGTGGTTTGAGATCTTTCAATTGTTGAATTCTATTAATTAGTTATTAGGCTTCAATGGTCAGGCTTCTAATAATTGTTAGCCATTAAAACTAAGTTCTTTGGTTTCATCTATATTCACTTGATAATTTGAGAGTGGACACGTGTCAAGCCTTTAAACAAACACTTGGCACATTTTTTGAACATTATTAATGAAATGCACAGTGTAATTTTTTTTTTTCTTTTGCAATTGCAACCTATTATTTTTTAATAAGAATTTACATTTGTTTTAGATATTTTTTAATATATAAATTATTATTTTTAGATTTTTTATAAAAATAATTTAACAATCTCATCACTAACTATAGTGTATGAGAGAAGTTGAAAAGAGTGTGGCAGTAGGTATGAGAGAAGTCAAAAAGGTTTGAAAAATTTAGCCAAAACCACTCCGTTGGACCCTTGTTTAGTGAAAAGGACAACCCAATTTATTTTGCTTCATAAACCTCTTAAGGAGAAACCACATAATTGAGCAAAGACAAAGTAAAATATATATATATATATATATTTTTCCTTGGACAATATTGCCATAGTAACATGTTGCTGTAAATCAGAGTAACATGTTACTGTGAGATAGAATAACAAGTTATTGTCAAACAGAGTAATATATTACTGTTATTGTTTACATCAATTTTAACGGTAATATTTTTTATTTTATTTTAAGAATTTCATATTCAATATAGATCTTATTTGATAAATCTTGATGAGAAAATTCTAAAAATACTAATTTTATTACAAATTGACATCTACATCAAAAGTTATATTATATTAAAGTTTAATATTTTGATAATAATCATATGTGTTGGACTTTTCAAGAAATTTTTTTTATACTTGTTCTTAATGCATTAAAGTTTTATTATGTGGGGGTTTTGACCAAACTCCCAAAAAGGCTTGTGGGCTGGGTGAAATTAATAAATGCTGATATTTTTTTTTTTAAATTAAAAAATTAGAAAATTAAGATTGAGATATTAGAGCTTCTACAAGACTTGCGGGTTAGAAATCTCATTTTCCTTATATAATACTAGCATATTACCCGTGCTATACACGGATTGTGTTTACAATTATTTATATATGTGAATTGCGATTTTTAAATGTCTTCTTTTTTTCATTTTTAAAATTATATTAAAGTTTAATATTTTGATAATAATCATACGTGTTAGACTTTTCAAGGAATTAAATGTCTTTTTTTTTTAATTATTAAATTATATTAAATTTTAATATTTTGATAATAATCATATGTGTTGGATTTTTCAAGAAATTTTTTGTATGCTTGTTCTTAATGTATTAAAGTGTTATTATGATGGATAATAATCATATGTGTTGGGATTTTTCAAGGAATTCATATGTGTTGGATTTCAAAGAATTTTTTTATGCTTGTTCTTAATGCATTAAAGTATTATTATGAGAGTAAGACTTGGGGGTTAGGAGAAATTAATAAATGCTAAGTTTTTTTTTAAATCAAAAAATCAAGAAATTTAGATTGGGAGATTGGAGCTCCCACAAGGCTTGGGGTTAAAAACTTTCTTTTGCTTAATATATAATATAGATATAGATAGATAGATAGATAGATAGACAAATGTGATTGCTATGTTTTTGTGACTATTGATAAAAAAATATATTTATACATGACATGGTTTTTTCACTAAAATCTCTCTATTTGCCCAAGAAACTATAAATATAACGAGTCACATTACAAATAAGCAATATAATAATATAGTATTACCGCACCTTATGAGAGTGTTTAGTGGAGATTGTTTTAAGTTCAACGCTGATAATCAGAAAGTAAAAATTAAAAGCACTTCTTCCTCAATTTCTAAAAAATCAAATTTTTTTAGTCTATTTAAGTTATTTTCACTTAATAAGTTATAAATAGAAATCGCATCAAACAGTCTATCACAAAATTTTAAATTAAAATAAGTTATAAGTTACTTGTATAATTCCCACTATACACCCCCATAATAATGTTTATTATTGTGGAGAGTAGATGTTTGGCCCAAATATCTTATGCCCAAACAACCCAAGAAGAAGAAGACCCACCACAATGACAAGCCCAAAGCATGATCGGCTAAAAGAAACACAATGTAGTCGATCACTATGATCAGCTATAAGGGGCACGATCTAGCTAATCTTTAAGAAGTGACTTCTGATGAGGGCCATCCATTTGATGAAAGAGGAGATATCCAACGTCCTACGATAAGAAGAAGAAGACCTAGCACAATGACAAGCCCAAAGCATGATTAGCTAAAAGAAACACAATGTAGTCGATCACTATGATTAGCCATAAGAGGCACGATCTAGCCGATCTCTAAGAGAGTGACTTTTGATGAGGGCCATCTGTTTGATGAAAGAAGAGATATCCAACGGCATATGACAATTGCAAGTTGAACATCGTTTAACTATAAAAAGAGAACTAAGTAGCATTCTAAGTACATACACACAAAACAAACAATTCATTATATTTTCCTATTGCAAACGAGCCGAGCCGAGCCGAATAGAGCTTCGCTGAGCTCGAGCTCGGCTCGGTTGCTTATCGAGCTCGTTTATTGAGCTTGAGCTCAGCTCGATAAATAACTAGACTCGAGCTCGGCTCGGCTCAAGAAGATTTTTTTTAATATTATTTATATTATTTAATATCTAATTTAAATAAAGATAAACGAGATGAACTTATTTGAGCTCGAGCTCAGCTTGTTTACTAAATGAGTTGAGTCGAGCCAAGCTGAGCTTGTTCATGAATAGCTCGATTCATTTGTTGCCCTATGTATGATCAATATATTTGACTCGATTGTTGGAGAGTCTTCCCAACCATTGTAAGTTGAGAAGATATTTGACTTTGGGTTATTTTGTAGGATAGACAGAAAACCTAGGACTCACCTTTTCACTACCTACCTGTGGAAACAAATCCATCCTCCACAATTATTTTATTGCATAAACCATTATCTCTCTCACAAAAATGGCGGGCAAATCCCCCAAGTATATTGGTGATTTATGCAGTGAAATATAGTTTTATGTCCCTAAACTTACTCTAACACAAATGAGAGAATGAAAACATAGTCGGAAAAAAAGGATCGGTAATTCTTTATCCTTCAACCTTCCAAAATCAAGGCTTTGACAAAGGAGGGAATGGTCCATACATAGTTTAGAAGAATTCTTGCTTTCAATGGCAAGAATAAGGGCTTAGTTGTCTGGTTTGATAATTCCATCTAGAATAAGGCCTTAACAATTTAGGGATTTTAAAATAAATTATTAACATGAAAGAGTATATATTTTTGCTTCTAAACACGTAAGAGTCTATATACATCCTACTGTACACACTAATTCAAAATCAATCACAACCTTACGAAAGGAAAAGACATGACATCCAACTATTAAAAACAATTATAGATAGATGTTGGTCCACACAATAATATTTTTCAAATCCAACAGCAATGTACACAACCATGGTTCATTACAATATATAGTAGTACACATAATCAAATGGTCTCTTAGAGTTACATACTTATTATGCAGCCCAAACCAAGCAAATCTTAAATTAAAAAAATAAAAATAAAATCATTTTTGACACATCCAAATGAACAAATAACCATTATTCAGTATATTTGTGACATACTAGCTAACATAAGATGATAATGAGCCAAATTTTCTTTGATAATCTGAACTCCCATGTAAAGGCAGAGCTAACCTTGTTTGAACATATCACAATCTTGTTTGAACATATCACAATATTGAATCACCTGTAAGCAATTTGAACAACTAAACCAAGTCAATAACTATACAGTTACATATTTTTATAGTGTTACACTTTTTCATCGAAATGTTTCTCAACAATAATAGATTATATTATATTTCAATTCTTTTTGAAACATTTTGATAAAAAAAAAAAAAAAAACATTATACTACCATGAAATATGTAACTGTATCACAAATTATTGTAAACCAACAAATTATGTAACATTTGGTATAAAAATTCGTAACATTTACTTAAAAAATACTTAACTAGCATTTCCCTTGATTTGATTATATAACTATGTATAAGACATGGTCTATATTAATTTTTAAATACCATTTTACTTGAATAATAAAAATATTAATGTTTAAAACATATGAAATCTATCCAGTGTCTATGAATATAAGATTTACATGAATATGGCACTTAGACGTCATACTTGAGTTCATATGACATAAGGTTGAGAAAAAGTAGCAAACACTTCTAACAAATCACTAAAATCACAATACTTTGGTGTGTCGACGGCCAATATTATAATGCAAACTAGTCTCCAACACCAAACTTCATGTAATTTAATTCTTGTACTATTTCAAATTCTATAAATTAGTAGAAACCCTTTCAAATTATATTTCACCATTAGAATTACAAGTTCGAATTACTACTGTACATTACTAACGTCAATCAATAAGTATGTGTTAAACAAAGTTAATAATAATGAATATGAAGGTTTTGGATGACTATAAATAAGAGTCAATGACATACCTCTTCATTGGAATGGAAAGATTTTTTGATTTCTCTCTCACATTTGGGGTATAAAGGAGGGCATTCTTGTGTTGACAATTGTACTGATGGCGGCAAATTATACCCAGAGCAAAAGCTTATCAGGCGTGGTAATTTTTCAAGGGAAACCCTTTCTAATTGAGGGGGCACGGGAATAATTTGAACTTGTTCGCTTGTTCCTTCATCTCTTGAAACTATTCCTTCCCCTGCATTTGATCCTCTGGCTTTGAATACCTCTTCAATGGACTCACACTTTATTATCTCAAGTGATTGTAGATTCTGCAAACTTCCAAGTAGTTCTGATGGAGCAACATACAGTAATTCTTTACACTCGCCCACAAACAAACTTGTTAGTTTATTAAAGGAGTTGGTTGGAGGTGTGCTAATCCACACCTGTTTAAAGTTGCTCAGATTCGTAATTGTCAATTTTTCCAAGCAAGGAAACACAACCTGTATTATTGATAATAACATGAGGAATAAAGAAAAAATTATTAACTTCTATTAAAAAGAAAAAAGACAAAAAAAAAAAGAAAGTGCTTCCATCTCTCAAACAAGTGAACGAACAATAAGTTGTATAAAAAAATTGTTACTAGCGGTTTAATTTTTTTTACTTTCCTCTCATTGACCACAATCAACAATAGAAATGATTTTTTTTTGCTTAATAACAAGATACAAACAAACAAATTAGAACTGGTCACCCTTTGAAAGTGTTAAAATTCTCTATCTAATGAGGACCACGACCGAATGCAAGAGTAAGTATCCTCTCTCTCACAATAGAAATTTTCACATAAAAAGGTACATTTGAATTTCTAATCACAGCTACAAGATGGACAATTTATTGGTATTATTATCATGCATTTTCGTGAATTTCTAGTTCACCAACCTAATTGCATCTTTTTAGCATGTCTCCCAATTCCGTTACTACTATGAGTATCTCCACTACGATTTGCATAAACTTGGTAGAGAAATATTTAATAAATTTTATTATTTTAAATTTCTTAATTGGTTACTGATTTTTTTAGTTAAGAAAGTAAAAAAAATCACAAAAATATCAAAGCCAAAAAAGTTAAAACGTCACAATATGCATATCAAGTGTTCACTTTTTTTTCTTACAATTCTCTATTCAACTAAAAAATCATTTCAAATATACTAACTTTTTCACTGCACCAAAAAATCAAAAAGTTACTAAATAAGACAATTTGCCAAACAGGGCCTTAGAATGGGTTTGTAATTTTTTTCCACAAATTAAAATATCTCAATTAGTTCTTGTAGATAGAGTTTTCATTGAAAAAAAATAAATTAAAAAATATATATGATTTTTTGAGATGTCTGAAATAATGAAAATAAGCAAACAATTTAAAACAAATAGAGTAATAAAAAATGGGTAAATAGAATTAAGCAGAAAAATGTCTAGGAAAATTCGAAGTCTCTAATACTGTATTTGATTGGGGGATTTGAGGAGGGATTTAGAAAGTGAAAGAGAAAAGGTGTATGAAATTAGGTAAAATGTAGATATATTTTATTCACATTTCACCTACATTTTCTCTTTTTCTTTCCAAATCCCTCTCCAAATCTTCAAACCAAACACGGCGTAATAGTTAGGCTTGACTTATTTATTTTATTTTCTATTTTACCAATTGATAAATGATTAATTAACATTTTACTTATTGATTATGTGGCACCTTTTGTGGTGTGAGATTTCAGCCTCAACTCTTATAAATAAGAGTTTGATACCTTGTTATAGGGGTTGAATGTAGAAAGTAGTTGTCAGGCTTGGGATTGGCTGTGTTAGGTTTGGTGGTTGTTGATTGTCTGGTTCTTGTTAGGCTAATAGTCTATTTGATATGTAAGAAACAACTCAAGCTCAACGAATACCATAATAAAAAACCCATGATAGAAACAATAAACAACACAATACAACGTGAGTTTTTGATAAAAATTGACCCCCTAACTTTTTAGATAGAAGTGTAAAAAAATGGTCAATTAAACTAGCCCGGTTAACTAGGCTTAGGCCACGTCTGGCATGTAACAATTTTAGTCTAAAAGTTAAAAAGTTACTAAAAAAAATTTAAAAACTTATAACTTATACCAAAAAATCAAAGATTTCATTTCTCTCTACTTTTTATACATCTTTCCATAAAAAATCAAAAAGTCATTCTAACATCCTAGTTTTTTTAACTCATATTTTAGCCAAAAAAAAATAAAAAGTGACTAAAATAATATGTTCTTAAATGAGACCTTAGTTAATTATGCCTTAGTCATTTTGTGGACACTAAGACGTGTGCATTCGACTAAAAATTAACTTTTTGTTATTTAATTTTCCACATAAAAATTAAATTTTTAACATAAGATTCATCCACATGCAAGGGAATATTAATTAACAAATTATCACACTAGCACAACCTCCAATTTGCTATTCAGCAAGTCCAATCCTACGTAATCAGCATACAAGCCAATTTTTTTTTTTTTTTTTTTTTCTCAAATTTAATTTTTAAGTATTCATAATGAATAAACTAGAATTTCAATTCTGTGAGATCCACTTTTTTTTTGGTTAATATTACTTGCATTTTATGTTGTATATTTGGATAAGAAGAAGAAGATTATAGGTTTAGTTCCTGAGGAAACCCATTGGAATGTAACCACCATAATTGCAATCTAGTATTCTCACTCATTCTGTAATTTCCCTTTGAAAAAATAGAACAACTTCATCAAATGACAAAAAATAATTATATAACTATTTCAATATCTATATATTTGATCTGCCAAACATGCTATTGTAATATTGTTTACCATATGGGGTAATGATCCACCCGTACCCAAATTGACCACCAGTCCGAAATTGACGTTTAAACAAAGTTCATAATTCCATTAACAAATATTGTCTTGGGTTTAGGATAAATTTTTGTTTTTGTTCTAATACCAAATGTTTTAGGACATTGTTTTTACAAGTTTAAATAATTATACTACTATGTTTAGATCTAGAATTTAGGAAAAGTGGAAAAATGAAAATGAAAGTATTTGTACTTGTTCATTTTTTTACATTAAAAAAAGAAAGAAAGAAAGAAAAGGAAAGATATATTGGGGAGCTATTTATTTTCTTTTCATTTTCTTAGTTCAACCAATAAAAGTAAAAATATTCAATTCATCTCACCTGGTTTTTCTTTTCTATTTTTTTTCCACTTCCCTAAACAAATACTAGAACGAAAAATAATGTAAGAATTCATAGGTTTTGTGATTAGGAGCTAGGGTTAGAAAATAATTTTGTCTCTTGAGGTGGTTAATTACATTTTGCGATCATTAGATGCTATCAATCATAACTTTATCATAATTAGTCGCAACAAAATCACAAAAATATATAACTTTGCTCACAAAAAAATCATAATTTTTTAATGTTTATAGCATATAACTATAAAATTCATTAGGCAATCACAATAATTTGTAATTTGAATCACAAGAAGTACCCCTCTGAAAAAAAATAAAAATAAAAATAAATCAAATGAGGTAGTATTGTATCATGAATTTTACCAAAGTGGTTTATGAGTTGACTGACTAATTAAAAAATCGTAAATTACAAATGCATTTTTTGAGATTTATTTAAAATATAAATTGCTTCCGGTGTTTTAAAAAATTACAAATACACCTTTGTCTGGATTTTTTATTTAACATAATTAACTAAAAAAATAAAATTCTTAACTGCTCTCATACAATATAATAAAATTACCTAAATTGTTAATTGAAATAAATTTTTAACACCATTAAAAACTGTTAATTAACTTGATGATTTATTAATAGAAGAGTTAATTTGTTCTGAAATTAGAAATCTCATGAAGCGGAATGAAATTTCTAAAAAAAAAAAAATAGAGACAATTCGTATTTTAAACAAATCTCAAATAATGTATTTATAATTTACCTAATTAGAAAATTTTTGGTAGGTACCCAATTAGAAAATTGATACTTCTAAAAACTCATAAAACGTATGACAGTCATACCTTTTCATTAAAGAGGGGTTGTGGTTTGGAAATTTCTTCTTCTGCTTTAGATTCACAAATGCTGTAGAAACTCTTCAGATTGTCCAAACTTTCAAGATATAGAAAACGCAATTCATGAAAAATGAGAGGCTTATCGTGGGCCCCTCCTTCCTTATTAGCTACTACTATTGCTTTCAATTTGAAGCATCTGGATATATATAGATGTTGGAGAGGCGGTAGGTTCCGTAGTTGCCAAAAAGATTCATTCTCTTCTTGTTGGACTGGGAGTTTTAATTGTTTATCTTCTATTATCCCTGATATGTTTCTTACCATTATGATTTTCAAGTCCACCAAGGCAGGGAATGCCACCTGCAAAATTTAATAGATCAAACTCACTGTTTTTTGAAGAAAAATTTTACGCATACAAAAGTATATTTGAATTTTCTAATCAGAGCAACGAGATGGATCTATTATTTGGTATCATTATGATGCTGCATTTTCATGAATCCTATCAAAGTTGTAATCATCACTTCAAATATATGTGAACATAATTGTGTCTTTTTACCAAGTTTCTTGATTCCTGTACTACTATGAGTATGAGTATCTCCACTATAATTTGCATAAATTTGGTAGACAAATATTTAATATATTTCATTTTTTAAATTCCTCAACTTATATATAGGGTGGGTTTGCGAATGACTTTTTTTTAATTATTTTTTTAATTCATAACAAATAATTTTTTGACTTTTAATTTTTGTAACCAAAATTAATTTTTTTAAAGTCTCCAAATGCCCACTTATTATTAATAGAGAAACAACCTCATTATAATTTTGGGATTGGAAAGGGTTGTTCAATATGAAGTAGAAAATTAGTCCCGTTTGGAAACATACTATTTTAATAATTTTTTGACTTTTTACAAAAAGATATGTAGAAAAAGTAAAGAGTGTGATGTGACAACTTATAGTGACTTTTTAACTTTTTGACTAAAATCTAAGATATACTCTATCTATATCAAATTGTTTGTTTATTTTTTTACAATTGTGTACCTTAATCGAGTAAATAATATATTTTTATAAATTCAATTTTTTTCCACAAATTAAAATATATCAATTAATTCATGTAGATAAAGTTTTCAAAATCATTGAAAAAAATAAGAAAATATAGACTCTTTTTTGAGACGTTTGAAATTGTGAAAATAGAACAATTTAAAACTAGGGGAGTAACAAAAAAATGTGTAAATAACATTAAGAGGAAAAACATCTTAGTTACTCTTAGTTAATTTTGCGTTAGACAATTTTTTATTTATTTATTTTTTTAATTTTGAGTATCTAATAGTAGCTTAGTTAGTTTTATTTTATATTTTGTCAATTGATAAAAGATTAATTACAAATATGAAAATAATTGCATCAATTTGAACAATTTTATTTTATATTTTGCCAATTGATCAATTTGAACAATTATAATCCAACAACGCAACTCAACAAATTACATCAATTTGTTTGGAAACCTTAATTTTTAGCTAAAACTATAACCTATCAAATCATTTTCTCTGTTTCACTGCATGTCCTTTTATGAAAAAATTAATTCTCAAACACTTAACAAATACCACTAAAAAAACCCAAAAGCAAGAAAGTAAGAAACAACTTAAGCCCAACAAATACCACAGTAAAAAGCGCATAATGGAAACAATAAATAACAATATAGTGATGGAGAGATAATCAATCTGTCTTTGGTAAAAATTAACACCCTTAGCTTTCCAGACCAGAGTAAAAATTCTATTTTGTACTTCAATATATTTTAATTGACGATTTATTATCGGATGTGCAATATATTAAGTCTTGTGCTTTTTTAATTTTAAAAAAAAAACCTCCCTGATCAGAATAAAAATTTAGTGTAACAGTGATACTGATGATGTGGTATCACCAACAAATAATAAATGTGCATTATGTGAAGGGTCAACTCAACAATTACCTTGCCACATATACATGGAGGGTAAAAGATAAGAAATAATTAGTTGTTGATACCAATGACATGGTATCACCCTTATATTCAATCCCCCCCCCCCCCTCCCCATATAGAATTATAAAAAAATGATCAATTCAACTAGTCTGGTAATTACACTACAATATATAAGAGTTTTAGAGACCAAATTTTTTTGTCTCTAAAAGTGAAAATTTTGTTGTAAAAGATATTTATGGACTAATTTCTATCGTCGTGAGGATAGTTGCTAATAAATAAACTTTTAGGGACAAAATAATTTGATTTCAAAATAGTTTATTTTTTTAGATAAAAAAAAATTGGTCCTAAAAGGATAATAATTCATCAATGTCCAATTTTCATTACTAAAAATATAATGACAACACTTTTCGCAACAAAAATATTTGATCCCTAAAAAATAATCTTGTCCCTAAATTTTGATCTTTAAAATTTTAATTTTCTGTAGTGTTAGGCTTAATTAATTACCTCTTAATTATTTTACAAACACTAAGACGTGTAGTCGACTGAAATTGAGTTATTAGTTCAAACTCGTATTTTATTCTTACTAATGTAAGATTGTTGGCTAGATGGTCTAATAATTTTTGTTATTTGATTTTTCGCGTAAAATTGTACATTTTATACAATTCCTTTACTTTTAACATAAGATTCATGCATATACAATGGCATATTAATTAATTATCACACTCACACACCCTCCAATTTGCTATTAAGCAAGTCCAGTGGCACGAAATTAATAAACAAACCAATAATTTTTTTTTTCTCAAATTTAATTTCAAAGGATTCAAAATGAATGAACGAATCATTTACAGACTTCCTTCTCTTTTTCTTTTTCTTTTTAAAATTAATTTGCATTTGATGTTGTATTTTTGGATAAGAAGAAGATTCTTGGTTTAGTATTCGAACTCTTCGCTCATGCTATAAATTGGCCTTTGAAAGAAAAAGAACAACTTCATCAAATGACAAAAAATAAAACATGTCATTGTAAATATTGTTCTTAATAAGTGCTTATGATTCATAGTCTCCAAATTGAAGTTTAAATAGAGTTCATAATTCTATTATCAAATATTGTCTTGGGTTTATGATAAATTTTTTTTTGTGCTGATACCAAATGTTTTAAGGTGTTGTTTTTAAAAGCTTAAACAATTATGTTATATTTAGATCTAGAATTTAAAAATGAAAGTATCTGTACTTGTTCATTTTTTCTATATAAAAAAGAAAAAAATATATAGATATATTGGACAGCTATTTATTTTTCTTTATATTTTCAACAAAAGTAAAAACATTCGGTTCATCTCACTTAGTTTTTCTTTTCTAATATTTTTATTTTTTATTTTCACTTCCCTAAACAAATCCTACAACCAAACATAACCTAAGAATTCATAGGTTTTGTGATTAGGATCTATGGTGAGAAAATAATATTATCTCCGCGAAGTGGTTAATTTTAGGGAGACTTATTTATAAGTCATTTTTCAGAACCTTATGCTAGGCTAAGTCCTGTGTAATTTCTTATAGAGTCTCAAGTCCTATTTTCATAAGAATGTATTCCACAAGATCCTAATCTTTTTACCCCCATTTTCACACCTTCCCTCTTTCACTCTCTCTCTCACTCCCAACCACCGAATTGATATCAATCTTGTGCTGCTTCGCAAGCTTCTTCGCGAACGGTGTCACCACAATCTTCCGGGGCGACGGAGGCAGCCGTGTGTGGGTGTGTGTTGAGATCAGTGTGTGTGTGCATGGGTCTCTAGAGAGAGAGAGTGCCGTGTAAGGGTGTGTGGGTGTGTGTTTCCTGTATGTGTGTGTATGGGTCTCTAGAGAGAGAGAGTGCCATGTGAGGGTGTGTGGGTGTGTGTTTCCTGTATAAGAGTGTACGGGTGTGTGTTAGAGAGAGAAGAGAGAGAGAGAGCTGGGTTGTGTAGTAGTGCTGGGTTTGGTCCTTGGTTTGGGGAGAGATCAACAGAAGTGGGTGCCCATGTGTGGAGGGTGTGTGTATTCTATGAGGTAGTAGTGGTGTGTGTGGATGTTAGCAGTGCCGTGTGTGGGTGTGTGCTTGGTGTGTGTGTTACAGTGTATGGGTTTGTTCTCCTATGTTTGTTGTAATGATTTTTTTTTTCTTTAAATGCCTATGTTTTCTTTGATTTTTCTATATAAAAAAAATAAAAAAATTCAAAAATAAATAATTTTTTAAATTTTAGAATTAATAATACAAAATAAAAATATATTAAGATTATATATCTATTTCAAAACAAACGGATTAAAAAAATAAAAACTTATTAAGTTTGCGAAACGTAACGTGACACATTACGTTACGTTTATGTAAATATCACATTACGTTTATATAGGTGTCACGTTACGTTACGTTTATGTAGGTGTCACGTTACGTTCATATTGGTGTCACGTTACGTTTATATAGGTGTCACGTTACTTTACGTTTATGTAGATATGTCACGTTACGTTTATATAGGTGTCACGTTACGTTACGTTTATGTAGATATGTCACGTTACGTTTATATAGGTGTCACGTTACGTTTATGTAGGTGTCACGTTATGTTACGTTTATATCAATTTCCTATATATGGTTTTATTACTAATTTATGATATTAACAACTAATATTGAGGGTAAATGTGTCAACAAACTTCCCACAGGACTTATGGGAATATAAGTTTTTTAGTAGGACCATATGTAGCATAAGTCTCCCTAATAGGACTTCTAAATAATTTTCCCGTTAATTTTATGTATGATGTTTCCATTTCAAAATCTACTTTAATTAGGTTTCAACTCAAGATCTTTCGGGTGCTATTAATCTTATTTTGGTTGGGAATGAATAAAGGGAAATTTTTCATACACACTCTGCACCAAATTTCATAACTTTACCATATTTAATCGTAATAAAATTACACAAATACATAAGTTTGTTCATCCAAAAAAAAAAAAATCTTAGTTTTTTTAATGTTTATAATATAACCACAAAATTCAATAATAACTAACACTACAAAAAATAGTATACTTCATTACGATTAAAGGAAATATGAGTAGAAAATTTTTAATAATAAATCTTTGAACTCAAAAAAATTGAACTAGAAATTTATCCAAAATGAAGATAGCTGGCTTAGATTCAACTTATGTGTTGTGGATTCATATATAAAATGCATTTAGACATTTATTAAAGTTTTTGAGTAAATTTATGGGATAAATATTATAGGTATGTAGCACTATCGAATTTTTAATCACATGGTAGTATTGATACTTCTAAAAACTCATAAAACGTATGACAGTCATACCTTTTCATTAAAGAAGGGTTGTGGTTTGGAAATTTCTTCTTCTGCTTTAGATCCACAAATGCTGTAGAAACTCTTCAGATTCTCCAATTCAAGAAGACATAGAGAATACAGGTGACGAAAAATGAGAGGCTTATCGTGGGCCCCTCCTTCCTTATTAGCCACTACTATTGCTTTCAATTTGGAGCAATCGGCTATACCTAGAACTTCGAGACGCGGTAGGTTCCAAAAGGATTCATGCTCTTCTTGTTGGACTGGGAGATTTAATTGTTTGTCTCCTATTATCCCTGATATGTTTTTTACACCATTGATGATCAATTCTTCCAAGGCAGGGAATGCCACCTGCAAAATTTAATAGATCAAACTTATGTTCTTTCAGTTATCAAGCATTTCCAAATCAACAGAAAAAGTTACTACAAAATAAACCTTTTCACAAAAGAGAGGTCGTGAAGGATTAGAATTGTTTGCCGAATAGAAGCTTCTAAGGTTGGGTAACTCCTCTAACACCATTTTTTTTAAATGATGAAAAATAATTTCCTCCTCGTCTCCTTGTCTTTCATTTCTAATAATTTCTTCCATATCCTCACAGTCTCCTATTTCTAGACGTTGGAGTTGCTCAAGACCTCTTGCAATGGAGTGTGTGAAGAGAAATTTAAATTGACAATTTTCAACACGCAATTCACACAAGTTACAAAAAGAACCTGGCGGAATTTGTGGTTGAGATTTTAGAAACTGTAATTCAGAAAATCCCATTCCATCTTCGCTGTGAAACAGAACCTTTTTCATACCTGTAAGGCTAAGTATCTCAAGGTTCCTTAAACTCCCCAATATCCCCAATAAAGCTATCTCTGTCATCGGTCTGCCGCCATTTAGACGTAACATCCGAAGTTCAACTAATGTTGAAAGTGATGATGGGAGGCTCTTTATAGGCATTTCACTCAGATCTAGGACTTCAAGAATGTTTTCCATTCCATTGAAAAAATTGTTTGGAAAATCTGTTGGTGAGTCATTGCTGCGATGTAACACCAATGTATGGAGTCCTCTACATTCCAACTCATTAGGAAACTCATGAATTTTTGCAGTGAACCTTAATGAGATTGCCGAGTAATGTTCATATCTGCCTTTCTCTGGCCACTTTTCGATACCATGTTTTACTAGATATCTTTTCTCATCTTCCGCAATCGATATAGCGACATCCCGGATAATATCATGCATTTTGACCACACTTCCATTTCTGCCATCTAACAACAAACAAGATGTTTTGAGGACATCAACCATTGCAAGTACTCTATCTCTTACTTCATCAAATATATTCAGGTTTTGATCAAGTAACCTCATCCCAATGCAATATCTCACCAATTCGTCAATTGAAATCTCAGCATCTTCCTTAAACAAAGAGCAAAGCAAGAAGCATGACCGTGCATCCTTGGTCTCTAGACGATCATAGCTCCATTTTAATGAGATGAACAAATTTGGATCGATATCCGCAATTTCTTTTATCTTGTAATTTTTAAGTTGTCGAAGTGCATCTTTCCACGCATGTTTTCCCTTGCCTTTTAATGCTGCTGCAACTGCACGTATAGCAACTGGCAAGCCTCCACATTTGTCACACACTTCCTTTGCTTCAGAAGGGATTTCAGAGTCCACAGAAATTTCAGCCACCTTCGTAAATAGGCTCCATGCTTCTTTCTTTGTTAACACATCAATCGGGAAATTTTTTAGTTCACTAGAATTTTGCATCATTTGGCACACACGTTGTTTCCGTGTAGTTATCACAACTTTGCAGCCCATATCACTACTAGTTGTAAAAGGAATTCCAATATCCGGCAAGTTAAGTGGCTCGTTGTTACCACCATCTGTAGTAGGAATTCCAATATCTGCCAAGTCAAGTGGCTCCCAAACGTCGTCCAATATTACAAGGGTTTTTTGCCCATTCCTCAGTCTATTCAATAGTTGACCTGCTCTTCCATACTCATCTAGCTTTAGTTTCAATTGACTTGCCAGTTCACCTTGAACTTTTTCCTTTTCCACAGCTTTGGACACAGTTGTCATTGCGACGGAATGAAAAAGCCCATTTCTCTTTGCTAGTTGGCGAACCTCTTCCACCATTGTCGTCTTGCCAACACCGCCTGGTCCGTAAATGCCAATCATTTTAATGCTAGGATCTTTCAACGATCTTATGATCTCCTCGAAGATGTGTTTCCTTGAATCAAATGCTTCATACTTTGCAGAGAATGTGAATCCAGCGTCTGGAAGAGGTGCGCGGTGTGACACTGGGCATGTCATAAACTTGGTGCCCTCCTCTTTTAGGATAATAACACGAGCAGTCTTCTTTTTGGACTCCTTGCCTAGCCGGTAACGCCAATGAATATTTGGACACGAGCATTTGAAGCAGGACCTGTTTTCCCTTACCATGTCTAGTAGAAACACCTGGACTTCTGCTTTCATCCCATATGCGGACATTAGCCACTTCCAAACATCATTCTCAACGATTCCTGCATCGTCCCTGGCTCTGTGGGCACTTCCATCGATCCTTCTCCACTCATCATCAAGTCCATCAATTTCATCTTCAAGTTCTTGAATGTTCTTCTTATAGTGAATCACATAGCCAACGTGAGACCAGCCAGCTTTGCAGGTGTTTATGACACCGTCCGAACATAATATTTTAAAGATGTCGCCCACACCAATACTCATTTTTGTATTCTATTTTTTCCCTCCTTTCCTTTTGGTCTCTTTTCTCTCAATTTCTGAAAACAAAAGGGCACAACGTTGATAATTGGAAAAAAAAAAGTACATGAGGTTTTAGCTTCAAGAGTTCATTTTTTCTTTTGAGCCCTGCTTTTCAAAGAAAAAAACCAGAAGCTTTGCTTGCCAAATTTCCTGATTCTCACCTGGTTTGATTCCTCATTTGAGAACTTGGTTATTTTAGTTGACTTTTTAATTATTTTAGTTTGATTAAAAAAATTATGTTTGAGATGATAGTTGACTTTTTTTTAGATGATTTGATGATTGTAAAACAAAAAATAAAATGATTATAGTTTAGATATGACATTTTGTTTTATTACTTATTTTAGTCTATTTGGCCTTGTTTGGAAGGACTAAAATGACTAAATAAGTACAAAAAGACAAAACAGACTAATTTAGTTAATAAGACAAAATGTCATATCAAACTATAATTATTTTACTTTTTCTCTCACAACCATCACATCTAAACTTTAAAATAATAATAAATAAAAAAACGAAAAGTTTTTTTTCCAAATGGAGCTAAGCCAGGCTAAATTAGACAAAAAGTTAGTCTAAGGCCTCGTTTGGGGACTAGCCGGTTTAGTAAAAAAGTTAAAAAGTTATTAAAAAAGTCAAAAAGCCAACAACACATACCAAAAAGTCAAAGATTCTCTTTTCTTTCTACTTTTTGCACATCTTTTCGTAAAAAGTCAAAAAGTCATCCCAAACATACTAGTTTTTTTTAACTCATATTTTAGCCAAATAGCCAAAAAATTACTAAATTAGCCTATTCCCAAACGAGACCAAAATTTGCTTTTCTCAAACAAAAACTTTGTCTTTATTGACTATTTTAACTAAAGATTGGTTCAATTTTTAATTCAGCTCAAAACCAAAGATAAATATGTCAATAAACACCCCTAAAAATGATAGATAAATCTCACATATACAAGTCACTTATTGCATAAAATACACATAAAAAGTGAAGTAAAATAGTGAAGCTAATGCAGTGATAAACAACATATCTACATAGGAGGCTATTTTCGTCATTTACTAATAAATGTTTTCTAGCACTTTAGAAATAATTTTTGTGATTTGAGAAGGGTCGGTGATATTTTTTTGGTAATTCATTTTTTACTATTTTATATAATTTTAGTTAGTTTTAAATTAATTTTACAGTTTGTAATGGTAGATCTAGAAGGCAAATTAACCTGTAGCCTGTAGGTGATCTTTTTCAGATAAGATAATGAGGGGAGTAGAAGATGCTCAACTCTGTTGTAGTAAATTGTTACAACTGCATAAGATGAGTTTTTGACGCTCAATGGGAGGGGAAGCTAAGCCACCAATTCAACTTTAATTAATGAGGATTTTGAACATAAAAACTACCTTGGAAAAATGTGAGAGTAGTTCAACTGTTAAAAACATGCAGCTCTACTAAACTAACCCTCTTCTGGAACTCTGCTATAACTTCAAGAAAAGTGAGCTTAACAAAATAAACAAATAAATAATCAAGAAGAAAAAAATAAAAATGAACACATCAAGAAGTTCTTGGTTGAAAGGATAATTTGTTATCATGACATAGAGAGAGAAAGGTGAGTATTTAGTTTCAAGTTAATCCCAAGGTGGTCAAGACCTGGGTATAGGGTGTGGTCACTAGGAAAATTGTTGGATATTCTTGGAGGATCGTGTGTTCATATCTCTTCACTAATCATCATTTATCATATCTCCTCATATTCCTCAATTACCTAACACAAAATTATAAGTCTTACATTCTCCATTAATCATAATATCCTGAAGCACCACGTGGCCGTACTCCATAGGAGTATCCAATAACTTCTTGTGGTCTCTCTATTCAACAATTTTCTTTTTATAATTTTCCCTATAATTATTGGGCTCTTAAATCATGAGAGAGCAATGCACGTTGTCTCTAATAATAAATTGATTGGAGGATGAGATTCGATGACGAATAGCCTTGCCTCTGCTCTGTGGAACAAATTGAAAAATACACGTACAATAAGCTATAATTAATTTAACAAAGATAAAATGTTAAGTATATAGGAGGAAGTTCATACATTAGTTGATATTTGTTTGATGAAACAGAAGGAACTGCATTAGTTTGACATTATTATACTCATATACAAACAAAAATTATGTGTTATGTTATTGGTCTATAACCAATTAATATATTTTTATGGGTAAATTACACTGATCTCCCTTAGAAAAATATAGTAAACTTTATAAGTTTGGTATAATTACATTGTATTCTCTCAATATTTTAATTTATATAACATTTGGCTCATTTTTTATCAAAAATTCGTTAGTTATATAAATAAATAAAAATGATGTTATCATTTCTTTGAGGGTAAATTATATTAGTAGTCCCTACATTTTATCCCTTATGTCATTTTAGTTCTTACACTTTCAATTGACTCAATTTTGACCCTTAATTTTAGATTTTGTGCCAATTTGGTCCAATTGATAATATTGTTAGTGTTTTTTTATAGAAAATAATCACTAAATTGGTTAAGATTAACTTACTAACCAAGTTTATAATTTTGCTTCTAAAAAATATGATACATCACTTACACTACAAAAAAAAACACCTTTGGCGACTAAATTTTTAGTCGCCAAAGGTCCCATTTTAGTCGCCAAATGTCAAAATTCGACTTTCCCCGACTAAAAGTTTTAGTCGCCCATCTTGTCGCCAAAACCTGGTCGCCAATTGCCTTTGGCGACTAAAAATCTGTTAGTCGCCATTTCTGTGGTCTTCAGCGACTAAAGATTTCGTCGCCAATTGTCAATTTCATTTTTGGAAATTTAACCTTTGCCGACTAAACCTTTTGTCGCCGATAGTTAATTTTTTATATTATTAATTTAATTAAAAACACCTTTGGCGACTAAAGGATTTAGTCGCCGAAAGTATTTTCACAAAATTTTTTTTTTCCCTTTGCTGCTGCCCAGTTTCGAACCCGTGACCACCAAGTCCCAACTTTGTCAACCTTTAGTAACACTCTCTCCCCCACTATGCCACTACAACCTCACGCGAATATTAATGCAACATATATTATTTATATACTATTTATACCGGTATTAATACAAACACATTAAATAAATAATTATTTTTATTTAATGTATTTTATGTAAAAAAATAAAGTATTTATTAAAAAAAAAATATGAGCCGACTTTTGGCGACTAAATGTGAATTTTAGTCGCCAATTCTGTGCCATTTGGCTACTAAATTCTGTTTTGTCGCTAAAAACTTGAATTTCCGCCCAAAAAAACTACAATCGGCGACTAAACTTATTTTTTGTCGCCAAAAGCTCAAATTTTGCCGACTAAAATCAATTTTAGTCGCCACTTGTCCAGGTTTTAGCTACTAAAAAATTTTTTGTCGGTAACACACCCATATTCGGCGACTAAAGTTTTTTTTAGTCGCCAAAACCTATAGATTTCGCGACTAAATGGTTTTTAGTCGCCAAAAACCGTTCCTTTAGCTACTAAAATTTTTTCAGTCGCTAAAACTACTGTATTCGGCGACTAAACCGACTTTTAGTCGCCAAAAGGCCCACATTCGGCGACTAAAGTTCTTTAGTCGGCAAAAGTGCTTAGGTTTGGCGACAAAACTGATTTTAGTCGCCATTTCGTCGACTTTCAGCGACGAAAATGCTTTTTTTAGTCGCCAATTGTGCATTTTCTTGTAGTGTTATGTAATTGGACTAAATTGAAATAAAGTCATAAATTCGGAGTCAAAATTGAGTTAATTGAAATTACAAAGGCCAAAATGACATGAGGACTAAAATAGAGGGACTACCGACGTAATTTGCCCTTTCTTTTACACTGAAATATTTATTTTACCTTGTGTATCAGTTAATTTTACTAAAAAATAGATTGTGTAATTATATCAAAATTTTTTAAGGACATCAGTACCCATCTTTTATTTATAAAAAAATCACTGTCATGCCAGTTTGGTAGATAATTCTGAAAGAGAATATTTTTGTTGATATTAAAAAAATAAAAAATAAAAAAGGATAACTATTTTTAAATAGAAACCACTGGAGAGGTTTGAGGCCTGTGCTATTAGCCAAATATGTTCAAATAGAAGATTAAATGAAGAATAAAAGTTGCGTTTTCCTGAAAATGTGACCACGTTTGATTCCCTTCCGTTAGAGAACGTTGTCTCGTGGACTTATCACATGTCTAGGTGTTTTGGTGATTTTTATTTTTATTTTGACGAAAAACAAAATTAAACATTTTAGATACACACAAAAAGTAAATTATAATTTATATGTACAAAACAAACAAAATAATCAACAAAGTCTGCACATTTTTAAATTTATTATTATTATTATTTTGGCAAACTTTTTTCCAAATTTTTTCACTTTTACAAGTGAATTAGGTGAAATTTTAATTAATTAATTAATTATATATATATATGTAAAAAAACAAAAATCCTAAAATAAATTCTGAAAACCAAACCAAATAAGCATGTCTTGAATCACACTTTGCCCTGCTCCCAATTACTTTTATTCAAGTCTCAATATTTATTACCTTATATTTCTTGTCTGTCAACAATTCATCATCCACACACAGCTAACAAAATTTGAATATGAAGAGTTGGGATGAGATTCAAAAGAAGCAGACCTATAGATTTCCTAATGGTAGATGAGACCAATAAAAAGTTAACAACGACGTGTTGTGTGGCTATAATTTGTAGTACCTCTCCACTTACACTGTTGTTGACTTGCATTAACTTGGGTGTTTGAGTTTGGTTTGGAAAGTGGGTTGATTTTTGGTTTTTTAATTTTTTAAGTTATTTTATTTGAGCTAAAAAATTTCGTTCAAGATAAAATTTTTGACTTTTTTAATTTTTTTGAGAAAAAAATTGAAATGATTATGATATAGATATGACATTTTATTTTATTAATTTTTTAATTTATTTTATCATTTTGTAACTATTTTAACCCTAACCTATGATGCCAAACAAAGCCTCAATATTTAGTGCCCTTCCCTTATCATTTGCTTTATACATTTACGTTTGGTTTTTTTAAGCAGAAAATATTTTTTAAAAATATTTTTATTTATATTTTTGATATGTAGTACAATCAAAAATACAAATCAAAAGAAAATAATTTTATGTAGGCAAAAAATATTTTTCACTTTTTAAAAACAGAAAACATTTTCATATTGAACTTAAGGTCTTTCACATTTGAAAATATGAGAATTATGAATAAGGTCTTAAGGTCGATCATTAAGGTCTTTCAATATGAAAATTCCCCATTAACTTATTGGGCTCTTAAATCATATTGAACTTAAGGTCTTTCCCAATAAGGTCTTTCACATTTGAACTTTCTAAATGGGTGCCAAATGCTTCATTATGGAGGAATGAATCTTTTGAAAATATGATAAATAGAACTTAATTATTCATATTGAAACGCAATAATAATTTCGAAAGCAAAACAAGACTCATTAATATATATATATATATTTTAATTCACCTCAAAACCAAAATAAATCAGTCAGTAAACAGTCCTAAAAAGTGATAGATAGATCTCAAAATGGTGTGTATTATAATATTTTCCCAAACCCTAAGAGAGTGAAGTTAATGGGGAATTTTTTTTTTTTTTTGTGTGCGCGTGTTAAAGATAGAATGTTAGTATATTATTAAAATTAAGTTACAACTTAAAGGGACCACCGTTGATCCCATCAGCTCGAATCCAGACCTTCCACTTACCGCACCCTGAGGTGTGGCTACATGCCACTCAGCCAGAAGGGCCTCGACTAATGGGGAAATTTATAGGATGTATACCATATACACTTTTAGTTACGATTTTTGTATTTAGTTATAACCTAATATGTTGGTAGTTATAATATATTATGATGTTAGTTATGACATTATTTTAATTATAATTTAAGAGTTGTTTGGATATACCTCATGTGTTGTTCAATTATAACTCAATTTTTTTTAAAAAAAATTATGACTCTCATAGTGTTGAGTTATACAATTTATGATAATTAAACTTACAAATGGCCTAACTTACCATAGTATTTCCCTTCATTTATTGCATAAATACACAAGAAGTAAAAGAGTGAAGTTGATGTAGTGATAAATAACATTTCTACAAAGAACAATATATAGAAAGCTAATTTTGTCATTTACAACAAATGTGTTTCTAGCACTTCTGGTATAAAAATAATTTTTGTGATTTGAGAAGGGTGGGTGATATTTTTTTGCTAATTCATTTTTTACTATTTTCTATAATTTTAATTGGCTTTAGATTAATTTTATAGCTTGCAGTCGTAAGATCTAGAAAGCAAACAAATAATTGGAGAGACTGTGATAATGTATTTAACCTGTAGCCTGTAGGCGATCTTTTGCAGAGAAGATAATGAAAGGAGTAGAAGATCCTCAGCTCTGTTGTAGTAAATTGTTACAACTACATAAGATAAGTTACAACTACGTAAGATCTAATAAATATTTTTTCACAAATTTTTTACTTTTTAGATACATCTAATTAAGATGCATCTAAAAAAGTAAAAAAAATGTTTAAAATTTAAAAAATATTTACTAAAAACAAAAGAATACGAAAACAAAAAAACTCAATTTTCAAAAAACTTAATTCAGAAAACTCAAACCAAACACACTGAATAATTTGGAGAAAAGACTGTGGTTCACACCTCTTAAAGGGAGTACATCATATGTATCTTATAATTAACGAAAAAAATGACATAATTTCATATTTTTTGAATCGTAACTAAAATAAATATTATAACCAAATAACATATAAGGTATAACTAAAAATCTAATGACTAAAAAAGAAAATTTCATAACTTAAAAATGCATATAGTAAAAAATGTACATCGTGGAAGTACCCGTAACTTGAACTATAGATATAGATTAGCAACAAAACCAAACCAGTACGTCTTCAATTCCACTTAATTTTGTGTGTAAACTGAGCCTAAATGGTTAATGATATGTTTCTTCTTCCTATGTTGTTTTTGTTTTATGTAATTCTTCCAAGATAAAAAAATAAGGGGAAAAAATTACGCACAAAATAAGAACAATAGCAGAGGAGGAAGAAACAGAACATGAATTATTTAAGTTCTATTTAGATTATGAATTTGAATATAGATTTAAAAAAAAAAAAAAAACAAAAAAGAAAAAAAACCTCAAAAATTCTAATCTAAATACAGTCTTAATAAAACAATCTAGTTTACATAGAACAAATATGAGAACTGATTGTGATTTTTTTGTTTTTAAATAGTAGCTGAAGTATTGAAAACTAAGGGGTGTTTTGGGAAGATGGTTATAATATGATTTTTGGTGAAAAGCTGATTATAAGCAGATTATAATCAGCTTTTCTGTGAGAGAAGAGGAGATAAAAAATCTGAAAATCAGATTTTTTATCTCTTCCCAAAAGAGGCCTAATTGTGTTGTGTGTGTGTGTTTTTTTCTTTTAATTCTAGAAAGTAGCTAAAGTATAGATCTGAACTCCAAACTCTTTCCAGTGTTTGGTTGAAAACTGATTGTATTTTTTTTTTTTTTATTAGTAGCTGAACTGAAGTCCAGATCCAAACTCCAAATTCTTAGGTGGTGTTTGGCATTTCAAATTTGTTTAAAATATAAATTGTCTCATGTGGTTTGAAAAATTATAAATACTCCTTTATCAAAAAAATTATTTAACATAATTAACTTAAAAAATAAAAATTTTAACTGCTATTTTATACAATAATAAAATAACATGAATTATTAATTAAAATAAATTTTTTACATCATTAAAAATTATTAATTAACTTGATAATTTATTAATAAAAAATATCATTTGTTATGAAATTAGAAACCTAAGGAAGCGCGATGTAATTTTCAAAATTATAGAGAATAATTTATATTTTAAGCAAACATTAGAGATGTGTTTATAATTTTTTTTTTTAAATAGTAGCTCTAGTATAGATCTGAACTCAAAACTCTTAGGGTAGTGTCTGGTTGAAAATGTTTGTTTGTTTTTTTTTTTATTTTTGTTTTTGTTTTAAATGGTTGCTGAAGTGTAGATCTGAACTCCAAATTCTTAGATAGTGTTTGGTTGAGAATTGATTTTTTTTTTTTTTCTTTTTTTTTCAAAATAATAGCTGAAGCGCATATGAACTCCAACTTTAAGGTAGTATTTGATTAATTAAAATAAATAATCATTCTATCAAAATATTTATTCCTATATTTATTTAGTTAAAAAATAATAAAAAATATACCATAAATGTAATCATCATTTATCATTCTAAAAAAATGATCATTACATTTAATTCCAGCAAATCCAAGGGAAAATTATATGTTAGATCATTTTCAAACCAGATTTAAATCTTTCATCAAATTTAAATTTAATGAAAATTTGATAAAAACGATATTCTAACCGTTTTATTAAATTGGTATCAAATGAAAGGAGCCTTATTTTTTTTTTTTCATCAAATAAAATGAGCGTTTAACCTTTCATTAAATCTCGCAAGTAATCATTGGTAGATGATCGGATGGATGACTGGCCTGTCAACCGAACGAATGATCGGCCAAACAACCGGGTGGACGGCCAAATTAGAGAAAATTTAAAGAAAATTTACACGTTGATAGATGACCGTCCAAACATTCTCTCAATCGTCCTTTCGATCGACCGGTTGTTTGATAAAAATTAAAAATTTAACATTAAAATGTTTAGTATAGATAAAATTTTTAACCCAAAATCTGAAAAAAAATAATAATAACCATTAGAAATGCACTTATAGTAATCAAAATCTGGAAAGCAATGATGCAGCAACATCTACAGTAAAAAGAAAAGAGAGTAATAGTATTACCGTATTTCTTGTCTGTCACCAATTCACCCTCCACACAGCTAACAAAATTTGGACATGAAGAGTTGGGGATTGAGATTCAGATCCATTCAGAAGAAGCAGACGAGAGAACTAAATAATGGTAGAGAATACCTTGAGAGTTGCATACAATATGCAATTAATTGTCAGCCATTCGATTAAAACAAATTCATCCTGACCCTTGAATTTTTTAATAATTGGAAAGGGAAATCGCTGTAACCGGTGAAAACCACTCCCTCGATTGCCTCCCACTCTGTCAAAATTTTAAAAAATGATGTATATTATATTGATAATTAATAAAATAATTTTAAATTAAAATATTTTATACTTTCAAAATTTTAATAATTTGCATCATCAAAATTATAAAAATTTGCTCTCTAAATTATTTATATTACAAAATTTGTAAAATAGTATATAAATCTAATTTTATCAAATATTGATCTATTTTATTTATTATCTTTATTATATTATTATTATTTTTTTAAATAGTTTATAAATCTAATTTTATCAAATATCGATATATTTTATTTATTATCATTATTATTTGTTATATCTCTCTGTTTAAAGTTATTTATATTTTTCTATTTGTTTTTATTTGTTATTATTCTTGTTTTATATATTTATATTTTTCTATTATTCTTGTTTTTATATATCATTTATATTGGCAGTGAGATACCTCCCAATAAATAAAAAAAGATAAAGAAAAGATTGAGGGACATCGTTGCAGAAAGTTAAAACTTTAATAAAGATGCTTTCATCAGTGTGGAATTTAACAATAAAATATATATATATATTTTTTTTTTCATGAAGTTCAATTAAAATTTGAAAATAATAATAATAATAAGGGATATTTTTTTTCAGGTCCTTGGTATTATGATTTTAGAGCATAAAGGACACCAACTATTTTCATAATGTCTAAGGTCCATCAACAATATTTTCATAATGTCTAAGGTCCCTCACAATATTTTCACAATATTTTCACAATATTTTCAGTCCAGAGAAATTTGGTCCAGAGAAATTCTGGCCAGAGAAATTTCAGTCCAGAGAAATTTGGTCCAGAGAAATTTCAGTTCAGAGAAATTTCAGTGCAGAGAAAATTGGTCAGAAAAATTCTCTGGATGACAGATTTAGATACTGTAAGCTTGATAAGCTATTGAATCCTTCAGGAACAGCCCCAGACAACTTATTCTCTTCAAGAGCAACAACTTGTAAACTTGGCAACCCAAAAAGCACAAATGGCAACTCCCCAGATAGATTTTGCTTGCTCAGATCAAGAATAGTGAGCCTCATTAAGCTTCCAATACTTGGAGGAAT
The DNA here is from genome assembly GCA_036172215.1 of Camellia granthamiana. NCBI lineage: Eukaryota > Viridiplantae > Streptophyta > Magnoliopsida > Ericales > Theaceae > Camellia > Camellia granthamiana. Next base: position 36,688,347 of record CM069911.1, on the reverse strand, counting down.
TTTCCCAGAAAACCCACATCCACTCATATTCAGAATCACCAAACCCTTCAAATCCCCAATATTGCTTGGAAATTCACCAGAAAACTTGTTATTGCTCAAATTCAAACTACTCAAGTTGCTCAACTTCATGAGCTCTTGTGGCACAGTTTCAGTCAGATTATTATTACTCAGATTCAACGATTCAAGCTCGTAAAAGGCTCCCGAGACTCGACGGAATCGAATCCGAAAACTGTTTTACAAGATTACGACGGACACCAGATAATTTCTCTGGATTTAAAACCAGAGAAATTTTCTGCACCACCAAAAAAAAAAAAAAAAAACAGCAACAACAAACCAGAGAAATTCTGTTTTTGGTCTTTGAAATTTCTCTTGACACTTCAACCCATAGAAATTCTCTGGACTCCACAACCCAGAGAAAATTTCCAAACATATTTCCAGAGAAATTCTCTCAATCCAGAAAATTTCTCTGGACTTCACAACCCAGAGAAAATCCAGGAGCTTACTGTTTATGTGGTTTAATAGATATCTGTTAGGTCCTCGCATGATAAAATACGAACATGAGATCAAAAAAAAAAAAAAAAACTGGACACCAAACGATTTAAATGGTGTTTATGTAAGTTGATGTTTTCAGAATCAAGCACATTGAGCAACCCACATTTCAAAATTCCACCAGGTATTTCACTGGATAGCGAATTATTGGCAACTCTAAGCTCTTCCAACATAGCAAGATTACCGATTTGAAACACACCACAACACCCACATGCACACATGACACACTGAGCCGACTGACTCTCCTCTTACATGCACACGGCTTCATTCACATGCACACACATGCAGGCAGGGAGACACACAGCACATGCAGATTGGAACACCCACACCCAGACTCTCTCTCTTATCTCTCTCCCTAGGGGCCAATCGGTGGAGGAGGGGAGATAGACATCCACACGATTGACCATAGACACGGGGGAGGGGTTTGATACAGGATCTAGGACACATCACAAACGGGGGGAAGAGAGGAGGCGGCACACACGGGCATAGAGAACACCAAACCCAGCTCCAAGGTGGCCGGAGAAGATGCGGGTCGACATCGACATGGCGTTGTTGATCAAATACACCATCACCGCCGGTCCGGCGAGTTAAAAAAGGATCTTCAATTCGATCCAACTGGCCAGCCTCATCCTCAACAGAGGCGACGGCAACGGAGTAGACGACCACAGATCTGGAAGAGGAGAACGAGGATCTGATCGGGACTTCGTGGGCTTCGCAAATCGGGGACTAAAATCGACGTGGATGGAGAGGGATGGGTGAGGGACCTTAGACTACAAAAGAACAAATTGTGGACCTAATCCATTACTAAAAGTGGAAGAGGGACCCTAGACCGATTTTCCCTAATAATAATAATAACAATAATAATAATAATAAACCACCACATGTACAAGAAAAAGACAACCTTAATTCGTCATTCCATCTCCTTTTAAATAAAGTTTTCTTTATATTTTATTATTCCATTTTTAAGTTTTCTTCCGTAATTACTTTCACCTTTGAACTTTCAACGTGGTTTCCAAGTAGCGAAGGTTTTTTTTTTTTTTTTGGATCTAGAAGAATAAGTAGTGGAGGGTTGAACATATCTCTTTCCGACACGTGGACCTAGTTGGGCTGATTAGTTTATTATTATTGTATATTTTTATTTAAAAACTTAAAAATTAATCATTTTTAAATATAAATATTAATTATTTTTCTCTTACTACGAGACTTTTTGTTATATTATTTGTTTTTTTTTTGTGATTGCTAAGATTCTATGATTGTTGGACTGTAATGGTTCGAATTTAACTATCTTTTTATTCCAACCAATTGATATAAATAAATACAAAGTGAGACCATACCGTGTGGGTCAAGCTATTTTTTATTTATTTGTCTCGCAATTGAGATTTTTAGTTGGCATGTATCTCATCATTAGCTGGCATGGAGTTATCCTTTCAACGTGGTTGTGTAGCTCTTCATTGGCTGGCATGTAACAAACAATAATAATTCCAAGTTTCCCTTGGTTATACTTCAACGTGGTCGTGTAGCTCATCATTAGCTGGCATGTAACAAACAATAATAATTCCAAGTTACCCTTGGTTATGCTTCAATGTGGTCGTGTAGCTCATCATTAATATTATCGATTTAGAAATTTTATTAAAAAAGTTTATATTGTGATTCAAATTTATTTTATACATAAATTTTACACTATAAATTTAATCTCAATCACATATTCTTATTTTAAGTAAAAGTTTATGCAATTTTTTCTGAGTTAATAGAATAACTGGTTAGCATTTTATAGTTACCTAACGTAAGAAGCAAGATTGTGTGAAATTATAGATCTACTGCTTCTATAGTGTTGTTACAATAATAGATATCAAAGTTTATGGGGATAAATTCAATAATCAAAACATATTTTTTATAAATAATTTTATATGTATTTATATATAGACATGCATATAGATAATTTAACTAAATTTTATTAAACATATTTTTTAAAATATATGTAGAATAAATTCAATACCAAATAGCATTTGTCAAGATAAAAAAGTTTCTCAACTCCAATAACATTTTGGAGGCTATTTTTTGACAAATATACTCTCAACTAGGCATGTAATTAGTTTTATTTGATTGAGTAAAAAGGACAAGTTTCACTGAACTGAACCTGTCAATTTTGAGCACATTAAGGAGTAATTATTATGTGTTTGAGAATTTTATGTTGGTGGTGTGCTCAACGAATAGTAGAGACTTAAAGAATTATTCGTCCTGTTAACAAGGAAAATAATGAAAAAATAAGAGAATATTATTGGATGAACATACAGTCACGTGATCTTCCTGATTCATATGATTATTTACAGGCAATGCAATTAAATAATTCAATCTATCTTATGTAGATTGGCGATTATGTTTGGAGGATTTTGAAAATCATGTGTATGATACAAATCAACTGAAAATCAAAACCCACAAATACACGGATTTTGCTGTTATTACAGAGGGAGTTATGCAATGCTGAATGGTCCATGTTACATAATTTTCAAATAACTTCGACAAATATGAAAATCAAGCGCAATCAGTAAAAAAGGGAGAACACTTCTTTTGAAAAGATGTTGCTCCACCAAGGGTTTTTAATTTTCTTGGGGTTGTTAGCAAGGTGTGAAAGCACATCTGCCTCTCTCTTGTTATTACTGGAGAGAGGAATTCTGAAGGACCCATGCTATGCTATTTGTCCTTTATTTGAAAATAATCTTCAATCATCCCACCAAGGATCAAGCATATATCACTTCTACGGGAAATTGTATGGCGTGCACTTTTTAGAATTGTAAATAATTTAGATTTATTTATTAAGATTTTAGCGGTTTGAATTCAAATTTAATAAAAATTTAACAAATCAAATTGACTTATGTTTGACTGGAGTTCGAGTATATTTACGAGTCTATGAGGTAAAGAAATTATAAATTTATATTTGTATATGAGATTAAAGTTACAATTAAAATTTTAATTATATAATTATATATACAATATATATAAACATACTAAAAGAAAAGTTAATATCTTATCAAAATGATATATTTGTCACCATTATTATATAAATGTATTGTCTATAATTAGTTATTATTTTATTTAAATATATAAATAACATATTTTTTATACTATTTTTAGATTATTTAATATATAAATAATATATTTATTTTAAAATTTAAATAAATGTTAAATGAACCAAGTTAACGAGTCGAATTTAGTATGTTTTGCCTTATTTATTAAAATTTTAACGAGTTTGAACTGGAAATTAATAAAATTTGACGAACCGAGTTTAAACGAGTTCTTACTAAGCTGTGCTCGAGACTGTTCACGAACGTCTTTGTTCACTCTAGCACCAGATTACGTATTTTATAATTGATATCACTAAATTTTGTGATAAAAATATTATACATTTTTATAATAGAGTACATAGGATATACACTCCCACACCATAAAATTTTTCTATTTTTAGAGAAAATTATTATTGAGTTATATTATACAAAAAAAATTATTACAAATCTATAAAAGTTTTTTTTTTTATCAATCGATGGAAAAGTGCAATCTCTATAAATTAATTATTCATATTTATATGTACAGTTTATATTAATTTATAATTTTTTTTAAAATTTATACTGAATTATTATTTCCCGCTACTTTTATATGGTTTTTCGTAGAAAGTGTGGTATGTTACTTTTTGCACATGGTGGGGTATGTTACTTTTTGCAGTCAAGTGGACTTTGTCGAAAATTACAAATCAGCTGCGCTTTCGGCGCAAAATAATTTTTAATAAAAATATTTTGTATATTTATAGTTAAAATCTTGAAATTAATGTTTGTGATTATGTTAGTAATGGTAGTGGTAAACTAATGATGATGAGGTGGGGTAGGTGACTGTGATAGTATAATGATATTGGAAAAAAGTGTAATTTGAAAAATATTTTAAATATCGGTGTAAATAAATTTATTTTTGGTTAAACGTTCATTTTCGTAATAAATATCAGAAAAAATATATTTTTTTTGAAGAAAATATTTTTTACTAAAACAAATAAAGGAATGGTGTTGAATGGTGTATTAATCCCAGAGTGCTGGCGAGCTTCCTTGGTGTAACTGCCTCTCAAAGGGGATGTCTACGCGTTTGGATGCTTTAATGTTTACATTCAACTTTGATGGAGCTTTTGAGTGACCCAAGGGGAATAACTAGTGTTCTTTTAAATTGGTTATTTTAATTTGAGAGGGTGTTTGAGTTTGTTATATTTATTTTGAGATTAATTTCGGTAATTGAAAGCATTCTCTTTTTAAAATTCGTTGAGTAAAATATTAATGTAAAAAATTAATATGATCGGATATCGATAATTATATGTTTGAATCAAATTTGTATTTTAAAAATTAAATAGTTATTCTTAAAATTATATTTATCATCCATTTTTATAATAAAAAAAAATATATGATTTAAACATATAGCTACCAATATCTAATCATTTGATTTTTTGCATGAATACTCTATTCAATAAATCATAAAAAGCAAACAGTTTAGATCACCGAAATCGATTTTAAAATGTGCCTACCAAAACCAAACACTCTCTCAAGTTATAAACCCTTAAATTATTAAATTATTGGTGCATGTATTGAACAACTAAAAGCAACTTTGTTTGGTTTTGGGTTTTTAAAATTTCAATTTTTTTGTTTTTGTTTTTGTTGTTGTTTTGTCTTTGGGTCGTGTTTAGTTTATGAATATAGGTAATAATTTAGAAAGAGAAAGTAAAAAGCGTAAAACATGTGTGAAACATAAATATATTTTATTGACATTTTACTTATATTTTTTCTCTTCCTAAACTAGTAGTATACCCATGCACACGGGAATGTCTTTTATACTACAAAAAAAATAAGTAGACATAATTTTTAGCTTCAAATATGCTTATCTTATATATATATATTTTTTAAATGATATTTATACTTCATTTTAAATCATTTATTTTTGTTTTATAAGTGTGAATATTATTGTCCTTTTTTAAAAAAGTTTTTTTTTTGGTTAATGCTAATGCGTTAGACGTTTAAATAAATCATCAACATGATACTTCAATTTTATTTTTTTTTTCTTTAAGGTTCAAGCTGTTTGAATTTTAAAATATCAAACTTTTACTTTTAAACTATAAAAATTAAATTAAAGTAGTATTTGAGCATGTTGTTGGGTGAGATCAAAAGTTATAAATTTCATTATTACTTTTAAATATGTTTACTCCACATGTTCAATAATTAGAATTTTCATTATTACTATTAAGATTTAATTTGAAATTTTTACAGTATTTAAGAATTCAAATTATTCTTAGTTTTCAGGTTCTTACTTAAATTTAACTTATGGAAATTACATATGCAAAAAAATTACACGAAAATGTGTTTTGTGTCGGTATGTGTTGCCAATAATATTTTTTTAAGTATTGTGTGATAAATACATGTTTTATAATTCAATTGGTAAAATTAAAGCAAATAAATTTGAGTAAATTATAGAAATTACATTGTCTAGACCATAATTGTAATTTGAAGAATTTTTTTTTTTTTTTTTTTTTTTTTTTTTGGGTCTTTACCTTTTGCTTTCCCTTTCACTCCTTCCCATCCTCAATTTCTCCATTTTCCCACCATATTTTATTGAAAAGACTTACATTTTTTAATGTAATTTTTTGGTTATGCTGATAAATTTTAGTATTTTGAAATAAATATTGTTAGACTTATTTATTTTGATGATTTATTTAATTATGTTTTAATTTATTTGGAAAAGAAAAATAGAATCAAAATTTATTTTGTCTCATTATTTCTCACATAAACCTTTATCCTAAATGTTGTTAGAATATATTTAATATTTGATTAAATCAGGAGTTCAAACAGTCCAAAACAAAGGTTCAAACGGCTCAGCACAGCAGCAGGCCAAAAGGTTCAAATGGAAGCTATTCAAATTTGTAATGATGGAGTGGAAGATATTCAAATTAGTAATGATAGAGTACAACGGCTATAAATTCAAATGAATACAACGGATATAAACGGTTATAAATTCAAATCAATACAACGACTATAAACGACTATAAGTTTCATTATATATACCAAAACCTCTAATGTAAACAAGTTACAAAAAAAAATTAGAAAATATTCTTTGATTTATAATCACTCACATATTCTCTGAAAAATTCTCTGATGAGTGTTCTTCAATTTTTGTTTACATTCTCTTTCAGAAATTATACAGTGAGACGTATAGCTTTAAACCCATCTTTCCTGTGTGAGGATTACAAAAAAAATCAGAATCTCATTTTTATATCTATCTTTGAGAGATAATTCTTGTAACTTTCTGTAAAAGCAAAAACACATTCTTTTCAACCTTGTAAAAGTGTAGTACACTCAGTATTCGTGACTTAGAAAGTCTGTGTAAAATTTGTGGAGGATTGCTCCATCTGTGAAAAGGTTGCTAGCACTCTATGAAGCTAAAGTATAGTAGAAAATCTCAAGTGAAGCTTGAGGAGTGGACGTAGGCCGAGTTGAAGCCGAACTACTACAAATTTGTTTGCCTCTCTCTCTGTTATCTCTTTATTTTATTTTAAATTGCCATAACTATATTTCACATTTTTACTGTGCTAAAATCATTAACTAACATAGTTGTTAAGACACTTGTTTTAATTATTTTTATTTCATTAATTATATTTATCTATTGTGCTAGTCATAATTTTTATTAGGGTATTATTAATTTTAATTGTAAAAATCTAATTCACCCCCCTCTTAAGTTGTCTTTTCGGTAACAATTGGTATCAAAACCTAGACTCTTATTTTAGATTTAACCATCTGAGAGTTTCGATCTATGGCAACCTTAGCTAGCACTGCTGAAGGACAAGCCACCAATAGGCCACCACTATTTGATGGAAACAACTATAGTTATCGAAAAGATAAGATGACCCTATACCTTTAAACCACTGATTATGCCATGTGGATCATTGTCACCAAAGGTCCAAAAATTCCTACTAAATTAATAGACAATATTAGTATACTTAAAACAGAAGATGAATGTGATGAGAGGGATCACAAATTATTGCAAGCTAATGCTAAAGCCAAACTCACCATTGTTTGTGGATTAGACTTTAAGGAGTATAATAGAATTTCAAGTTGTGATTCGGCAAAAGAAATTTGAAACAAACTAGAGGTAACGTATGAAGGAACAAATCAAGTAAAAGAATCTCATATTGATATGCTTGTTCATAGATATGAAATGTTAAAATGAACTCTGATGAATCTATTTCAAGTATATTTACTAGATTTACTGAAATTGTAAACTCTTTGAAATCTCTTAGCAAAATTTATACTAACAGTGAGTTGGTAAGAAAAAATCTTAGGTGTTTACCAAAGAATTGGGAAGCAAAAGTCACCACCATTATAGAAGCTAAAGATCTCTCCACACTTGGATTGGATGAGCTTATGGGTTCCCTTATGACTCATGAGATCACCATGAAAAGACATAAGGATGTTGAAAAAAAAAAAAAAAAAAAGTGGAATTGCATTCAAAGCATCATCAAATGAAGAAGAACATGAAAACTCCAGTGAGGATGAAAGCTATGTCATGTTTAGTAGAAATCTCAAAAAGCACTTCAAGAAAAATAATTATGGAGGAAGAAGACCTTTAAAAAAGGAGTACATCAAAGGTAACAAGAAAGAACCTATTATTTGCTATGAGTGCAAAAATCCTGAACATATGAAAATGGATTGTCCAAAATTGAAAAATTATGGAAAAGACTACAAAAGAAACAAGAAGGCCATGGTAGCAGCTTGGGGAGAAAGTGAAGATGAAAGCTCAAATGATGAAATTGAAAATGAAGTAGCCAACTTGTGTCTCATGGCTCTTGAAGATGAAGACTCTACTCAAAATGAGGTAACTACTCTTTATGAAGAACTTGAAAGTGCATTCCATGAACTATCAAATGAATTTAGAAAAATTTGTGCCAAAAATAATGTGTTGAAGAAATCTGTTGCATCTTTATCTATTAATGTAGAAGAATTAAAGAAAGAAAAAATTATTTTGAAAAATGATTTTGATACAATCTTTAATGAGAAAACTACTTTAAAAAACAATGTTGATGATTTAACAAAAACACTTGAAAATTTTGTAAAAGGTAGAGATAATCTCAACATGCTTCTTGGAAATCAAAGATGTGTTTTTGATAAAGCGAGTATTGGATATGACCTTATTAAGAAACAAAAGAATCTCAATACAATTTTTGAAAAGGCACCTCTCATGACACACCCTCATATTACTTATCATTATTGTAGAAAGAAATGTCATTATATATCTTATTGTCCATTCAAAAAGAATATGAACATGGGAATTAAAAAGATTTGGATTATTAAGGGATCTAACAAAAGTAACCAAGAAGAACCCAAGAAACTATGGATATCAAAAACCAACACTTAATTATCATCTTGTAGGTTTGCTTTAAGTCCAAAGCTAAAGAAAGGAAGTGGTACCTTGATAGTGGATGTTCCAGACACATGATCGGAGATAAATCCTTCTTTACTAAACTGTCATCCAAAGATGGAGGCTTTGTTACTTTTGGAGACAACAAGAAAGGAAAAATCATCGGTATTAGTAGCATCGGTATTTCTCCTAACCCTTCTATTGAAAATGTTTTACTTGTTGATGGACTTAAGCACAACCTACTTAGTATTAGTCAATTATGTGATAAAGGTAATCGAGTTATTTTTGATAAATCACATTGCACAATTGAAAGTACAAATGATCATAAAGCTTTATTCGTTGGTAATCGCCATGATAATGTTTATGTTTTTCATCTTAATGATCTCTATGCTGGTGATGTTAAATGTTTATATGTTAATAATGAAAATAGTTGGTTATGGCATAGAAGACTTGGTCATGCTCATATGGATTTAATTGCTAAACTTTTGAGAAAGGATTTGGTCATTGGACTTCCAAAAATTAAATTTGAAAAAAATCATCTTTGTAGTGCTTGTCAACAAGGAAAACAAACTAAAACATAATTTAAATCAAAATCTCATATTTCTACAACTAGACCTTTACAACTATTGCATATGGATTTATTTGGTTCCTCAAGGACATCTAGTTTAGGTGGTAAACATTATTATCTTGTTATTGTTGATGATTATTCAAGATTTATATAGGTTTTGTTTTTAGCACACAAAGATGAAACCTTTTTTTTTCACAAAACTCAGTCGTAGAATTCAAAATGAAAAAGGCTTTCTTATTACTAATATTCAAACCGACCATGGTAGAAAACTTGAAAATGAAAATTTTGAATTGTTTTGTGATGAGTATAGTATTGGATATAATTTTTCAGCACCTAGAACCTCTCAACAAAATGGTGTAGTAGAAAGGAAGAATACAACTTTAGAAGAGATGAGTAGAATAATGCTTTGCGAAAATAATCTTCCTAAATATTTTTGGGCCGAAGCCGTCCACACCGCATGCTATATTTTAAATCGTGCATTAATTAGACATATTCTAAAAAAAACTCCTTATGAACTTTGGCATGATAGAAAGCCCAACATTAGTCACTTACATGTTTTTTGTTGTAAATGTTTTGTACATAATAATGGTAAGGATAACTTAGGTAAATTTGATTCAAAATCTAATGAAGCAATTTTTCTTGGCTATTCCTTAATTAGCAAAGCTTATCGTGTTTTTAATAAAAGAACTCTTGTTGTAGAAGAATCTATACATATGGCATTTGATGAAACTAGCATCTCTGCTCAAAAGCAAATTGTTAGTGATAATATAGATTTGGAACCAAATATGGAAAATTCAAGTATCTATAAAGAAGAGAACCAACCATGTAAGTTGAACAAAGAGATTGAATAACATATTCTCCCATCTCAAGAAGAAAGAGGAAACAATGATGATTTGCTAAGAGAATAGAAGTTTGTTCATAATCACCCTAATGATTTAATCCTAGGTGACCCTACAAAAGGTATTGAAACTCGCTCTTCACTTAGAAACATTTGTAATAACTTGACTTTTCTCTCACAGATTGAGCCTAAAAACTTTTAAGAAGCCGAATTCGATTAACATTAGATGATAGCTATGTATGAAGAGTTTAACCAATTTGAGAGAAACAAAGTGTGGGGACTTGTGCCAAAACCTAAAGATCATACCATTATCGGTACCAAATAGATCTTTTGAAACAAGCTTGATGAATCCGGCACAATTATAAGAAATAAGGCTAGATTTGTTGCACAAGGATACAATCAAGAAGAAGGTATTGATTTCGATGAAACCTTTGCTCCTGTTGCTAGATTAAAAGCCATTCGCATGTTACTTGCATTTGCATGTTTTAGAGATTTCAAACTTTATCAAATGGACATAAACAGTGCCTTTCTAAATGGTTTTATAAATAAGGAAGTTTATGTTAAATAACCCCTACGTTTTGAAGATCATGCTTTTCCAAATCATATTTTTAAACTATCAAAAGCTTTATATGGTTTAAAATAAGCACCTCGTGCATGGTATGAACGATTGAGTAAATTTTTGATTGAAAATAATTTTTCTAGAGGAACGATTGACACAACACTTTTTGTTAAAACTAAAAATGATGATTTACTTATTGTGCAAATATATGTGGATGACATTATATTTGGTGCTATTAATGAAACCTTGTGTAAGGAATTTGCTAAGTGTATGCAAGGTGAGTTTGAGATGAGCATGATGGGGGAGCTAATTATTTCCTTGGGCTTCAAATCAAACAATGTAAAGAAGGAATTTTTATCAACCAAGCTAAGTACACTAAAAGACTACTCAAAAAGTTTGGTATGTATGACTCAAAAATAGCTGAAACACCTATGAGTACATCCATTAAGCTAGACAAGGATGAAAAAGGTAAATCCATTGATCAAACAAAATATCGAGGTATGATCGGCTCACTTCTTTATTTAACTGCAAGTAGACCCGATATTATGTTTAGTGTTTGTATATGTGCTAGATATCAATCAAATCCTAAGGAATCACATCTCAGTGCTGTTAAAAGAATTTTTAGATATCTTGTTGGCATTCAAAATTTGGGACTGTTTTATCCTAGATGTGTTGCATTTGATTTAATTAGTTACTCGGATGCCGACTTTGCCGGATGCAAACTTGATAGAAAAAGCACCAGTGGCACTTGTCACTTTTTTAGTAACTCATTAGTATCTTGGTTTAGCAAAAAACAAAATTCTATTGTTTTATCAACGGCCGAAGCTGAATATATAGATTTCGGAAGCTGTTGTGCCCAAATACTTTGGATGAAACAACAATTGGACGACTTTGATTTGCATTATGATCATATCCCTATTAAATGTGATAATACTAGTGCCATCAATTTAAGCAAAAATCCGATTCAACACTCACGAATAAAATATATTGAAATTCGACATCATTTTTTAAGAGATCATGTTCAAAAAGGGGATATTGTACTTACATTTGTAAACACCGACAAGTAATTGGCAGATATTTTCACAAAACCCCTAAGCGAGGATCGCTTCAATTTTATTTGTGGCGAGCTTGGAATGTCGATTTCTACTTAAAAAGTTTTGTTATGACTGTGAAACTTAAATTTTTTTTTTAAAATGATATATGTGTATTGCTACATTGATATGAAAACATTTATATCGATTGCATGCTCTCAAATCCTTCATACATTTATTCTCTTTAACAGTTTGCTATTCTCAACTGTGTAATTTTTCTTCGGGTTCTGCATCTTGAGGTAAAATTAACTTTGCATATATTAATTTTTTTTAAACCCTCATGGTATTTTTTTTATTACCATTCCAGCAACACCAACGTCCCATTATGTTTAATTTCTGCTGGTATTATTTTATTTTAATTTATTTTATTTTGCTATTAGGCTTAATTTCTTTTATTTTTATTTTTTTCTCATTATTATTTTTTGTTTGGGCTTAATTTTCTTATTTTTTTTCTACTTTTTAATTTCATTTTTTAGTATTTAAAGATAAAAACAAACAAATCAAAATACAAATATTTAAAAAAAAAAAAAAAAAAAACACCATTCATTTTTTTTACGGCCACACGCTGATCAAAATATACATAAAAAAAAAAATACTCTCCATTTTTTTTTACGGCCACACGCTGATCAAAATAAACATTAAAAAAAAAAAAAAAAAACCTTCATTTTTTTCCGGCCATACGCCGATCTTACTTACTCGCATCTTCCATCGTTTTCTTCTTCTTTTTATCACCTTGGGGGACCCTTGATGCCCCTGCCCCTGTGCTTTCGTCGAGAGCGACTACTCCCCGCTGACTATCAACGGCCAAGAACAACATTGCTCCAAATCGGGCGATGGAGGTGGTCTGTCGTTTAAGCTCTTTATTTTCGGCCTTTAGTGCGCCTATTTCTTCTGACGCCCCTGCCTCTGTGCTTTCGTCGAGAGCGACGACTCCCCGCTGACTATCAACGGCCAAGAACGACGTTGCTCTAAATCGAGTCATGGAAGTGGTCTTTCGTTTAAGCTCTTTATTTTCGGCCTTTAGTGCGCCTATATCTGCTCGCGCATCGTTGTACATGCGTTGGAGCAGAGAGAGTTGGGCGTTGACCTAATGGAGCTCACTCATCATGTTCTATAATCGGTGAGCCAATTTTGTGACTGTAGTCACCGTCTCCATACAGGACGTCAGTGTGAAATGATTGGCCTCAATGTCTAATTGAGCTGCCATTATTTGCTCAATCGACATCATAAGAAGGTTGAGAAGAGTAGGAGCCAGGGCACTCGGTCCAACAGCGCTTACCAAATCATTTAGGTCCGGAAAGAGAGTAAGGGGACGGGACGAGGCCATATAGTAGGAGAGAGAGATGTAATCGAAAGGAGAGTCGTTTTTTGGCAGCCTTTCTGCTCTGCTTAGTCTCTCTGTTTTGTCTCTCGAGGAATTAGAAGATCGAAGAGAGTGATAAAGAAGAGATAGCAGAAGAGATAAAAGAGAGTGAGGTGAAGAACAAGAAGTAGATGAGTGTGATTAAGAAGAAGGCTGAAGAGAAGAAGACAAAAATGGAGCGATAGCTGAGGCGAGCGGCAATCGAGGAGCGCTGCTTTTGTCGGCCAATGAAGCAAAAGCCAGGCCGCGTGGCAACAGCGTTTTGCGAAAAACGAGAGAGACGTGGGAGAGTTGTATGTGTATGCATATATGTATATATATTGTATAGCTATGTAATATATATATATATATGTTTTGATTATCTATTTTTTTGATGCCATTTATCCCTATCATTTTCCTCCTCTTCCTCCAGATTCTGACCCATGATTTCCTTTTGATAATGTCACAGGGGGAGAAAACTTATAATGTTATGATGTTATGTATTATGGTATTATTTTCAAATTAATCTGATGTTATGTATTTATAGTTTGATATCTTAGTCTCATATCATGTCTCTAATTAAAGCTGATTTATTACACATGTGCTAACCTATATATTTGGAAATGAATTCAGAGAGCATGACTTGAGGGGGAGCTTTTTTTACTCCCAAATCAAATGAAAATATCATTGTGTGTCATCATCAAAAAGGGGAAGATTGTTTGACTTATTTATTTTGATGATTTATTTAATTATGTTTTAATTTATTTGGAAGAGAAAAATATAATCAAAATTTATTTTGTCCCATTATTTCTCACCTAAACCCTTATCGTAAATGTTGTTAGAATATATCTAATATTTGATTAAATTAGGAGTTCAAACAACCCAAAACAAAGGTTCAAACAGCTCAGCACAGCAGCAGGCCAAAATGTTCAAGCGGAAGATATTCAAATTTGTAATGATGGAGTGGAAAATATTCAAATTAGTAATGATGGAGTACAACGGCTATAAACGACTATAAGTTTCATTATATATACCAAAGCTTCTAATGTAAACAAGTTACAAAAAAAAAAAAAAAAACCAGAAAATATTCTTTGATCTATAATCACTCACATATATTCTCTGAAAAATTCTCTGATTAGTATTTTTCAATTTTTGTTTATATCATCTTTCAGAAATTATACACTGAGACGTATAGCTTTAAACCCATCTTTCCTGTGTGAGGATTATAGAAAAATAAGAATCTATTTTTATATCTATTTTTGAGAGATAATTCTTGTAACTTTCTGTGAAAGCAAAAGCACATTCTTTTCAACCTTGTAAGAGTGTAGTACACTCAGTGTTCGTGACTTAGAAAGTCTGTGTAAAATCTGTGGATGATTGCTCCATATGTGAAAAGGTTGCTAGCACCCTGTGAAGCTAAAGTATAGTGGAAAATCTCAAGTGAAGCTTGAGGAGTGGACGTAGGCCTAGTTAAAACCGAACCACTATAAATTTGTTTGCCTCTTTTTCCGTTATCTCTTTATGTTATTTTAAATTGCCATAGCTATATTTTACATTTTTACTGTGCTAAAATCATTAACTGACATAGTTGTTAAGACACTTGTTTTAATTATTTTTATTTCATTAATTATATTTATCTATTGTGCTAGTCATAATTTTTATTAGGGTATCATTAATTTTAATTGTAAAAATCTAATTCACCCCCCGCTTAGGTTGTCTTTTAGGTAACAAATATTTTTAATAGTTCAAATTATATAAAATTAAAATTACATTTGGAATTTTCTTTTAAAAATTTGTAAGTTTTAAATTAGATGTGACTTAGATATAGCTAAATATCTTTATTTTTTTTTTTTTGACTTTCTATGCAAAGATTTTTAAAATTTTAAATTATTTATATGGCAAGATGGAGCAATATTTTTCATGCCACGTGTGTTTCTAACTTGTAAAATTTTTTTTTTAAAAAAATAAGAAATTCAGATTAATACTATGAAATTCTTAAAGATTCTTAAATGTCTCTTTGATATAATATAGATAACAGTAAAATGAATAAGAATAATGTTTGGGACCCCCTTGTGGGGGTCACCCCCTCACCCCCTTTGCCACGTGGTGGGTGGTGATTGGAGGAACAGGAAAAAAAAGAAAAAGAAAAAGAAAATGTGACCAATGAGAGAGAGAGGGGGTCAAAGGGGGTGGGGGGAAAAGGGGGGATGAATCATCACTCAATGAATAATTTATATTTGTTCATGATATTGATTAAGAAAAATATCATATATTATAGAAAAATTTACCTATAAATTTCATTTTGAGTAATAATAATCCATTTAGTCTTCAGGATTTTTATAAACTAATTAGTTCCATTGATTTTGGAAATGTGATTTGTTTGGGAAGTGCTAGATTAGTATACTTTTTGACTTTTTATGAAAAAAAGTAAAATATGGATTAGATTTAAAGTGATGTGATAGAGAGGTATGTGACCCAAATAAGATGATTGTGATCCAAATAGGATAATATGCTAAAATAGTTATTTAATATATTATTTAGAAATTAAATTTAGAGTTACACACTTATTATGTTTCCTTATCTTTATTTTATTATTTTATTTTTTTTCTCCTTTTGTGCTGGAAAGGTAGTTCACACAATTTGTAAGAATCAAATTTGGATGAATCTTTATATAAGAATCTTTTTTATTTGAAAAATATTTCAAAATGAGTATAAAAATGACTTAAAATATGGGATCTTTCAAACATTTCAAAAGGATGTGAGATTTTTCAAACATTTCAAAAGGAGTAAAAAAATCTCTTAGTAAACTTTGGACAAATGTATAATTTCAAACTGTACACTCTCATATAACACTCAAAAGTAACACTAAAAAAGAAATTTCATGGTGTACTTTTTCTAAATGTAACATTCTAATATAACACTCCAAAAAAATTTCTTAGTGTAACATTCTAATATAACACACAAAAAAAATTCCTTAGTGTACTTTTTCCAAATGTAACACTCCAAATATATATATATATATATATAGAATTCTTCAAATTATTCCAAAAGGATGTGAGATTCTTCAAACCATTCTGAAAAGAGTACAAAAATTTCATAGTAAGTTTTGAGCAAATATATAATTTCAAATTGTGAGTGTTACGTTTGAAAAAATTACATTAAAGAATTTTTTAATATTTTTGTGTGTATTACATTAGAGTGCTATGTTTGGGAATACATTAATTGGAGTGTTACGTTTGGAAAAAATTCACTAATGAGTTTTTTTTTTTTTAGTGTTACATTAATTGATGTGTTACGTTTAGAAAAAATTACACTAAGGAGTTTTTTTTATGTGTTATATTGGAGTGTTACATTTGAAAAAAGTACACTAATGAGTTTTTTTTGGATTGTTACGTTGTTATGTTTGGGAAAAATGCACCAAAGAGTTTCTTAGTGTTTTACATTGGATGTTACTTTAGTGTTACATTAGAGTGCTATATATATATATATATATTTTTTCATAATGTGGGATTTGTTCTAGGATAGAAAATCCAAAACATCTATAATGCAAATTGTCTAAATGTGTAATTTTATATTTAGAGAAATCTACTTTTATCCTTAGAAAATTAATCCAAACATGTTAGTGACTACCATTTTGTGTAATTTTCACTTTAATGAGACTTTTGGATTCATAAGAAAAAATGAAAGACTAAACAATTCACAAGATCACATTTTAGAATTTATTGGTGCTACCCTATATTATATTGATATATTAATTGAATTTATATAAATTTATTTGTGCATAGTACAAATTTTTCGTAAGTTTTTTTTTAAAAAGATTAAATAAATAACCAAGAAAGGTGGGAAAAAAGATATGCAAATGAGCAGCGGATATACCGATCCGCCAAAACCGACCGAACCGAACCGATCCGCCGCATTTTGGACGGATGCGTGATGACGAGCGGACGATTGCGGATTGATTTTCTCCAATCCGCCAATTTGGCGGACGGATGGCGGATTTGAGGTTCCTTTGGCCGCAACCGAACCGCCAAACCGCGAGCATCTTTAGTAATTTATAAAATTTTGTGTTTTCAATTTGTTTAAATATTTTGTTTGTGTTTTCAATTGAAAAAGAATGTAAATATTCTGTTGAAAAAAAAAAAGTTTTCAACTTGAATACATTTTTTGAATTGAAAAAAATTAACGTATTATTTATCTATATTTTTTGGTTTTTAGATCTAACTCTAAAAGTAATAAATAGAAAATATGATATATGCTGGTTGGTTTTTGTTTTCAAAAACATATATAAATGTAACAATACAAAGACATACAATCTCTACTACTGCTTTGTTCATAGTTTTGGTGGTTTGAATTGTTTTTATATTTTAAGAACCACATATTGTAATACTTTATGTGGATGAGGCATGTTGTGATTGTAATATGTGAATGAGGCATGCAGTGATTGTGATATACTAAAGTTTCAAACTTTCTTTCTTTGGATGAGGCATGCAATAATTATAATACTTTTTTGTAATACTTTTTTAAGTCATTGACTGTAATGTTTTTTTTTTTTTTTTTTTTGAGGAAGTGTACAAGTTGAACTATGTTGAAAACTTATAAAATTTCAAACCGCCAAACCGATTCGCATCCATCCGCCAAACCGCCAATCCGCTTAATCCACATCCGCCGGATTGGCGGACGGATGCGGATTGATTTTCTCCAATCCGCCAATCTGGCGGACGGATGGCGGATTGGAAGTTTCGTGGCCGCAACCGACCCGCGCCCACCCCTAGCAAAAACAAAAAGGAAAGAATCTTACAGCTTTTAAAATGAAAAGTTTTTCTTACAAAAAAAAAAAAAAACAAATAAATGGAGAAAATATATATAAAAATATTCTTTCCTTTTTTTCATTTTTTTCCCCTTTGTCCTTCTTGTGTTTCTAAAGTGTTTAATACTTTAATAGGATAATGGCCTCAATAGAGATTTGACCTTCGACAATGCTGCGTAGCTCAAATTTTGTGGCTAAAAAGTGGCTCAAATGGCCAAAACGACGTCGTTTTGAGTACAGAACAACACTCAAATGGCCAAAACGACGTCGTTTTGGCCATTTGAGCCACTTTTGAGCCACAAAATTTGAGCTACGAGACATTTTCCTTTGACCTTTATGTTATACTAGTGGTGTTTTGACAAATTGGTAAAAAATTAATTTTTTGATTTTTTTATGACTTTTTGTGTTAAAAAAATAAAGAGGTGATGTGTCCAAAAAAAAGTCAAAAAAGTTGATTTTTTACTATATTATCAAAACACTCCTAATTGTTGCAAAAGACTTAACAAAATATTTATTTAAAAATTTAAAAATATTGGGTTGGGCAAACCACCGGAGCCATGGCCATGGGTAGTGGAAGGAAATTAATGTTTCATATCATTTATCAATAATTGATCTTATACTATGAGAGTGTGAGAGATATATGATAGATTATTTTGAGAGAAATCACTATTATGTTAAAGAGAAATCATATATGTATATGAGAGTGTGAGAGATATAAGATAGATTATTTTTTAATTATAGAGAAAAAGTGAAAATGTAAGAGAAATTATTATTTTTTTATTTTAAGAAATGTAAAATTTTAGGAGAGACGTGTGGGTTAATAGATTATTTATTTATTTTTAAAATTGATAAAAGAAACCGTACATATGAGTGTAAGAGGTGTTAGACAAATTACTTTTTTTTATTATTATTATAGAATATGAGAATGTGAGAAATATTACCTTTTTAATTATATAGAAAATGTGAAAATATAAGAGAAATTACCATATATGAGTGTGAAAGATGTTAGACAAAGTATTTTTTCTTAAAGACCCTCGGGCTAAAAGTTTAAAATCAAAATTTCAAAGTTTAAGAGTGTGTTTGGTTTGCTTTTGAGGGAGTGATTTTTAAAAAAAAAAATTTAGGGAGAGAGTTTAGAATTTTTTTTTATTTGTTTGATTGTATATTTTGAAAGTAGTTTTAGAGTTTGGGAGTTTGGGATGATTTAATATTTTGTTATAATTGAGTAGATGTGTGTGAGAGAGAAAAAGTGATTGAGAATGAGAAAGGAAAAAGTGATTGATTGATTGATGTGTAAGAGAGAGAAAACAATTTTAAATTTTTTTTAAGAAAAGTCCCAAACCAAACAATTTTTTGGAATTTTTTTTCCAAAACTTCTCTCTGCTAAACCAAACACCCAAAAAGTTTGGGCTCTTTTTTTCATTGGCCATATAGACAAGTTTATAAAAAAAGAGGGGTGGGCAACGATTTATCCGATTCACAAAAACCGCCCAACCCACATACAAATGGGCAGTTTCGTAAATACAATGCGAGCGGATGCGGTTTGAAATATGGCATATTTGCGGATTGCGGGTTTAACCCGCACCCGCAAGAAACCACCTGCATTTTTATTTATTTATTTATTTATTTTATTTATTTTATCTTAACTGTTGATTTCATTCCTATATTCTACCTAGATATTTTTGCCCAAAACAAAATACCCTTTATTCTTTAAACTTACTCTAACATTACATTTGCTAATAGTATTATATCAATTGAAACTAAATAAATACTGATCATATTATTATTTTTACATAATTGAACTTGTCTTGGATGAAGTGTAATTTGGAATTTTAAATTCCTTAATGAATATACAGTTATAGTTTAGGATTTTGAAATATGTACTTGTATTAGTTTATGATTTGATTTAAAATTTTGAATATTTTTTTGTGTTACGAATTGATTTTGTTTTGTTTTTAATTTTATAAGTTTTAATTCATTAATTATTAATGTTGGAGCATTTTAGAAAATGGGGAGAAAATGGCCCAAATTAAATATTTACAAAATTGGAAAAAAAAAAAAAGGCTAAAAAATAATTTTTTGAAGAAAAAAGTCAAATCTGCAAACCGTCCACAATCGCCCGCACATACGCGAATTTTATCCGCACAAACCGCAAACCGCATCGCGAGCGGTTACATGTTATCTTTTTCCCAAACTGCATAAATGCAGGCGGGTCTAAACCAATTCACAAACCGCCCAAATCTGAACCGCAAACACCCCTGAAAAAGACCAAACTAGCCACGTATATATATTATATGGTAGACAGAGCCAAAACAAACCGTCACTCTCTCCACCCCCTCTCTCTCCATCTTCGATTCAACCACAACCATGCTGTCATCGGCGTCTCCTCCTCCGCTGTCCGGCTTCATGACAGTGACTCTGATTATCTTTTTCCTCTCTCTCTCTCTTCTCGTTGGGAGAGTGGTCACCTGAGCTTCATGGTTGCTTGAGCTCCATGGCTGCCTGAGCTTCCCCCCTCGACCTCTGTCTCCGACGTCTTCTTCGGCGCCTCTGTGTATCTCAGATCAGCGCCGTCATCTATCTCAGATCTGTCAGATCTCCGATGATCTCGATCGGGTTTTCAGAAAACATGGATGC
This sequence comes from Camellia granthamiana, assembly GCA_036172215.1. Taxonomy (NCBI): domain Eukaryota; kingdom Viridiplantae; phylum Streptophyta; class Magnoliopsida; order Ericales; family Theaceae; genus Camellia; species Camellia granthamiana. The sequence continues at coordinate 36,667,523 of CM069911.1, read as the reverse complement.
AACCGGCGTTGATGTCAGATTCCGGCGAACTCTTTGGGGTTTCGGCTGTCGAAATCTGAGTTTGAAACTGGAGATTGCAGCGCTGGTGGAGAGAGAACATAAAAGAGGAGAAGAGATCGGACTGTAGAGAAGAGGGAGGTAAGGTCGGACGGAGAGTTAAAATCAGAGAGCTGAGATCAGAGATCTGTTGTATCTCTTCTCCTCCATGTTCTCTCTCCGCCGAATATAGAAATTCACACAAAACTTGAAATTCACTGATCTAGAAATTCACTCACTGATCTATACGTATACATACACACAAAACTTGAATCACTGATATATACGTATATACACAAATTCACTCACTGATATTCACTCAAAGTTTGTGTATGTACATATATATATATATATATATAGAGAGAGAGAGATTGGACTTTTCAAATACATGTTGAAATTATTTTCCATATATCTACATCCTTCGCTCTATATATTTGATTTTGTAGGTTGAGAACATTTGCAAGTTTGCAAAGAAAAGCATGAAACCATAGATCTGTGTCACATATCGCAGTCATTCTCTATTTTTTTAGTTATTATTATTATTGTTGTGGTAGATTGGATCTGCGGAGAAGCTCTCTCTATTTTTTTTAGTTGTTAGATTATTATTGTTGTTGTGGTGGTATATCTGGATTGTTGTTAGATTATTATTGTTGTTGTGGTGGTATATCTAGATCTGTGGAGATTTCAAATCAAATCTTTATTTTCATTTTTTTAGTTGTTGATTATGATTGTTATTGTTATTGTTGAAGATGAAGAAAAAAAATTGCAACAGAATGGTGATGAAACACAATGCAACAAATAAGGATAGAGAGAGAACAAAGATCTGAACAGATAGAATTTGATTTGGCTTGGTATTTCAACAGATAGAAAACAAAATTGCATAGAGATTACACATAAATTTTGGACAGATAGCAAATTTGCACAGATAGAAATTTTTACAAAAAACATTTGAACAGATAGAAAATTTACACAGAAAATTTTGAACAGATGGCAAAAATTTGAACAGATAAACAAAAAATTTGAACAGATAGTCAATGAAAAGTCAAATAGATAAAAAGGTCAGAGGTAAAATTAAAAACAAAATATCTTTTATGATTTCTCACCAAACTATTTCACAAAATGTGAATCTTTCACCAACAAAAAAAAATTTCGGGACCTAATGCCTTAGGCATTTGTTTGAATGGATTTTTTTACGAATTTTTTTTTATTTTAATTTTATTATAGAGAAATAGGAGAATGTGAGAAAAATTACCATTTTCATTATAGCAAAGGTAAAATTGTAGGAGAAATATTGTGGGCTTACAAATTATTTATTTATTTTTAAAATTGAAAATTCAACATAATTGGGTTAAAGGCTTGGAGCTCTTGGAATCTCATGGTTAGAAACTCCATTTTATTTAATAGATAGAAGATTCCTATATCGTGATCCAACACAGCCTTAGTGAACTTTTTAATCAAATATTTTTACTTTTTACATCCACTTAATTTATTTGTATTTAAAAGTAAAATATTTATGAAAAAATCTTTTAAAAAAAATACTAAAGACAAGAAGAAGAAGAAATTGTACATTTTCGTATCTTTTGTCTATTTATTGAATTTTTTCATAAATATTTTTATTTTTTAAATACATCTAGATTATTTTCAAAAAAAAAAAAAAAAAAACATCCGGATTAGGTACATTTAAAAGGTAAAATAATTCGACTAAATATCAAAAAAAAGTTAACTAAAGAGATAAGAAGTGAAGAGAATAATTTAAAAAAAAAAATATATATTTGAAAGCTCAAATAGACAGAGATTTGGCCAATAGGATTTGGAAATTAGATGCATTCATATTGATGGGGAGTCTCTCACTTTGGTGAAAGCAATAAAGCCCCAGCAAGAGGATCTCTCTTGGCCTCTCAATGTAAATTTATATAAAAGGTTTAAAATACTCTTTTTCATTGAGTTAAATGATTAAAATATTATTTTTTCGGTTTATTTTATTTAATGAAAATAAAAAAATAATTTAAATTAAAAACAAATCAAAAATTAAGGGTAAAAAATTAAAGATTTAATTTGACAAAAATTAAAAACTCAAAATTTACTTTATTATAAGGGTCAAACTCCATATTTAAAAAAAAAAAAAAAAAAAAAAAATCCCAAATAACAAAGTCTCAAAGTGCCACACAAAAAGATTTTATGAACTATAAATAACAAACTACAAAACCACATAATAAAAAAAAATAATAATAACTGCCGTTATGAAAATCCACCAATTTTCTTACATATGTGATTCAATAGATGTTCAGGTTGGCGGGTCAGTGTGTGGCTGAAGGTGAGAGGGATGGGAAGAAGTAAAGTTGTGGTCGGCGATGAAAGAAAAATAAATTCAAGAGGAAAAGCTAGAGACCGGGACCAAATCTCTTTCCCTTTTCAATTTTTTTTTTAAATTTCTCAATCAAACACAGTGTTAAAGGAAAAAAAATGTGTGAAAATAAGTAAAATATAACTATATTCTATTTACATTCCATCTACCTTTTCTCATTTTCTTTTCAAATCTTTTTTCAAATTCTCCAACCAAACACGGGTTAGAGGTTTCTCATGTGAATCGGCAAAGGCATTGAGTGGCTCATGTTACATATAGAAATCCAATAGTTCCAATCCAAAAAACAGCAAAGTTAAACGAAGCATATATACATACAGAACAAAAGACCACCTAGATAACTTGTGGTTGTTAAGGATGTACACTGGAAAAGAAAATAAATAAATAAAGAGTTGATAAATAATATTACACAGTCCAAATCCAGGGACTTACCAAAAAAAAAAATTCTCACTTTTTATTGATCCTAATTAAAAATAAATAAAATAAAATCACCATCCAGCATATTTTTTGCCTTCCACCATCTTTTGTACCTCAACATAGGACCCAGCTTTCTTTGGTAATCTGGGGTTTCACACAAAAGTAGAGCAAACATTGGTGGAACGTAGCACAATATTGAATCACTTGTATGCAATTATGGGCAACAAACAACTATAGGGAGTCAAACATAAATAAGACATCAATAAAAATTTGAAACTACTGCATCGATGAGTGTTATATTGCACCATCAGAAGTACAACCTCAATCCAATTACTGTTGTACATTATTAGCATTAATCAATAAGTATATGCTACCAAAAGTAAATAATAATGAACAGAAGATTTTGCATAACTACAATATGAATCAAATACATACCTCTTCATTGAAATGGAAAAAGATTCACCAATCTTCTCTCACATTTCTTGTATGTCGGGATCCATAGAGGGTATCCAGGAGGGGCAATCTTGTATTATCCGTGTTACTGAGGGTGGCAATGTACTCCCAAAGGAAAACCTTATCAAGAGTGGTAACTTTAACGGCATAACTTGTTTTAATTGATAGAGCACGGGATTGATTTCAACATTTGATCCTCTGGTTTTGAATACCTCTTTTAGAGAGCCACAGTCTTCGACATTGAGGAATTGTAGGTTTTGCAAACTTCCAAGTAGTTCTGATGGAGCAATATTCCATAAGTTTTGACAATCGAACAGAGCCAAATGTCTTAGGTTGTTGAAGGAGTTGGTTGGAGGTGTGCTATGCCATATCTCTTTGATGTTGCCCAAACTCCAAATTTCCAAGACTTCCAAGCAAGGAAACACAACCTGTATTATTGATAATAAAAAAAGGAATAATGAGAAAATTATTAACCTTTTATTTAAGAAAGACCGATAAAAGGGCAGAGCTTTGATTTCCTAAGCAAGTGAACAAACATAGTGTTACAGTTCATTGGTACTGTGACTAGGATTTAGGGGTAAGAAATAATATTATCTCTTGCAATGGGGCATAATTTTAAGTGTAAGGTTTTGGTTTATTAGAGTCTATGTTATTTAGGTTTCAAGACCTTTGGAAGCTATCAATCTTTCAAAAATGCTAAGTGCACAAAATTAGAATACAAAAAGTACACAGAAAATATATTGTATAGCTGAAATTTATTAGGAATGTGATGCGAGCCATACTTTAAATAAATCTCAACCACAATTTAATTTCTGTGTTATTTCTGCACACCTACCATTGTAGATCTTACTTTGTTTGGGAACTTAAAAAAGGAATAATTGGTAGAAAGTTTCTAACTAAACAAAATTGAGACACAACCAAAACAAAATGGTTGGGTCAATAAAACAGACAAGACTCATGTCCTTAATCCCATCCGTCATTTTTTATTGGTTGGTGACACTACGTATGATGAATTCACCGCTACACTGAAATTTTTTTTTTTTTTTTTTTCGAAAAAGAGTTACTACTGATACCTTCAATTTTCTGAAAGAGGTTTATGATTTTTCCTGAATAATTCGAAATTTAGTACCTCTAAAAACTCATAAAACTTATAGCAATCGTACCTTTTGGTTAAAGAGGGGTTGTGGTTCGAGAATTTCCACGTTGAGCTCATGCTTTGTTGATTCTTCTTTTTCTTCTTCAGGTCCACAACTGCCATAGAAACTCTTGAGATTCTCCAACTGATTTAGTTCTATAGAATACAGTTGAGGGAATATGAGAGGGATATCGTTATCTCCTCTTTCCCTATTGGCCACTACTATTGCTTTCAATTTTGCACATCTGTGTATATATAGATGTCGAAGATGAGCTAGGTTTCTTAATTGACAAAAGGATTCTCTCTCTTCTTGAACAAGGGGTTCTAAATGTTTGTCCCATACCACTGATATATTATGTACATCGAAAATTCTCAATTCCTCCAAAGCAGAGAATGCCACCTGCAAAATTTGATATATCAACTTCTGTTCTGTTAATTACCAAGAATTGGCAAATAAACATAAAAAGTTACTGGAAAAAACACACATTTCCACAAAAAAGAGGTTGCGGAGTGTTAGAATTGTACGAAAGGAAGCTCCTGAGCTTGGGTATGTTGCGCAACGTCATTATTTTTAGTTGAAGAAAAATAATTTCCTCATCATTTTCTTGCCTTTCATTTCCAACAATTTCTTCCATATCCTCACAATTTTCTATTTCTAGATGCGTAAGGTGCGCAAGAACTCTTGCAATGGAGAGTGAGAAGAGGCATTTGAATCCACAATTTCGAACATGTAAGTCGCGCAAGTTAGAAAAAGAACCTGGCAGACTTTGTGGTTGAATTTTTAGACGCCTTGCAGGCACTCCAAGAAGACATTCAACATCATTACACTCTATAACTTCAAGATGCCTTAATTCAAGAAACCCCCCTCTATCTCTGTCATGAAGCAGAACCTTTTTCAGACCTGGCAATTTATTCAAATATAGCACTTCAACTTTCTCCAACACATCTCGGAACTTGTTTTCTATAGGAATGCCACAGTTTCAAAATCCTTGTTGAGGAATAATTTTCCTTATATTTAATATTCTCCCCAATTGATATACTAAATCTAGTCAACTTGGGCAATGACATTGACCTTGGCATATGAACTTTTAAAGTGTTTAATAGTGTCAGTGAATTCAATTCGAGGAGGCTTGCGTTCTCTCGCAGTTGGTCAGTTCCTTCAACTTTCCATTGGTCAAAGGTATCTGAAATGTATAATTCCTCCAGTTGTGTTAATTTTGATATGACATTTGGCGGAATTACTCCTAAGTTGGTACAATTTTCCAAATCTAGCAACCGTAGACTAGTCAACTCTCTAATCTCTGGTGCCAGCTCCTCGATCCCATGAAGGCTAAGTATCTCAAGGTTCTTTAATCTCCCCAATAGAGCTAAGTCCCTTGATAGGCCATTTAGACATAACATCCGAAGCTTAACCAACATTGGAAGTGATGACGGGGAGCTCTTTAATGACATTTCACTCAGATCTAGGATTTCAAGATTGTTCTCCATCCCATTGAAAAAACTATTTTTAACATCTGTGGGTGAAGAGTCCCTGCATTTCAACACCAAGGTATGGAGTCTTGTACATTCCAACACATCAGGAAGCTCTTGAATATTTGTGGTGAACCTTAATGAGATTGCCGAGTAATGTTCGTATGTGTCTTTCTCTGGCCATTTTTTGATGACATGTTTCACGAGATATCCGTTCTCCTCTTCCGCAATTGTTATTGCAACATCTCAAATAACATCGTGCATTCTGACCACATTTTCGTTTGTGCCATCTAACAACAAACAAGATTCATTGAGGACATCAACCATCGCAAGTACTCTGTCTCTTACTTCATCAAATATATTCAGATTTTGATCAAGCAATCTCATCCCAACACTGTATCTCACCAAGTCATCAATTAAAATCTCAGCATCTTCCGGAAACAAAGAGCAAAGCAAAAAGCATGACCGTGCATCCTTGGGTTCTAAACGATCATAACTCCATTTTACGGAGTTGAACAAATCTGGGTCAATACCTGCAATTTCTTTCTGCTTGTAATTTTTTAGTTGTCGAAGTGCATCTTTCCACGCATGCTTGCCCTTACCTTTTAATGCCGCTGCAACTGCACGTATAGCAACTGGCAAGCCTCCACATTTGTCACACACTTCCTTCGCTTCAGAAGGGATTTCATAATCAATTGAAATTCCCACGGTTTTCTTGAATAGGGTCCATGCTTCAGGCTCTGCTAACACACCGATCAGGATCTCCTTTGTCAATGCTTCTGGCACTCCGATCAAGGAATCTTCCTGAGCAACTGGCATTGGTATCATTTGGCACAAACCTTTTTTCCATGACGTTATGACAACTTTGCAGCCCATATTACCATTTGTAATTGGAATTTCAATGTCTGCAAAGTTAAATTTTTCCCAAACGTCGTCCAATATTACAAGGTTCTTTTTCCCATTGTTCAATCTACGATATAGTTGACCTGCATTTCTATTCAGTGTTATTCCCAGTTGGGACGCAAGCTTTTCTTTAACAATTTTCTCATCGAGAGTTTGTGAAACAGTTGCCATGGCAACATCATCAAAAAGCCCATTTCGCTTTGCTAGCTTGCCTACCTCCACCACCATAGTGGTCTTGCCAACACCGCCTGCTCCATATACACCAATCATTTTAACGCGCGGATCTTCCAAAGCTGTCATGATCTCTTTAAAGATCTTTACTCTCGAATCAAAATCCTCGTAACCTTGAGAGAAATTGTACCCAAATTTCATATGAGGTACGTGGTGTGACACTTCCAATGACATAAACTTCTCACCCTCGTTTTTGAGACTAATGACACGATCTGTCTTCTCTTTGGAATCCTTGCCTAGCCAGTAACGCCAATAAATATTCGGACACTATAGCGACCCCGAGTTTTAACCCTTGTTGTATAGTGATCCGGACTTGGTTCCGTGGATGTTAGTTATGATTTATGTCTTGTTTCCGTCCTTCCATACTTTGTTTTTGAGTTATAGGATGTGTTGGGCAGGTTTGTTACAGGTTGGTTGTGTTTGGGAGCAAAAGGTTGCTGCCCAGAATCTTGGTCCTTCGCTCGAGCGAAAACTTCTTCGCTCGAGCGAGCTCTTTGTTTTTGGTTCTTCGCTCGAGCCAGGGTTTCTTCGCTCGAGCGAGAGACTGCGCCTAGGTATAGACATGAGAGCTGTATTTCTTGGGTCGAGCGAGCTTTCTTTCGCTGGAGCGAGTGTGTTCAAGTTCTTCGCTCGAGCGAGCATTCTGTCGCTCGAGCGTGCTTCTGGGTTGCAGACCTGAAGCATCGCATTGTTGGCTCGAGCGAGTCTTTCTACGCTCGAGCGAGGTTTCTTGTGTCTAGTCACTCGAGCGACCAAGTCTTCGCTCGAGCGAGCCTGTTTTATTTAAATAGGCAGCAGCGGTTTTTAAAACACTTTTTCATCCTCCTTTTGATTTCAGAACCCTAGGTCCGTGTTTTCTCTCCTTCCACTCACCTTCTCTCTTAGGTTTGATCTACTTAGAGTGTATTTCTACCCTAGGTCCTTTGTTAAAAGATAGAGTGGGTCGAGGGCTTCACTTTAATCTGAACAAATCTTGGATTTGGAGCACATTGGGTTTTCGCCATCTTCTCCATTTGGGTTCTTCACTTCGAGGTAGGGATTTCCTACTATATATTATAGGTTTTGTCCTAAGTTTTGGTATTTTGATATGTTGGTGTCATGTGTTAATTTTGGGAAATTAGGGTTTGTATTATAATTTGAAAATGGGGTTTTTCATCTATTAAACAACATATGTTTGTGTGTTAAATTGAGATAAATGAACCTTAGGGTTGATTTTGAGAAAAATGGGGAAAAACCCTAATTGTTGTAATATAATTAATTTTGGAAAAATTGTGAAATTAAGTCTAATTCATGAAATTGGGGAATTATGAGCTTAAATGGTGTAGTTGGATAGTTTAATCACTCACCATGAGAATGTGATTTTACACTTGTTGATACATTTCTTTCCTGTATAGAAATAACTGTTTTGGGCTATCGGTGGAGGATAGTCGTGATTATTGTAGACATTGCATGTTGATTAGGGAAAACTGAAACTAATCACATTGAATGAGTCATTGAATATGACAGTTGAATTAATACAACGAACTTGTGTATTGATTGAATATTGTGCATGACAAGTGTTTAATACATTGTATATGCATATTATTTGGGAGGAGATAGGGGATGTACTCCATGGTTTGAGGGAAGATAGGGGATGGACTCTCAAACCTGTTTAGGAGGAGAAAGGGGATGGACTCCATTAGTACAACAAATATGTGTACTTATTGATTTATGGAAGTGTTTCAGTATGAGCTTTGGTCTCATTTGAATAGTTGATATTGGAAGTGATGTTAATGTGAGATGTAGTCTCATATTGTAGTTTGGCCAGGTTCTGAGCCATGTATGTATAATTGGAAAGTTGAATAATAACGGAAAGTGAAACCTGTCATGGACATTAGTGTCATGAAACTGTATAGTGATGTATTTGATTATGTTGTGTTAACCATCTATCGAATGTTATTGCTTTAGTCAATTCTTATATTTGGTTTAGTATTTTTCTATTGGGCTGTGGTTCACCCTATACGGGAACATCATTTTCAGGTTCAAGTGATATGCTACCTCCAAGGACTTAGCTTGGATGGATTTGGAGTTGAAGACTCTATTTAGATTAGTTGTTATTTGGTTTTATTTTTGATATTACATGTAAACTCAAGCCTAGGGCTTAATGTGTAATTGAGTTAGTACTTAGATTTTTGTGTTCAAGTGTTGGCTTGGAAAGATGTAAGCCCGTAGGACATTTACTTTAGCTATTACATGTAATGTCTTTTAATAAGATTACTTTGATGAATGGAATAATGTTTTGTTTCCTTTTATCAATGCATGTCATTATTATATACATTATGGGTTTATTTTGAGGGCGTTACAGACGCCAGTTGAAGCACAACTTGTTTTCTCCCTCTCTTAGAAATGCCTTCACATCTATTTTCATCTCATTTGCTAACTTCATCCACTGCAGAACATCAGCCTCGGAGATTTCACCGTTGTTTCTGGCTCTCTCGACCCTTCCATCGATCCTTCTCACCTCATTTTCAAGTTTTTCGGTTTCATCTTGGAGTTTTTTACTGTTCTTCTTGTGGTGAATCACATAGCCCATGTGATCCCAAGCTGTTATGCAACATTTTTCGATTGCGTCTGTGCATTTATTAAGGATTTGGGGCAAACAAATCATTTTTGTTTTTCCTTCCCTTCCTCTTTTTCCTTTTCTCTATGTCTATCTCTCCCTCTTCAATTGCTGAAAACAAAAGGGTACAACATTAATAACAAGAAGTAACTGTTGTAAATAAATAAATAAAAATACAAAACTTTTGCTTCAAGAGTTTCAGATTTTATTTATATTTTCTTTTCAATTACAAGCCAATAGCCTTGACTCTGTTGTGTGAAACAAATGAAAAAACAAGTACAAGCTAATTAATCTAACAAAGATTAAAATGTAAATTATATAGGAAGAAGTACATGTATTAGTTCACATTTGGTTGATGAAACAGAAGGGACTGCATTAGTTTGATATTATTGGATAATAATAATAATATAGAAATACAAAATGTATACAGTATGATTCTGTAAAAAAAATCTGGAAAATTATTCAGTGTATTTGGTTTAAGTTTTCTAAATTGAGTTATTTGTTTTTCGTGTTTTTTTGTTTTTAGTAAATATTTTTAAAATTTTAAGTATTTTTTTTACTTTTGTAGATGCATTTTACTTAGATGTATCTAAAAAGTAAAATATTTGTGAAAAAATATTTTAAAAAATTAATAAATACACAAAAATACAAAAAATATACTGAATTGTCGTTTTTTTTTATTTGACATTTAGTGAATTTTTTAAAGATTTTTTTCACAAAAATTATACTTTTAAGTGTATTTATGTTATGTGTGTCCAAAAATTAAAAAAATTACTTAAAATATTAAAAAAATTCAGTAAAAATAAAAAAAATACGAAAAATAAGAAAATGGAATTTTCTGAAATGTGTGTTTAAAAAACCCAAACCAAGCAAAGTGAATATTATTTTCCTTTTGTTAAAAAATGAGAATAGGCTAAATATTTTTAAATAGAAACTACGTGGGAGATTCTTGTAATTGTTAAATACTTCAAGGAACCCGTGTAATTAGCCCAAATATTATTAAATAGAATATTAAATCAAGAATTGAAGTTTAAAAAGGAAAAAGCCTTGAAAATAGAATTAAGATTTACTCATACTCTAGAAAATGAATCAATCACAGTTTAAATGAATAGATTTGACATTAAGAATATAAGGAGTATAGCATTTAATCCAATGTAAAAGCATCTCCAATCCTTTCATCAGAGAAACATTTTTTCTTCAAATTTGAATTTGTTGAAAATTTAAAAAGATAAAACATTAGAGATAATTTTTCATCAAATTTGATGAAAGGGTTGGAATGCTTCATATCAAATCAAGTTTTTTACACAAATTTGAATTCAAATTAGATGAGAAAAAATAGAGCAGGGTTAGAAATCCTTTAAAAAAATTTAGATTTAGATGTCAAGAATAAATTTGAGCTTTATAATGATGGATTTCAAATAACTTGTAAAAATAGTGATGTGAAATCCTACCACAAAAATTCTACTTGTACAACAATTACAAGTCTCATACTTCTATTCAATCCTCTACTTTAAAGTTATCAATCTATCTTCAATAAGATATCTTCTTATAATTTTACAAAATTCAATCCCAAATCCATTAATTTGAAATTCACTCATCCAAAGGGAGCCTAAATCTCAATTTTCAGTAAGGTTTTGTTAATGTAATCCCACTTTCCCTAAAATACACTGCCCATACATACCAATTTCGAAAAACACATCATCTTCATTTCAAAGCCACTTTATCATGCTCCCAATTACTTTATTTAATTCTCGCAATATACCAACAAAAAAAAATAAAAAAATATAAAAAATACACAAATACACACATAACAAGAACAACAACAGAGGAAGAAGAAACAGATCATTAACTAATTAGTAAATTGATTGTGAATTATAAAAATTAGTAGCTAAAGTTTAGATCTGAACTCCAAATCTAAAAAGAAAAGCAAAAATGATAACAGAAACATCCACAGTAAAAAGGAAATTATTAGGAAGATTACAGACATGAGACATACCTTCTTTGTTTTTTTTTTCCTTGTCTTCAAATTGGGAAAATATTGTGGTTACAAAGATAGAAAAATGAAGAGTTGGGGATGAGATTCACAAGTAGCAGATGAGAGAGAGAGAGAGAGAGAGAGAGAGCAAAGATTTCACGACAAAGTGCCAATCAAAAACATATTAAACGATGTGGGGCTATAAAATTGGTAGTACCTCGGATTGACACTGTTCACATGTACTATATTGACTAGGGGTTGACTAGGCCTCTTGGCTCAATTACTTTGTGAGATAAGGTTACAGGTTTAATTCTTATTAAAAATAAAAATTAAAAAAAAATTGATATTGTTTATTTCTCTTCCGAGTTATATATAATAATTGTTTTTTTTTTTTTTAATTAAATTTAGTTTTAGTGATTGTTTGTTTTCTAGTTATTATAGTAAGCTAATTTGATGAAATATTTCTTATATTTATTACTTTACCCTTATTGATTAACAAATCAAAAAGACTAGGAAGAACGGTATCAATTTATGATTTTTTAGTTTATGATTCTTAATATTAAGATTTTATAAGATAAAGAACATGTAATATTTTTATAATAGTTAGAATCCCTTAACATTTTTACAGAGAAATTTCAGTCTAGAGAAATTTCAACTTCACAGAAAAATTCAAAAATTTGACAAAGAAATTTATCACAGAAATTTAAACGAGCTAAAATTTCTCTAATAATATTATGAGAATTTTTTTTTAAGATCTCTGGTATTAAGATTTTATAACATAAAAGACATGTAATATTTTTATAGTGGTTGGGGTCCCTCAACATTTTTCCAAAGAAATTTCGATCTAAAGAAATTTCGTCCCAGAGAAATTTTGATCCACAGAAATTTCAAAACACAGAAAAATGTGAAATTTCTCTAGTTTGCTTAACTTCTCTAATTTTTTGTGTTTTGAAATTTCTCTAGGTTAATTTTTCTCTGATTTGCTCACAAATTTCGCTGTAATTTGCTCACAAATTTCTCTGTGTATTTGACTAATTTTCTCTGGTCTGCTCATAATTTTCTACAATTTATCTGGCATTAATATATCCTTTTGAGATATGAAATTTCTCTGAAATTTTCCTTGTGCCTGTTAATTTTCTTTGGAATTTACTTACTACTCCCCCTTTGAGTTTCTTCTTCAAGCTAGTTATGTATGTATAATTTTCTCCGGTATGTTAATTTTCTTTGTCATGGGATTTCTCTGCCTTTATAGTGAACATTTTGAAAGATTGGGATAAATTTCTATGTGATAACAAGATAAATTTGATTTTCTTTCCCTTGTCATGTTGATTTTCTCTGGCCAAATCACACACTCCCACTTGTAATTTTCTCTAGCCAAATCAACTCAAAATCAATAAATAACAAACACATCTGTTGCTAATCAACTTGAAATAAATGTATATAATTTTCTTTGGCATGTTGATTTTCTCCGTCATGGGATTTCTCTACTTTTACAGTGAACATTTTAAAAGATTGGCTAAATTTCTCTGTGATATGGCCAAAGAAATTTGTTGATTTTCTCTAGCCAAATCACATACTCCCCTCTGTGATTTTGTTTGGCCATATCAACTCAAAATCAATAAACAACGAACATGTCTATTGCAAATCAACTCAAAATCGACTTTACGATCAGAAATTAACTCGAAATCAACTCGAATAATGTTTCAAAAACAAAAATCTCAATAAAATTACAAAAACGCGATCTCCAAATCATAAATTAAAATAAAAAACCTAATGAGAACCACAAATCAGAATCGAAAACCTAATGTGAAATCAAAATCCTAGCATAAATCAAATTGAAATCAACGAACAAAGAACAACTCGAAATCAACTCCATTGGAACAACGAACAACGAAATCACAAAAGGATGGCTATCTCACTTTCGGTCAGAGGTTCTAAACCTTTGTCCATCCATAGAGCCATTGCTGCTTTGATTTTTTGCTTTGCTATACTGTGAGAGAGAGAGAGAGAGAGAGGGGTAGGTTAGAAGAAATTTGATGTCTGTAATTACAGGTGATGGATCTAAGGACCTTACATTACAAAAAAATGTATTGTGGACCTCTCCCGCTAGTAAAAGTTGGAGAGGGATGTTAGATTAATTTTTCCTAATATTATTGAGGGATCTTAACTAATAAAAATATATATATTGAACACCTTCTATTACCAAAAGTTGGAGAGGAATGTTTCATTAATTTTCTCATGAATTTAGTGCCTTTAATCACTTATTATCATTTGGAAATAAAAGAGTTCAGAGTTAAAATCTAATCTGCAGCTACTAATTTTAGAATGCACAATCAATTTCCATATTTGTTCCACTTAAACCAGATTGTTTTACTAATAGGAAAATTTTGTTCATTCTTCAAAAGGTCCATGTCATACAAAAAATACGACTTTTATAATAAAGATTATAAATGTTTATTGTATTATGTTAATTTGTGATAAAAGATACAAATGACAAATTTATGGTATGTACTTTAAAGCTAAAAATTTTATTTTTTTATAGTAAACCAAAAAAAAAAAAAAAATTAAAAAAAAAATTATACTAAGAAATTATGTTATTTTATAATTTATGTTACAGGAATTTATGATATCATTATGACAGATATGCCATATGCACTATTTTAGGAGTGCGCAAAATAATATTTCCTTTTACTAATTCAATCAAAAATTGATTACACTAATAAAATCATTCAAAAATGTTCACAAACTTGCTTGACCATCCGAAAGAACCGCTTAGCTACTTGTGTTCGTTTTTTTTTTTTTTTTTGTTTTTGTTTTTTATCTTTTTTTTTAAAGGATTAATTATTAAAAAGTCCTATCTACATATTTAGTAGTAACTTAGATCCTGTCAAAAAGTTTTTAAACCAATAAGTCTCATTTACAAGTAACGCCAAAACTGAAAATGTTCTCAATTTTCAAAATAGAGAATGATTTCAGTATATAATTATCAAAATTAAGAATTTTTTCAATTTTTTTTCTAGTATGAACTGAGAATATTATCATTTTTAAGAAATTTTTCAATTTTTTTATGATTAAAATTGAGAATATTATAAACTGACAATGTTCTCAATTTCAAATCAAAATGCAGAAGAATCAATAAGTACTAACGATAAAGTTAAATTTAATTCTTGAGAGGCCATCTATGCCCTTCTTCTGTTTCTATTCATCATCCACTATTTTCCCTTCAATTGCATCATCATCTTCCATATTCGCATCATCATTCTTATCCAAACCCTCCATTCTCTCTCCTTCCTCCTCCACAACACGATTCTGTTCGTCGCCTCTTCCTTGGAATCCACCACCATTCCCTCAACCTTCTCCATTGAATTTGTGATAATTTCTTGGTTGATTTGCTGTGCGGCGACCTTTTCGTCTTCTTCTTCAACCTCCGGTTCAGATGATGATTCAGCTTCTTGTTGGGTTTCCAATTATTTTCCAATTTCAACACAACTCTGCTGTTCTGATCGTCGAGACTCAATTCAATGTCTGCTTGTTTCGATTTACTTGCCTTCGTTGACGTCGGTTTCTGGCCAGGTGCCATTCTCTCTCTCTCTATGGACTTTGTCTTCTCTTTCTACGAAGGATATGTTTATCCAGCTCACTGCGTGTTTGGATATTAATTATAAAATCTATTAAAAATTAATGGGACTTAAAGGAGTAAATAATTTTATTTAGGATTTAATGGATTATAAGTTCACAAAATGAGACTTGTATGTAAATGTCCCTATTTTAAATAATTTATTAATAATAACTTATATATTGAATAAATAATTTTTTTCGTATGTATATAAATATTCTTAATCAATTATATAATAATTTTTTTTTGTTGTAATTACGCGAATATTCTTAGTTAATTATGAAACATATTTTTTTCATAATTATATAAATATTCTTGATCAATTATAAAACATAAATCTTTTAGTTTTTAACAAATTATAAATACATCCATAAGGTTTGTTTAAAATAAAAATTGATCCTATAATACTAAAAATTACAACTACCATTTGTTTTAAATTTTCATTTAACACCATACTTAGGGAAAAAAAAAAAAAACCAATTTTCTTATGCAATAATAAATTATCAAAATTATTTATCATAAATTATTTCTCATATCATTAAAAACTATTAATTGACTTAATGATTTATTTATTAACAAAATAGTTAATTGAAAAATATTTTTCAATCATTACAAATTGTTAATTTACTTAATTAATAAAATTAGTCATTCATTATGCGAATATAATTTATGTATTAATAAAATTAATTATTTATATATATATATTCTTTGGCTTTTTTATTAGTTCAGTGAATTATCTCAATAATTTTTTTTAGATGGAAGAAGTATCTTAGTATTTGTTTTATATTTATTTGTTGAAAAGCTACACAATTTTTTTTTTTTTTATGAATTCAAAAAAAATATTAAAAATCCATAAATTCACTCAAAATCATATGATAATGAAATTTGAGCCTACATCATTGGTTGTATAACAAATCAAAAAATGATGCATGCCATACCACATAATTCTGTTATATATCTAATGATTTTTTTTTTCTATTCAATTTTATAGAACAATGTTTTAATTTTTAAAAAATTATCGAAATACAAAATTTAAATATACTGTAATAATAATTTGTGCCTTACACGGGCCTTCTTAAACTAGTGTGTATATATATACATGGATATTTTGATAATTTTATCTAAGCTTATCCTGAACAAAGTATTTCAACACTTAAATCTTTGCCCAAAGAAAATTTAAATTTAAATTTAAATTTATAAACAGAGTGCCTAAAAAGATTTATATAATAAAATATAAAATAAAAAAAAAAACATTCACATCCAGAAATAAATTAATTAAGACGAGTATCTTTCTTGGAATCTCTTGAGAAAAAAAATAAAAATAAATAATAATAGTAATAATAATAATAATAGTAGATAAATTTACCTCATCTCTTATACCAATTCATAGTCCAACACAATTAGAGATACAGAACAGCCCCTTCAGGAAAAATCACACAGAAGATAAAATAATAAGATTATAAATGTCTAAACTCACTAAGGCTGTATTTGAATTTTTAATTTTTAATTTAAATTTTTTTTTTTTTTTTTTTAACTGTGAAAAAAAAGAATGTTATGAAGTGTCATCATGGCATCCGTGAGCCTAGGTCCCGAGTAACCAGTTGTCGACGTGATTTAACCCAACTCATAGAAAAGGACCCACTATCAAAACACTACTGGAGCTCATTAACCACCCTCAACAGGATCAAGTTTCGATCGGAGTATAACATGAGATCTCCGCAGAGAACCACTAAAATTGTATCCAACATTTTCGCGCCCTCAGGAGTTGAACTTGACTCTGCTGGGGAAAGCCAATGCTTTCACCACTGGATTTTTAATTTGAATAAAGATTTGTAGAAGAAAAATAAAATGGGAAAGAAAGACAAAAATTTAACTTATATTTTTGTCATTTTTTCTTCTCTCTCCACAAATTCTTAAAATTCATGATCCAAACTCAACTTTAAAAAACTTTGAAGACTCCTTTGAAAATGAATTTTACTTGTCATCTCACTTTTCCAATCTCGTAGCTTTTTCCACCTGCAAAATACATTCAAATTAATTTTCAACAATTATATTTTCTGATATTTAGTTGGTATTCAAAAAATAGCATCCCAAAAATAGCACCCCATCTGGTGGGTCTAGTGGGCATTTCAGCAGCTGAAGCTCTTCTTCAGTAAAGAGTCTTCACACTGACCCAAAATTAACTTACCGACCATGAAAACAAGTCATTTTACGAATTTTTTGTGAAAATGATTTTTTTACAGAAATATTTTTCATAGTTTTTATTCAACCAATTAATGTAATTACATAAACTATTTTTGAGAAAGATATTTTATGTCAAAACAGACGGAGCATTAGTTGCAATATTTACAGCTTGCTGACTCTCTTTCTACATCATTAACAAATTATTAGTAGTAGTAAAAAAGTCTTTTACCCACAATTTATCAATGGTGGCTACTTAATGGGGACCAAAGCTGCTGTTATATAATTATACCAATTTAAAGAAGCTGAAGCTAAAGTCTGGCAGTTATGTTTGGATTTTGAATTTGTGGAGGAAAAAAATAAAGTACAACCAAAAAAAAAATCTCAATTTTCTTTTTCACAAATTGCTCACAAACACAACCTTAGTGACATTTAATGACAACATATATGAGCTCATCCTACTCAATTCAAAAACTTTAATTCTACTTATAAAAAATAAAGTAAAATAAAATAATTATATTTGGGTTATGGTACGTGCGTGTATTGAATATTTGGCATTATACATTATAGACATGGTGTAAGAAATTGGTATCAAGGTCAAGAGAAAAATGGAGTACCTCTTTTTTCGAATCTGTTCGACAAGTCACCCATACCAAAATAATGGTTTGCACCAGTGTGCCCGCTATCAACCCTGACCATATTCCCCACAAACACCACATACAGTTTTTTGAAAACGTATTATCACTTTTTATACAAACAATAGAAGAATGATATGAAAGAAACAGTCCCCTTAATGATGGACCCATGCCATCTGATATGTATGAAAATGAATTGTCACTCTTTATACAAACAATAAATCTAGGGACATAAAAGTGCAATTGGGAAGAATTGTTCTTCGCTCATGGGCCCTTCCATCAGATATCTAATACTATAATTATTTTGTGTGTTTAGTTTTATTGTATTAAAAGATAATCGAGTGTATATGCAACTAGAAGAATAGAAGAAAGCATATGAGTTATCAAGTAGCCAACCTTAGCGTTGAATTTGAAGTTAAAACCGAGTAGTGAGCCCAATGGGATCCCAACCATATAATAACAGCCAACATTCACATATGCAACGAAAGCTTGCCATCCACACCCCACAGCAACTCCTTCATTCCTCTCATTTCACATTTAAGTTAGAAGATGAAAGAAAAGTGAAGCCATCTAAGAGTGAATCTGAATCAATATGGTCATGTTTAATTCACAGATAAGAAGCAGGAGAGGATTATTTTATGTAAAATTATTCAACATTTGATTCAGATTTTATGACTCTGTTGGCTATATATTTTGTAAAAGCCAGTTACAGTTTGACACGTGGCAGAATAAGGGTATTATGGGAAGAGGATTCAAGTCTTCGATCCTGATCGTATGCGTGACGATGAATATTGGTTTTTACGTGATCTGAGTAGCATTAAATCAGTAAAGAGATGCAAGGTGATATGGCTCCAACGGTTACTCATATTCGAATTCAAATACAGGGGGGAAGTTCAACTGCAAGTGATGGCGTAGTGGAACTACTTCTAAGGCAGCATGATCAGCGATCATGGAGGAGCAGTTCGACGGTTTGAAGTGCAGTTCGAAGGTCATTCTTGACGAGTATAAATAGCAGGGAAGCTCCCAGAAAAAACCCCCAGACTCAGATCATACAAACCAGTCTTTACTTCATATTTTACTTTCCAGTTTTACGTTTTATGTACTTTAAATACCTGTTCTTTAAATACCTGCACTTTAGATACCCGCACTGCATTTCGATTCATAGGAGTAGTTTCAAGTAAATTCGAGTAGACTGCTGCTGTAAACTTCTTCGAGGCTGAGTTTGGACTATTGTAAGTGTTCATCTTAATGAAATACTTTGATTGTTTGTTCATATTAACTGTTATTTCTCTTAATTTCTCCTAAGTCAAGCCACCAGCAAAAGTCCTCTTCATTGAGGCTGAAAGAACTAAAACACAATCGTCTGATAATTGGTTGGCAATTATAATCTCTGTAAGGACTAATTGATCCTTGCTGGCACACTCGCATTTACAAAAATACCCTTCGAAAAGCCAAAAGCCAACATATATTTTTGGCACGCCCAGTGGGACCTAATTTAAAATGGCTAGAAGAAGACGACAAAGAGAAAATGAACGTCTGGAAGAAGGCGTAGAAGGAGAGGTAGAAATACCTAACCCAGAGGATAATGTGGTAACACATCTTGTGGAGATTCCCATGTTATCAGAACCTATGGTCGAACAGACCAGTACTTCTAGACAAGAACTATATGTTCATAATATTGGACGAAACCAAGGAATTGGACCATCCACCGTTCCATCTACTCAGCCAACAAATCCATGGGATGGCTTAGTAGATGCTATGGGACAACAATTAATGAACACAATGGAAAGGTGGGCAACATCCTTTTTGGATCGAATGAATAACCACCAACCAACAAATACAAGACACACAGAGGAAATTTTAAATGTCCCTCAGCAAAGATTGGCTAGAGAAAAACAGCCTATGCAAGTTAATGGACAATCTAATGGTCAGACTAGTACTCAGAACTATGAAAGACCATCGCCTCAGTCTTGGTATGAACCCATTTCGAGGCCTATAATAGGCCAAAATGCCTCAGTACTCAACAATGAAGCCACACACGTTGGTGGATCTGGTCAAGTACAAGAAATTGGTGTGAAAATGGTTACAAATCCCATGTTCGAAGCCATACCAGGCACTAGGGGATATAATAATCCTTTGTTCGAATTTATACCTGGGGGTTGGAGGGTTTTCCTATAAATGGAAGGGACACAACACCTGTTCCAGCACCTTTCGCAGGTCCCTTCGCAGGACAGGCTCAAAGGGGTTACCCATACCCCCCAACAGCAACCTGCACCACAGGGGCAACCAGTCCCAAATGTACCACCTTATGGACCAAGAGGACCACAAGCGCAAGTTTGTCCACCAAACCCTGTGTTTGTCCCTCCAGTAGTGGTTCAGCAAGCACAAAATATGGTCCCTAGGGACTAAATTGCTGATATTGTTAGGGAGATGTGTGGACCGATGGCTCGGGGGGTCCAGACTCCTGTATATAGAAAACCATACCCAGAATGGGTAGATAGGGTATATGAATACCCAAGAGGATTCAGAATACCAGATTTTACCCTATTCTATGGAACTGGAAATCAATCAACAGTAAAGCATATTGCCAGATTCGCTGCTCAATGTGGTAAATTCACTAATCATGACTACATGAAACTAAGATTATTTCCAAATTTCCTAACTGGAGGAGCATTTGTATGGTACATCAACCTTACACCTGGCTCCATTCAAAATTGGCAACAAATGGAAGAGGCATTTCATGCCCAATTCTTCCAATCGGAGCCAGAGGTGTCCATGGCAGACTTGGCAAGATTGAGTCAAAGGCCTGAAGAAAAGGCTACTCAGTTTATTGCCAGATTTAAAAGGGCTCGAAATAAATGTAGGGTCATCCTTCCAGAGTCAGAATTTGTAAGATTGGCTCAAAACGGTTTAGAGTTCAGGCTTCGAAAGAAATTTGACTCAACTGAATTCAGGGATTTGGTCGAATTAACCTATAAGGTGTCTCGATATGAAGCATTACTAGAGGAGGAACAAGATCGAAATAATGCTTCGTATAAGACGTATTATAGAGATCCCAATTATGAGATTGATGCAGCAGAGATTGTGGGCAAAGAACCTGTAATCTGTGAAGCATTAATTCATAAGGATAAAACCATCGACCAGCAGTTTAAAAAGAAAGACTTGCACAGAAAGTACTCTTTCGATTTAACAAAAGCAGATGACATTTTTGATCATTTGCTTGCAGCCAATTTCCTTAAGTTACCAAAAGGAATAAAACTGCCATCTCCAGATGAACTTAAAGGAAAAGTATACTGTAAATGGCATAATTCTTGGTCTCACTCGACTAAAAACTGCATTGTTTTTCGAGACAGGATCCAAGAGCAAATTCGGAAAGGAAGTTTGAAGTTCCCAGCCAAAACAGAAAAAGCCATGGGAATTGACAGTAACCTGTTTCCAGAAGTTGGAGAAAGCGCGGCTAATGTGGTTGTACCAAACTTTCAGAATCTATCTCTGCAGGAATTGGAAGAGGTCAATGTGCAAATGCATATTGCCAACCAGACAACTACCAAGAAGGAGACTGGAAACCCACCGACTATTGGGCAAGGTTTCTCACGTCAGAGGGAACACTGATAAAGAAGCACTGGATGATGATTCCCTCGAAGCAGCTGTAGTGCAGAGGATGTGTCTCAGATGCAGACTGAGTTACAAATGGTTAAAGGGGCTTCCAATTGATGGGAAGCAATACTATAGGGATGTTCAGAGACGTCCTAAATCAACCAATGCTCACAACAAAAGGCCGTATCCGGCTGGTGACAGGCAACGCCCATTAGTGGTTGAACCTGTAGTGAGCAGAATGCATACTAATGGCAAGAGACCCTTGTATAAGTCCAGGCCACCTAATTACTACAGAATGGAGAACAGTCACTCTGAAAAAAGATTGGAGAGGGGTTCAGGTTATGGGAGTAAAGCCAGAGATTGGCCCTTTAGACCAACTCCACGAAGGACAGAAAGTGGCTCCTTCCATCGAAGGTCTGAATCAGGCTCGAAACATGAAGTCAGAGCCAAGCACTTACCTTCACAACCAGTTTCGAAAGTGGCTTCGAAGGTAGAAGGAAACAGTTCGACATCTGGATCAGTAAGCTCGTGGGTACCTGGGGTCCCAGATTGGTTTGTAATGTAGAACAAACCTAGGGAGGCACATACTCAAAGGGATATTGGAAACCAAGGCAGGATGGTCAAGCCTCCTTTGGTGGCCCCAAACAATTGGGTATTGCTTAAACATCCAAAGACAAAGGAACCAGATATGGTCCCAGTCATTTCCAGATCACAAAGAAGGAAAATTCAGCGCAGGTATACCCAGTACCAGCAAGGTCTGAAGGAAAGTGGAGCGAGTTCTTCACTGGTCAAGACAGAAGGAAAGAAGACTTTGAAGTCAGACCATACTCCAAAACCGACTCTACAAAGCAAAGTGGTTTGTAGCAAAGAACAGTTGGCCCAGGTTCATTCTGAACTAAAGGCTAGAGAGAAGTCTAGTTTGGCAGGGTTGGAGAAGGCCCTGATGGAAAGTGATAGCGAAACAGAAGAAGAGATTGGCATGAGCCAAAAGCAGGAAATGGCAGAAGAAGAAATGTTCGAAGCCTTCATGGGTGAACAAACATTTTTGACTGAAGAGCCAGTTGAGAAAGATCCTTTGAAGGGATCAGTTAGCAACGAAGTGCCAGAGTGCAGCATGGAAGATGCTGTTGGAGTCACTGAGCAAGGTAGCCAAGGGGGAAAGAAAGTACAGCCAGCCATCCAATTTGGCTCATTTTCTCCCGTGTCAGTCAACATGGTACACATACTACCTCATGAGTTCCAGGCTGGAAATGAGGACCAAGACGACCAAGACATGGATCCTATTCCTGTCTCCAATGAAGAGTCGCAAGTAAGTATGGTACAGGATGACTCTGGAATGGCTATTCCAATGGAAACTGAATGCAAGAGCGAGGAAGAGGTGAGCATCAACCTCTCATATCCTTTTGAATATCCCTCGAATTCTATGACTCAACATGTCAAGCCTTTGTACATCAAGGCTTTTTTCGATGGGATACAACTGAACAGAGTCCTGATAGACAATGGGGCAGCAGTGAACTTATTACCAAAATCTTCTTTGAAGAAACTAGGGAAAAAGAATCCCAGGTTGATCCCAACCAGCACAACCATCGCTGGCTTTGCTGGAGACAAACAGATGGCTCAGGGGATTTTACCCATTAACTTAAGTGTTGGAACCAGGGACTGTATGACAGCATTCTTTGTAATCGACAGTAATGCCAAATACAATGCCTTACTTGGGAGAGACTGGATCCACACTAACAAATGTGTGCCTTCCTCTTTGCATCAGAAAATCATGATGGCCTTAGGCAACGGAGAGACAGAGGAGATTGATGCAGATCCTCAACCTTTTATAGCCTGTGCAGACTTCGCAGAGGCCAAATTGTATATTGAGGGGGTGACACCACTCAGTATACTGAGGAAAGCTGATGGCTCAGCCGAAGTGACGGCTGATGAGGAAGTGACACACCTGAAGCACTTAGTCTAAGAGAGTGCTGATGAAGAGATTGTCGTTAAAGATGACAATGATGCCTGGTTGTAGGCAAAGAAATGAAGAACAAAAAGCCAAGTCTTTGGCTCTGATTAAATTTTCAACATTGGACGTAAAAGCAATAGTCCAGAGAGTACAGGAGCAAGAAAGAAAAGCCATGATAATTGGCTGTAAACAGAAGCAGCCACAGGTCAGAACTTTGACCCTTGGTAAATACTGTGCATTGGACATTGAGACAAAGGTCCAGGAGATACAGGAGGAGGATGCCTTATGGACAGATTTTGTCTATGAGGAGGAGGGTAAAGATGTTGAACTAAAGAACCTAGAAGCAGAACAAGATAAGAAGATTGCTTCGAAGGTGGAAGAAACTAAAGAGGAAGCTTCAATAAGTTCTCAGACACAAGACCCCTTAGAAGAAGTAAATTTAGGGGAAGGTTCTATACAACAGCCCACTTATATAAGTGCTTGCTTGAATGTTCTGGACAGAGACCAGTTGTTGGTTGTTCTGAAGAAATACAAAGATTGCTTTGCATGGTCCTACAATGAACTACCAGGATTGGATAGGTCATTAGTGGAACATAGGCTCCCTATGAAGCCTAATTTCAAGCCACACAAGCAGAAACCAAGAAGAATGAGTCCAGAAGTAATTCAGAAGGTCAAAGAGGAGATTCTTAGACTACTCAAGGCAGGCTTTATTAGGACAGCCAGGTATGTTGAATGGTTATCTAATATTGTGCCTGTAGTTAAGAAGAATGGTAAAATGAGGGTATGCATTGATTTCAGAAACTTAAATCTAGCAACTCCCAAAGATGAATATCCTATGCCTATAGTGGACCTACTGGTAGACAGTTCAGCAGGACACCAAGTTTTGTCAATGATGGATGGGCATTCTGATTATAACCAAATCTGCATTGCAGAGGAGGATATCCACAAGACAGCATTCAGATGTCCTGGAAATATTGGCACATTCGAATGAGTTAAAATGCCATTTGGCCTGAAGAATGCTTGGGCTACATATCAGAGGGCTATGAACATTATCTTTCATGATCTCATTGGAGGGTATCTAGAGTGTTATATTGATGACATTGTAGTGAAATCTCAGTCCATGAAGGAACATCTGTTTCAGTTAGAAATAGCTTTTGAAAGAATGAGGAAGTTCAAGCTGAAACTCAATCCTCTCAAATGTGCTTTTGGTGTATCATCTGGAAATTTCTTGGGTTATGTAGTGCACAAGAAAGGAATACAGATCGATCAGAACAAAGCCAAAGCCATCATCGAAGCTAGGCCTCCATCAAGTAAGAAAGAATTACAAAGGTTCCTTGGGCAGGTTAACTTTCTTAGAAGGTTTATTTCTAACACTGCAGGGAAAACTAAAGCATTTTCTTCCTTGTTAAGGCTGAAAGATGAAGAAGAATTTGTGTGGACAGCAGAACATCAAACTGCTTTCGAAGGTATCAAAGCCTACTTGGCCAACCCTCCAGTGCTGATGCCACCAAAGGGGAACAAGCCCTTGAAGTTATACATAGCTGCAGCAGAAGATTCATTGGGAGCTTTCTTGGCCCAGGACAATGAGGAAGGCAAGGAACAAGCTGTTTATTACCTTAGTAGGTTTTTAAATTCTTGTGAATGTAAATATTCAGCTGTTGAAAAGCTGTGCCTTGCTTTGTATTTTGCTACAATGAAATTAAGATATTATCTTTTACCTACAACTGTCTTGGTGATTGCAACCACAGATTTGGTTAAGTACATGTTATCTAGACTTATGTTGAAGGGAAGAATTGGCAAGTGGATACTAGCCTTATCAGAATTTCATTTAGAATATGTCCCTCAAAGGGCAGTAAAAGGGCAAGTCTTAGCCAATTTTCTGGCAGACCATCCATCTCAAACGGAGAGCCAAGAAGTGATGGAACTTAGCATGGCCAGTGTTGAGCCATGGCAGATGTGGTTCGATGGATCGAAAGCCAATGGTTTAATTGGAATTGGTATTGTGATTAAATCTCCACAAGGAGTAGAGACCACGCATGGTTTCAGAGTAGATGAAGCCACCTGTTCCAATAACCAGGCTGAATACGAAGCCTTAATAGTGGGGCTAGAGATCCTTATTGGATTACAAGTAGATGCAGTTGACATATTTGGGGACTCTCAATTGGTGGTTAACCAAGTGAAAGCGATTTTCAAGTGTCAAAGCATAAGTATTTTGCTGTATTATGTTGTTGCATTACATCTGCTTTCTCAGTTTCAAGTAGCAAATGTAACCCATGTTCCAAGATTCTTGAACAATAGAGCTAATGATGTGGCTCAGAAAGCTTCGAACTTCAAGAGAAGGGATAATACCCAAAGGGACATAAGCCAAACAATATATCAAAGATTAATACAACCTTTGAATAAAAGGAATACAGTTTTGGAAGGCAATCATAATGACCTACAAGAATAGGATTGGAGGCATCCAATAATGCAATACTTGGCTGGTCCATCTTCGAAGGCCAGCAGAAAAGTAAATTGCAGTCTATGCAATACATGATGTATGGTAATGCTCTTTACAAGAGGGGAGGAGATGGCTTATTGCTAGAATGTTTAGGCCCGAAAGAAGCATTAACAACCATGGCTGAGGTTCATGAAGGCGTCTGTGGTGCTCATCAACCTGGTGTAAAGATGAGATGGTTGCTTCGAAGACATTCCTACTATTGGCCAACTATCCTTAAAGACTGCATAGAATATGCGAAGGGTTGCCAGGCATGCCAAAAGCATGGCACAATAAGGCATGTGCCCATAACTGATCTGCATGCAGTAGTGAAACCTTGGCCATTTAGAGGATGGGCCATGGATATGATGGGAAAAATACACCCACCTTCTTCGAAGCATCATTGTTTCATTCTAGTGGCCACTGACTACTTCACTAAGTGGGTCGAAGCTAAGCCCTACAAGGCTGTAGACCAAACAGAAGTCATTGGGTTCATTAAAGACTTGATTCATAGATTTGGCATCCCACAAACCATAACAGTGGATAATGGAACTGTGTTCGATGGAAAAATGGTGAGGTCTTTTGTAGCAGAATTTGGAATTAGCCTTATTAATTCCACACCCTATTATGCACAAGCCAATGGTCAAGCTGAATCATCCAATAAGTCCTTGAAAAAAGGAATACAAAAGGTTGTGGAGGACAATCCTAGGGATTGGCACAACCTATTGTTAGATGTGTTATGGGCTTACAGAACCTCCCTAAGATCAAGCACAGGAGTCACTCCTTATGCCTTAGTATATGGGCATGATGCAGTTTTACCTGTGGAGATTAATGTTAAATCTTTGAGGGTAAAATGCCAAGACCTGTTAGACCCTGAGCAGTATCATCAAAGTATGTGCTTGGAATTAGAAGGCATCGATGAAGCCAGAATTTTGGCGTTAAACAGCATTCTTTTCCAAAAGAAGAAAGCAGCCAAGAATTATAATAAAAAGTCAAGCATATTGGTTTCGATGAAGGTGATTTGGTATGGAAAACAATACTCCCAATAGGAATTAAAAGTCACAAATTTGGCAAGTGGTCACCTAACTGGGAGGGACCATACCAAATTCATAGAGTTCTGCCTTTTGGAGCATACCATTTAAGAAATTTGAATGGTTATGTACATCCCAAAAAGATTAATGGCAGATATTTGAAGCCTTATTTTCCAACCATTTGGGAAACACAAGGGATAACATAAACGTTAAATACAAAAAAACATAAGACTGCTCAAATGATAGACAAAATTTGTTCTTTTATAAGGAATTGAGTACATTGTGCCACAAATTGGCCCAGAAGTCATTACAATGTCTTAATTGTTTTTGAACAGTAGATTTCCTATTACTAAGTAATGGAAACAGTTGAATAGCTGCAGCCATGTCCTTTTTTCGATCAGCCAGCCCTTGGTTGGTGATGTGTAATTTGGTATCAGTTCGAACCAAAGCTTGGTTTACTGCAGCTAATTCCTCTTCAAGCTGAGCTTTCTTCTCCAGCAGTTGGACTCGAAAGTGGGAGGCAAAAGAGTGTTGTTCTTTCAGAGTTGATACTTCAGTATGCACTTGAGAGACAAAACTCTGGTCCCTAACCAGCTTTTCATCCGCAGCCTTAGCAGCATGACAAATGTCGAGATAGAAGTCAACAGTAGCTGCTGCCTGAGATAGATGACTTGAAGCATTCATGCCAGACTGCTCAGCAATTTTGCAGCATTGAAGAAACCCATTTTTGATTATTGGCCTTTGCAGAGCCTCGAAGGGAATCCTTGAGAAAGAAATTAGCAGTTCTAGGCATGTGTCCATGTCTATCAAAGGTGTAAAAGGCTTGCTACTGAAGGAAGAACTCTCAAAAATCTCAAGCAAGGAGTCAGCCAGGACTAATGGTTCAGCTTCAACATTGAATGATGGAGAGGTAGAGGGCATGTCGAAGAAACTAGCCAGCCTGGCCTCAAAGATGTCTACCTCGTCCATAGACATGAAGGGTGTAGAAAGTGTTGTAGTGAAAGGCCCAAAGGATTGCATGGGGATAGGAGAAGTGAAAGGAGTATCTTTGGCAGCCTCTATGGTCTTGGCCACCAACGAGTCAAGAGAAGGGGGACTAGAAGTAGGCAAAGGTGATGAGCTATAAATTGGAAGACTACCAGCATCATCTGTAAAGGAATCAACTGCCATCAGAGATGAAGTAGCACTTGGAATTTCTGTGAAGGAAGGAGGAAGAGCAAGGCTCGAAGAAGAAGTAGACTGAGGCAGATTAAGGGTCAAAAAAGGGAGATATGGCTCTAAGCCAAGAAAAAGAGACGCAGGGATGCTTGGACTCAAAGAAGGTGTATCGAATATCGGCTTGGAGAGTGGGAGCATGATTTGGATGGTTTTCACATGTTGCATCTGGTCAACTTCAACTGAAATTGAGGGAGGCTTCGCTGGAAAGATGAATGCAGTAGCTGTTGCTGCAAGAGGAAGAAATACAAGGGACTGTCAAAATTCAGTATTAAAAGTTGACAAGGGAAAAACAACGGAAGTGTGAAAGAAATTACTTGATCCAGTAGTATTAGTACTAATGAGAGAGCTGCGAAGGGAGTAATGTTCGGCAGCCTGTTGCCTTCTTACTATTTCTCTTTGTAACACATCGGCAGCAGCAGCTTCTTCTCTTAAAATTTGTTGCTGCCGTCTCTTCTCAGCCCTTTCAAAGACAATTATGGCCTTGGAATGTTCTTGGTCTACGGCCTTGGCAGCTGCCTCATGAATGGGATCTTCAACCAAGGTCATAGTTGAAGTCACTTTCCTTCTTTTTTCTATTGCTTGGGCAATTGTCTCGGAATCAGAGTCCTCAGCAAAATCGGAGGGAGAGACAGTAATCTTTCTTCTCTTCTTTCTGTGAATTGGCATTGTTTGCTCCTCAATTGTCTTCTCAGCTGTTTCAGTCTGAGATTCAGATTCCCTGAAGATAAGCTCCTCCTCTACCTCCTTAGCAACTGTCTCCTCTTGAACCAAATCAGTCACTCTTGTCCTCCTTATCAAGGGTGACTCGTGCTCTTGATCTTCTTCTTCTACTTTTTCTTCTTCTTGCACCTCAGTTATTTTCTTTTCAGGCTCGAGCAGTTTCCTCTTCTTTTGCTGTTGACCACCTTCACAGAAGAAGAATCAAAAATAAGATGACCAGCATCATAGAGATGGTCTAAAGAAAGAAAACAAAGGCATATACCTTTCTTTGAAGCAGCCCGAGTGGCTTTCGAAGGAGTTGATGTAGCAGGAATGGACTGGGTTGTAGGAGGCACAGTGGAGGAAGGGACAGTTTCAGCTCCCTTGGGCTTGGCCACATTTAACACCTCTAGTAGGTTTTGAGGTGAAATGGCTAAATAGATTTCCATATTATTTTCCCACCAATTTTGGTATCTCTTCAGTACGGTACCTTCAGGAATGAAAGGGGTGTACTCAAAATTAGCCAGGTCATCTAAGAATTTGAAGGTTGCCTCCTCCAGCCTTGACTTCCTAACTTTCAGATCTCTCCTGGTAAGGCTCAGATTGGTGTTGCTGCAGAGAGGTATTGGGACCCCTTGTGTGAAACCAAATTGTCTAGCAAATTGAGCAGGACAATAAGGCGCGGCTATACATTTATAAGCTCTGGGGTTCGTGGTCCCGATAAACAGTTCCCTAGGAAGCAGAAGGGAGGCCCATATGTCCTTGTGAATAGGCGACGCACAGAGCCTGCCACTTAAGAAGTGATTCAACAAAGTTGGACCTGTGTTGGTCTCGAAGGGACAGAAACGATGAAAAGGAAGGGCAGCTGGTAGTTGATGAAAGAAAGAGAAATAAAAGGCAAAAGTAGAAGGATAAAGGGAAGCATTGGCCAGTCTTATGCCATGGGTAAGAGAGTGTAACCCAGAAAATTTTAGGCATTTGGATTGTAATTCAGTAAAATAAGCAAAAAGCCAAAGTTGAAGGATCCAGAATGGCCCCCCTTGATTAGCATCTAAGGGCTTCTCGCAAAAGAGGGAACAAACTCTGTACACATGACCTAGAATATATGGGGCTAAGGCTACCCTTTTTTGCAAAACAAAGGCTTTGGCAAGAGGAGCAAATTCAGGCATGATTCTTTGAGAGGAAGTGCAGAAGAGAAATTTGCAAAGCCAGTATAACAAAAAGGAAAAAAATTCCCTATCAGTTACTGGGCCCTCTTTTTTATTCTCAGCTCTAACAAAATCGCTGTAAGATAAGTTAAGAGAGGGGAGGAAAAAAGAGACTGTTAAATCAGGGAAATCTGGTGTAATGAGGGTACCAATAGGAGATACTCCTAGTAGATGGCAAATGTCGAGAACAGTAGGGGCCATCATCCCACATCTAAATTGAAAGAAATTGAAGATAGGGTTCCAAAAACATAAAGCAGCAGGGATTAAGAAAGGGTCCTCCGAGATAGTTACCCTAGATAGTCGGAGAGCATCGAGAAGGCAGAGTTCTTGAAGGTCCAGTGTCCTCGCAGGGATGACCCGATCATACCATTCTTGCCACTCCGGTCTTGTTGTAGGCCAACATCGGTGGGGGCGATTGATTCTCCAGTTCCTCCAATCGAGACCACCTTCATAAAGGAGACATTGGTTTTCCAGACGAGGATATAGAGCTGGGAGCTCAGTAGGGACCTCCTTGAATATTGGCCCGAGCACGTAGTCTTGCTGCTCATGACGACGAGGGACAAAGATACGCCCGTCAATGGTGCTTTTCCTCCCAGCCTTGTACTTCTCACATTCTACATCAATGAGTCTTTTCAAGGCTACGGATGAGCTCACACGCTCTATGATTGGCACTTCTGGTGAAGAAGAAGCCATTGATGGTACGTTTTTCGAAAAGGAAAGGGGGAAGTAAAGAAAAGTGAGAGATATGAGGGTTTGTGTGTTAAAAGGCAAGTGATTTCAGAGCACGAAACAAAAGGGTTTTAGAAGCTTTGTCCGGAAAATATATTGCGTAAGTCGTTAAGTACTAAAAGTACGAATACGAGGAGTCTCTTCTAATATTGATAGTTTTGGAGGGAAAAAGCACATTCCGGATGTTAACGCCAGCTTCGAAGCAAGATATTTGGCTTCGAAATGAGATTTTGGCGCCAAAAAATCAAACAACGACGGCTTCGAAATATAGAAGCCGGCTTTGAAGCATACTATATGCTTAAAGATGCTAGAATGCTCGAACATTGGTCTACTTCAACGTGTTTAAAGACCTGTTTGGAGGTTATTAATCAAAGTAACGGCCTTCGAAGCAAAATTTAAAGAGGAAAATTACTGTTCGAAACATCCAAACCAATAGTTGGTTTACATATAAACAAAGAATTGTTTGTTCGGTTAAAACAGTATATCTCAAGGGCAATTTCCATATTGTTGAAAGTATGGACTGTTGCAAGACTAGTCAGTATTAACCATGACTATATTTTTGGTTATGATTAAAACAGGCTTTAAGAGAAAGGGTTGTTAGATTCGAAGCACCCATTCTGAACAAGAATTAACAAAAGTTGGCGATCATGATCCATAAGTTGAAGGATTCATCCCAACATCCTTATTGGAAATTGATTGGGTCTATATTCGAAGGATAAGATTGTATTCGAAGCACTAATTCTAGATGATGTCAGCCAGAATTGTCAATTTTACTCCATAAATTGGAAAGGACATGTTGGTTCCTTTTAGTGTTGCATTAAAAACAATTGGGTCCAGATTCGAAGGATGAGATTGTTTAATTCGAAGTTATGAGTTGGCTTTTAAAGGCAAAAGGAAACAGAGTCAAACAATGTCAAATACAGAAGAATTTTGTTTGTATTAAAGCCAAGACATTTACATTAAGTAACCCTATTTGGGTACAAATTCAAGCTCATAAAAGTAAGGAATAGAGTAAATGACAAGATCATGAAATTTGATCCAACAGTGATCAATAAATTTCTGTTCTTTCTTTATTATATCTTCTATTTCTTCTAATGTTGGCTGCATAAGTTGATGTGCTCTCACTTCATAGTAGAGCCCCTCAGCCTTTATTTCGAAAGCCTCTTCCCTCAATTTTTGTTCCAATTCATCTATAACCAAATCATCCCAATACACAGAATCTTTATTTTTGAAGTCATCGAACTCTTCGATGAAGTTCTCTGCTTCGTACTGAGCATGAATTCGGAGAGACGAAAGTTGATCCAAAGATTGGATGGTGACCTTGGAATTCTGATGCCAGTGGAGGAGCACCGGAAGTTGGTCCAGGAACATGTGAAGTTCTGCTTGGGCAA